>OX638111.1:35687500-36235000 GCA_951804975.1 Anthophora plumipes | reverse complement strand
TTTTCTTTTGCTTCTTGCTTTGTTTTCTTTTTTTCTTGAGTTACTGTAAGAGAGTATTAATACTCAGTTAATTTAAATTATTATTAAGTTTGCAATTGTTTCTCATTTTATGAGTGCCATATATGATTTTATGAAGAAATTGATATCTTTCGATGTTATTTTGAAATTATTGTTAAGTTTGAAATTGTTTTTGATTTTATTCCAGGTGTGATTTCTGATTTTGATTAAAAATTGATATTCTTCGATGTTGTTTCGAAATTGTTATTAAGTCTGAAATTATTTTTCATTCTATTCAAAACGTGAGTTTTTATTTTTATCAAGAATTCATATTCTTCGATGTTAGTTTGAAATTATTTCTGATTTTTATCAAGGATTGATAATTTTCAAATTTTATTTAAAAATTATTATTATTCAGTTTAACATTATTTCTGATTTTAGTCGAAGTATATCTGATTTTGATTAAGAATTGATAGTTTTCACAATTTATTTTGAAATCATTATTAAATTAGTTAAGATTATTAAGTTTGATATTTCTGATTTTATTCGAAGCATGTCTGATTTTTATTAAGAACTGATAGTTTCCAAATTTTACTTTGAAATGATTATTAAATTAATTAAGGTTATTAAGTTTGATATCATTTCTGATTTTATTACAAATATGATCTCTGATTTTTATTAAGTATTCATATTTTCCGAATTTTATTTTGAAATTATCATTATTAAGTTGATAGAGGTTATTAAGTGTTATTTCTGATTTTACTGGAAGTATGATTTCTGATTTTTCTTAAAACTTGATCTTTTCCACTTTTATTTAGAAATTAATAAATTAACAAAGATTATTAAGCTTTTAAGTAATTCTGATTTTATTCGATGTTAAATATCCGCTATTTATTAAGAATTAATTAATTACGTTGCAATATCTGATTTATAAATAAGCAAGTTTCGTTCAAATAAATTTTTCTAATGTAAAAAATGTCACATCACAAATTTTCCCTCCTTATTTTCCTTTTGGTGCATTGTTTGTTAAAATACATTTCAGTGTCTTTGATGTCTACGCTGAATTAATTATTAACAACATTTTGAATTTTAGAAGCTTATTCTTTTGTATTATTTTGTATATAAATAAAGAAACAAAGTTTTAACGTTTATTCACACGAATTTCGATTCAGAATTTTTCTCTTTCTATTCACTTAATTCTGTTTATTCTTTGACATTCATAAAGACATGCTTTGAAATGAATTAAACTATACATTTATGTAAATTATGAGACTTGCAGTAACTTTCATTAATATACTTTTCATAATACGCGAACAAAGTTAGCATAGAAAATAATACCAACTTCCATTCTTCTATTTATCACACGAACTCGTCGAATTCGTTCTTTTTAATATTTCCAACAAACATCATTATCACAGCTGATGTACTTTTAATAAAATAAAGAAGCATTCAAAAATTTCATAAATCCTATATTCCATATCGCTCAATGGAAGCAATCGTTCCATCAAACAAATAAAAATCAAATAACATTTACATCGACATTAATAAACGAAACAATTCTCACACCGTTTTCATTCTGCGATATTTAAATCCCATTTTATCCGTCACAATTTCCAAATAAACATCACCAAACAGACACGTATCGAAGCACCAACACTATCAATCACAATGCTTCACTCGAACCTAACGATAGAAAAAGAAAAAAAAAAGAAAAAGAAAAAATAGAATACAAAAATAAAAAGATAAGAATAGATAATTATTTAAAATACGACAATTTAGCGTAATTCACGTAACAGTTGTACAAGTAGGAACGAGGATGCGTTTTCGCGTTTGGTCGATCGTAATGGCCGGCCGCTCGATTTCGAAACGAAAGTAGATCAATCTGCGTTTCGAGCTGCTCTCGACGCGAGGACAAACTAAGAGGTGGCTCGAGGTGGAACCGCTGAAAAACCGTCAGCGGGAGCGAGAAGGAAAGAAATCGATTGTCTTGCGATATCTTCGCGCGCTTTAAATGCGAGCCACCATTACCGTACTCTCGTCTCAAAGAGCCCTTGTGCTATTTCAAATTCTATGCCGCGATTAATTGAAATTCAATCGAATTATTCAGAGATTGATTGGTAATCAAATTTGTGGAATTATTAATAGAGTTTGAAGGATATTTTAATACTCGAATGACAATTCTCTCAGTCGGACAATTCAACTATATTTGAAAGATTCATTTGCTGTTTCTTTTTACTTTTTATAGATTGTGAAGTAATGAAATAATATAGTTGACACTATATCTATACAACAATGTAAAATTTAATAATAGATAGTTACATTTACATATTGTTTCAAGGTTGCAAAAATTTGCATATGGGAAATATAATTTGAAAAGTAACGAGGAGCATGAATGAGAAGTCATATGAAGTAACATTCCTTGATTAATATAGTAATAAGCTGGGAGAAGATCAAGTTAGTATTTTGGTAGCATTGATAGTAAATTGGAAAAAATTGAACTTGATATTTTGTTACTGATACTTTGTGAGAATAATTGAGAATAATTGATTGGTGGAAAAATCTCTAAAAAATATTTAATGTAGTAATTCTATGATAATGCTATTTGTATTGATGATAAATTGAAAAAAATTGAACTGGGTATTTTTACATTGCATGTTTATGAGAATAACTGAGACACTGATTGGTGAAGAAATTTCTAAACTGTATTTAATGTAGTAATTTTATAATAATGTTACTTGTATTGCTGATAAATTGAAAAAAAAAAATTGAACTGGATGTTTTAATATTGAATGTTCGTCATAATAATTTAGGTATTGATCGATAGAATTATTTCTAAAGTGTATTTATTATGGTACTAATATGGTAATATTATCTGTATTGATGAAGAATTGATAAAAATTGACCTTGGCTTTTGATATTGAAATTTTGTGAGAATAATTGAGCCATTGATTGGTAAAGAAATTTCTAAAGAGTATTTAATGTAGTAATTCTATGATAATGTTGTTTGTATTGATGATAAATTGAAAAAAATTGAACTTGGTATGTTGATACTGAATATTCGTGAGAATAATTCAAATATTGACTAGAAATGTTATTTGTATTATTAGCAAATTGCACAAAATTGACCTTAATATTTTGATAATATTGGTAGCAATAAAAAAGTACTTGAATTTGGTAATTTGAGGTTAAATGTAACGACAGACAGTAGTATAGTAGATTTAATATTTAATGCACCAAATATAATATACATATCGTACAGTATAGTAGAATTACTATTTCCAGTTTCTTTTAATTTTCAACTTTTCTTTAAATTCTTTTCTAGGCCAGAAAAATAAAAAATGATCAGTTGTATAGTAAAGAAATACTAATTCCACAGCGATATTAGTATCTGCAATTCTTTATAATTTGTAATTGTATATTTAAACTTCAAGCTTTACCAATTTCTCATATTTAGCGTTAAAAATTGTACGTTTGTCGCTAGAATCACGTAACAGTCATTAAAATCACCAGCTTGATCAGCTGTTCCTTAACAACAGATTCGAAAAATTCTGTCACAATTTTACAAGAAATTTCAAAGTTCAATTTCACGTTACCTGCAACAACGACAATTATTTCCAGCCATTTATCGATTGTTGGGTAATTTTAGAATCCATCAACGACAACCAACCATTCGACAAAATTGTATTCTTAGAATGCAATTATAGTCGATACATTTCATATACCTTTTCTCACATTGTACATTACGATAATTTCGAATTTTTCAAAATTGCGAAAATTTTATTAAAATTGTATCAAAGTATAAATTTCGTACTTAATGAGAATCACGATGCAATAAAAGGTGTTCGAAGCGAAGAGAAAATTTGTTTAAATATTTTCTCTGGTCAAGAGTTTTTCAATCGCGAAAGCTTCATTCGCGAGTTAACTAGCCAAGGTAGCTGGACAGAGCGTGTGTTATACAGAGAGCTGATTCTTTTTTCGTAGCCTGGTCACACGATATCTCGTGTGTGTGCAAATCAGATTTGATCGCGGTCGACGATAGTTTGGCAAACATAGTTTGGAATACGCGCGCTCGTTCCGACCATGTATCGCGCTCGAGAAAACGATAGAAAATGGCGCCGCTGTTTTTCCCTATTCTCTTTCGATCATAGACTGCGAAAAACTATGCAAATCCTTGCTATGAAACGTGGGAAAATACGGGATACCGATGTTGGACGGTTAAAGCGTGGAAAAGTTCGTAGATTTGAAAATTGAAAAGTTTCAATATCGAGAATTTCAGAGTTGGAATATTGGAAAGTTTGGAAATTGCAGAAATTGCAAGATTTCCAATTGATATAAAACAGACAATTTAAGAAGATTTAGGAATTTCAAAGGTTCAGTTAACGGAAAATTGGTAACTCAGCAATTTCGAAAATTCTAAGTTTAAAATGTCTGAAAATTTCAATAATTGAGATTTCGAAAGCTTAGGAAAATGATAAATTCCAAGCGCGCGAAAATTGGAAGGTTTGAAAAATGGAATAATTGAAAGCATTATAATTATGAAATTTAGTAAATTAAATACTTGAAAAATAGGGAATTTTAACGTTTGCAGTGTTTGAGAGTTTCACTCTCTGAAATTTGAAACAATTACAAATTTTTTATTTTAAACATTTCAATTTGAAAACTTGATAATCCAAACACTTGAAAATTTAACAATTCGCTGTTCGAAATAATGGAACACTGTAAATTCAGTATCCAAAAATAAAGAAAAAATTGACACTCAGAAATTTCGGGAATTCTAAATTCAAAGTATCTGAAAATTTCAATAATCGAGACTGGGAAAGTTTCTGAAAATGATAAATTCTAAGTGCGTGAAAATTGAAAGGTTTGAAAAATCGAAAAATCGAAAGTGTTACAATTATGAAATTTGGTAAATTAAATACTCGAAAATTGGGGCACTTTGACGTTTGTGATATTTGAAAGTTTCACGCTCCGAAATTTGAAACAATTATAAATTTGTTATTTTAAATATTTCAGTCTGAAAATTTGAAAATCCAAACACTTGAAAATTTAATAATTCGCTATTGGAAACAATGGAATACTAGAAATTCAGTATCCAAAAATAAAAAAAAATTGGCACTCAGAGTTGCTCAAGCTTAACAAATTCACGAGCTGTAATATTCCATAATTTTCAAATTCAAGTACATCGAAAATGAAAATTGCTTCCGAACGATTCGTGACACTGACGAGGAAAGAGAAACTCTGTCACTGTTACCACTGACTTACGTAAAACCTCCAACGACCGCGTTGCAATAATTTAGCATTGGTTACAATTGTAAGCGGCGACTTACCTGAAACAGAAATGAAAGAAAAACATACAATTACCGACATTATTAATGTCTCGTCTTATGAATAAACATGGAAGTCTAATCAACTATGAAACATTTCCCTGTTTTTTTTTTACACCAATGTCATTGCATGGATAAACAATACACCAATAAAGATGAACAATTCAATCGACAGAATTATTCTTCCACGTATTATCTAAACTAAACGAAAATTAATTATCAACACCATTAGTTGAAGCTTTAAAAAAAAATCCTAAAAATTATGCCACATGCAACATATCTCTTTTGAATCGTGACATAGTTGAACGTTCCGATAAATCACGAACGTTTTATTATTATTAATTATCGCGTGACAACGTGGTGGTTGTTCTAAATAAAAGAAAAAGAGGAAAAAAATGAAGCAGAAAATCATGCGATCATGCAGCACACACAAGCACGAACCACTTGAAAGTGTCACTCGTATAGTAGTAGTATAGTCACTCAACTAATAGTTTGGTTTTTATGAAATATTCATGCGTGAGAACATAAATAATCGAAGGAAACGATTCATTCGTGCAACTGTTACGTTCATTATACAAGCTTTACGTCACGGATTATCATCACGTTACCATTTTATTTCACATGTCTAGCACATACACATATATGTACGTACACATATATACAATCGCCGCTTTATTCAACAATGTACGTATGTAGAGGAGAGACACATATACGCGCACGCGTGTATCAACGTTTGAATAATAATATTTTAATGAAGGGAAATTGTGCCAGTCGATCGACGTCATAACAGCTGACCGCCGTCGTTTCTTTAATTTCTAATTACACCAGTTATACGCTGTTGCGGCGTTTCGTGTATATGCGTAGATTACGGGAATTGAAGTTACTTAATGATCTACGGTAATTAATATTTTCTGTTTAATTTGTTTCGTGCGTGTTAAATATTTATCTGTGAAAGATAAATGTTTGTGCAATGAGAAAGATTGTACAATAATGCACAAAATATAATTAATACAAATAACGTAGAAAAAGAGTGGATAAAGAAAGTTTATAAATTAAGAATTTATTTGTATGAATTAATCATTGGAATAATGTGAAAGATTGAATAATTATGCTGAGATATATAATTAATACAAATGAAGAAATACTTTAAATTAAATGTTTATTTACATAAGTTAAATGTTAATATAATTGTTGAGATTTCATTCTTAATTATTTATTATTTATTAAGGATTGTATTTTAAATCATTATTTATGTATGTTAAATATTTAAGCAGTGAAAAAGATTGTTCAATAATGCGAGAAATGTAAATAATACAAATAACGTGAAAACAGAGTGGATAAATTAAGTATTTATTTGTAGAAGTTAATTACTGGTGTAATACAAAAGATTGAACAATGACAGTGATATTAAATATTTATTGATATAAATTAAATGTTAATATAATGGTAAAGATTACATTTTTAATTATGTATTATTTATTAAAAGCTGTACATTAAATAATTGTTTATATATGTTAAACATTTAAGTAATAGAAAAGGTTGTACAATAGCACAGAGATATATAATTAATAAAAATAACGTAAAGAAACAGTGGATAAAGAAACATTTGAAATTAAATATTTATTTATATACATATGTCAATGATTGGTGTAATGCAAAAGATTGAACAATAACACAAAGATATGTAATTAATACAAATAATATAAAGAAAAAATAGATAAAAAAATTCTCTAAATTAAATATTTATTTATATAAATTAAATATTGAGATTATGCAGAAGATTGTACTACACCATAGAGATATATAATTAATACAAATATAGAAACTTATCAAATTAAATATATATTTATAAGTTAAATCTTGGTATAATGTAAAAAATTGCATAATAACACAGAAATATACAATTATAAAATATATAAATATATAAAATAGTACAAATAACGTAAAAAAGGAGTAAATAAAGAAACTCTTCAAATTAAATATTTATTTATATACGTTCAATATTTGTGTAATGAAAAATATTGTACAATAACACAGAGATATATAAATAACACAAATAACGTAAAAAGAAGTAGATAAAGAAATTCTGTTTTATGAAAAATGATGCATATTTGAAAAATGTAATTCAGGTTTCATCTAAACCAACGTTCTCTGAAGTTGAAGAAAAATTTTGGAATTTTGTATCAATACTAAGCAATAAATTCGACAGAGAATATGGATTATTATAATTATTAATTAACTTCAATACATATATTATACTACACGATCTAATTTTTTAAATATCATTCGTATTAGTTTTGAAAGTAATTTGTTACGAAGAAAATTATTCAAGAAATACTGTAACTTCATCTGTAATTGAATAACAGTTGGCAATTAAAATTACTTCATTAGCGGTTAAAAAACGAACAGTAACATTTGTACATAAAGGAACTCTGGTTTACAAAAGAGCACACTATGCTCAAATTTCGTTTAAAATAATTTTCTGTGACGTTAAAAAAAAAAATCGTGAAATTGCCTAGTAATCCTGATGATTACATCAGAATAGAAAATAATTTAAATCCCTTTTATTGATGTATTTTACTTTTTATTTTCATATTGGTATTTCTTCTATTTTTACCTCTATTAATAAAAATTCGAGTACTATTGTAAAACACATATTACAAAACCCCCATTGAAAATTCCATTCTCCATAGAATTTTCCATTAAAATGTGAAAATTTAATATTTCATCCACTTGTAACGGTTCCCAAGCGTTAGTTTCAGGGAAGAAAACAACCATGGACTTGACATGTAATTTTCTCACGAGGCTCTCATGTCGTCCGACAACAGAGGGAGAACAATGGTGCCCCATAGTGATAGCGACCAGGCGAACAAGACTGTACGACCTACATTTCCCCCTGCAAGCTGTTTGTTTTCCCTTAATAGGTTTACAAACGGTGATAAGATAAACTCTGGACAATTTTGTTACATGCAAAATATTCCATTAATAAACATAAAAGTTTCTGCTTATAAATTCAAATCACTTATTGTATACGAACGAAGTGAATAGCTGCTGAAAATTATTAACGTTCGAGTTCTAGGAGAAGCATAAGAAGTATCATTTAACACGTTAAACGCGACGTCAGTCCCTGGGGACTGACAGTGAACTTTTCGGTTTTGGCGACAGTCCGTGGCTAGATTTGTTTATATTCTGTAATCCAACACATACGATCGCCACGAGAATGGAAAGCACAGCAAAATCAGTTCCCGCGCTTAACGGGTTAAAAGAAAGGAAGAGAAAATTGGAAGCTCTTTGTGAATTTCCTACTCGTTCGATAAAGAAGTTGTAATTTTCCAAGAACGATAATACAGCAACAGAGTCAAGCCACGTTGATAAGGAAGATTCCTGTTGCACTATGTACCGCCTGAGCATAGCAATTTTTCAACCAGAGTTCACTGGATAATAAAAAAAAAAATTCATGTAAATTGCAGAACATAAGTTGAATTAAAATTAGAAAAAAGATTCTTTGAGTAATATTAAAATTCAGTGCTACCATAAATGAGAAGCGTTGTTAGTAGAATATTTTATCAACGAAGAAATTCCCTTTACCAACACTTGTTTCGTCGGAATAATCGCAAAAACCCTAGGCTAATAATTGTCGAAGGGATCAAACATACGACAGGACATCTCTTGGTACAAACGGCCAAATAATCCTCGAGAATACTAAAGGAACACGTCCTGGGGACAATCCTCGGTTCAACAAAAAGTCCCTAGCTCAAATTACTTCCCAAACAACAGCCGTGTGACAAAGAAAACCGAGTCCACGAAATCTTACATAACCTAAGCAAACGAACAAGAAAACGAAAAGAAGAAAGATAATTCTAATACCAGCAAAAAAGGATTCCTCTATTAGCTCAGATAATGGAGCTGCGCGAAAATCCCAACGCGAGTGGCAATTTCCCCACTCTAATCGGATTTCCCGCGACGTCCCGACCATTCCACCGGGAATTGCATCGTTAATGGTCGTCTTCTCTCGCTTTAAACCTGTCCCCGCATAATTACACCACTTCTCTTTTTTTTTTCTAATCGGATACGTGCTTTAACCCTTTGACTGTGTAGTACTTCAATCCTTGAACGCTCTGCGTTGTCACATGTGTAACAGATATCGCTCAATCTTCCAGCACAATGAAAGAAAGTCTCGTACCCGAGTTAGGTTAGGTTAGGTGCAACCCCGTAATAAAATAATATTTTACCAAATAAACCTGAACAGCCGGTTACTGTATGGGCGAGAAATTGCGAACATCATTTTATAACAGAATAATTTATAATTAAAGGAAAATGGAAAACTTCTCTCTCCAGTAATAATCATACCCCTTGATGTATGAATTTTTAGCTACTACGTATGTTAGTCTCGAATGTTCACTGTCCCAATACAATTTTAAATAAACAAAGTCGAGATATTATATATGAATTTTTAGTTAAAAGACCTCTATCTTGAATTCAAGCTAAAGTTAGAAGAAAAATGCAAATTTGATAGATGTATAAATACTTTTGTCACACCTTGGCTATAATCTACATCACGAATGAGACTCGTTGCTATATGACAAGGGGTTAAATTCCTACATAAACCATGATCATGTACGTCCACCTCTACAAATACTCTTCCAATAATAGAGAAATAGTACGAATTAATAAAGAAAAAGCCTTTTCAGCAATACGTCAGACACACACCGATTTCTTAACAGTTAACATAGATACTCACGTACAATCGTATTTTGTCAGAATACCTTGCAAATTATAATTAGCGAAATTCTTCTCATGCATTATTTCTCCAAGTTCCTATGCATCACCTAAGTCCCGTATTTAGAGTAAATTCTTGAAGTGGTTTGACTCAAAGAGATCTCAAACGATGTGGTTCGCGACGACCCTATTGTGATTCGTAACAGCGTTTACGGAATACTTCTTCGCGTAGCGTGGATATTCAGAATGTTTTTATTACATCATATGTGTAATGCATAGTAGAAAGAGAAAATACTTTATTTGAAAAATAGTCAAATTTCAAAACGAGAAATCATGATTTCAGGTTCGGTAATAGAAATTCGAAGATAACCCATGAATAACTTGTAACTGATCTTTCGTATAAACTTGTCTTTTTTTGTTCGCGATAATCGTTGAAACATTCTCCCAAGTATTCGCCACTCCTTTTTCTGTTTCTTTGAATCGAGAAATCTTCATTTGCATCGTCATTGCTCACTTTTTGAATTATCGATGATCTTGGCTGTGGATTATTCATTTTAATTCAGGTTCAATTTGAAACCAATACAAATTTTACTATTTCTACTACTTTAATTTTACTTTAATTTTCTACTACAGGCTACTTTTTCACTATTAACTGGTAACTAAATTCAAGATCATCGCACACATGGTGTGTAATTCGTTTTTCTTTTTTTTTTTGGCTACGAAATGCATTATATACGCAGTGTATAATTTGTCCCGAATGGGTTTATAAATGAACAGAATAGATTGATAGAATAATTTTTTTGCCATAGTACCCCATTAATTTTTTACGTGGAATGAACAGAGAAATCGATCTGTGCAGCAAAAAATATGCACTTCTATTTAAAGAATCGATGCAACTGTTAATTGCACATGCACTGTTACGTTTAACAAAAATCTAAGGGTCTACGAATGTACTGCTCGTCGAGCCACTTATCTTTCTTCTTTGGTATTTTTTTGTAAATGCATTAATAACGTAGTTATGTTCTGAAACAATTGCGTGGACCATCCTACATACATGTACATACGAAAGTCATTTGAAAAGTTCGTGGCTTTAATATGAAAATGTACTATTTTGAGTTTCAAGCTGTTTTTATTACTCAAAACAATCTTCCTCAACTTTAACGCGCTTCAGAATGCCTTTGTGCCATTTTCGAAATAAATTTTCTAAAGATCTTCAATGCAACTTCGTCACTTTATCATCAGTTGAAAATCGTTGATCACCAACAAATCTCTTTACTTTTAAAAATCTGAGAAAGCTAAATTCAGAGAACAAGCAGAATACGGAAGCAAGTCGGATCGGTAATTTTCACCATTCTTGTAATTTTATCCATTTCACAGCACACAGCAAGTCACATCTTCTTACATTAATTTTCTAGACAAATTGTACAACAAATCAATGTCAAATTTAACTCCTTGCCATATAATAACGAGTCTCACTCGTTATGTAGATTATGTTCTAGGTGTGACAAAAGAAGTATCAATACGTCTATCAAATTTGGATTTTTGTTTTAACTGTAGTGCGAATTCAAGATAGAGAACTTCGTTCTAATCGATATATAATATCTCGACTTTCTTTATTTAAAATTGTATTGAAACAGTGAACATTCGAGACTGACATACGTAGTAACTAAAAATTCGTACGGCAAGGGGTTAAAGACCATGTATGAAACAATTGCAATTTCAAGATGTATGAATAAAATTCAAACCTTACAGCTATCTGATAGATGAGCCCGGGAACTTTTCAAATGACCTTTGCATAAGCTATTTACATTAGTACTTATTTATGATTTACATGAATCTACGAATACTTTCACCGCACGTCTGTCTCAGAAAATTGACGATTTCTCTTTTCATCGGGCGTATAAAATAAGAACAATCGTCGAACGCATATATACGTCCATAGTTCACGTCCACGAAGCTTCAGGCGGACGCGTATGCGCGTCCATAGGATTTAAGAGGTTAAGAGAAGTCTCGTGACCGGTGCAAGGTGACGAATAAAGCAAAAAAAAACGAGAAGAAGAAAGGGGAAAAAAATACGCGGCCAAAGAGGAAGAGGACGAGAGGAGAGTCGTATAAAATAAGAATAATCGTCGAACGCATATATACGTCCATAGTCCACGTCCACGAAGCTTCAGGCGGACGCGTATGCGCGTCCATAGGATTTAAGGGGTTACGAGAAGTCTCGTGACCGGTGCAAGGTGACGAATAAAGCAAAAAAATGAGAAAAAAGGGGAGAAAAATACGCGGCCAAAGAGGAAGAGGACGAGAGGAGAGTCGTATAAAATAAGAATAATCGTCGAATGCATATATACGTCCATAGTCCACGTCCACGAAGCTTCAGGCGGACGCGTATGCGCGTCCATAGGATTTAAGGGGTTAAGAGAAGTCTCGTGACCGGTGCAAGGTGACGAATAAAGCAAAAAAACGAGAAGAAAAAAGGGGAAAAAAATACGCGGCCAAAGAGGAAGAGGACGAGAGGAGAGTCGTGGGTTAAGTGCTCTGACTGGGTTGTAGTTGGAGCGGGGAGGTGTGGCGGACGAAATACAGGCGGAGAGGTGGAGAGGGGGGAGGTGTGCTGCAGAGATTCTCCGATACGCACCTGGCCACGCGCATTTCAGGGCATCAGTGACGTCAAACCACGGGGGTGGAGGTTCTCGATTACGTCACTGGCCCAGCCAGCCTCCACCGTCGCGAACATCGATCAGTTCGACCGGCCGGCGGGAGGACAAGGGTGGTGGGAGGTGTTCAACGATAGTAGGGGAAGGCAAGTCGAGGAAATATCACTAATAGCCGGCTCCCGCGGTCTATTAATTAAATTTTTGATTAGTCGACGATATTTCAGCCTCCTATCCTCCTCCTCCCACCACTCCTTCTGTTATTCTCTGCCTTTCTCTTTCTCGCTTTCTATGTAGAGGCTGTCGGTTTTAGCTGGATACTGTGGAATATCTTTTCACACCTTTCCGATACTGTTGGCACCTATTCTCAAGTTTTGGCAATTTTCTCGTACTCTTTCGTTGTTGCCTTTTGAACTCGATTTAATTATTGGATATACAGGGTGTTTCTGAAAATTTAGGCACAACTTCGGGGATAGATTCAGTACGCTAAGATAAGAAAAAAAAGTTCATATGAACATATGTCTGATATGACCTTACTTCTGAATTATAGTCTTTTTGTCTTCCTGTGATTCTTATAACTCTGTTGATTGGTTCTTTTAATTGTTTACAAGTAACGCTTCTTATCTCATGCAGGACTTTTTGGTCTACTGTAAATACTATTAGACGCAGGTCCAGGAAACAAGGATTACTTTTCCTCAAATAAGACTCGACACAGATCGCCTTCGAGTGTGTAGCCTACATTTTAGCGAGTTTGATACATGTTCCTGGTGATAATAGCACGTATGGAAATTTGCTGATACATTTCACAATAATTTAAAATTAACAATTTGAGCGATATGTTACCAAATTACCCAATTGCGGATATGGCGAACGTGCATTTAACGTATGGTCTAAAAATAACAGAACCAATTATTTAATTCAAATCAATCATTTATGAAACTATTTCACATATAAACAGATGTAATTCGGAAACAAAGTTATATCGGTTCATGTGTTCGTACGAACTTTTTTTCTTATTTTAGCGTACTAACGAGGTTGTTATCGCGTCACAGCGTCGACGAGTATTTTCCGCGACGATAGGATGACGCGGGCTTCGAACTACTTTTTTTAAAATACAGTGAAGCTTTTCGAAGGTTGAGAGATGTATAGTGGACTGTATAACTTGAACGATGTACCACACACAGTGTTGAACAACGATCTACGTATATTTTACTTAGAAATATTTCAACAATTATAATTACAACTACTGATGTGTCTGTCGAATGTTTAGAATGTGTACCATCGAATGTAATCTCGAATCTAATGTTAACACTTTGCACTCGAAACTTTTGTACTAAAGTTGAATTTTTCGTAGTTTCTTTTTACCATAGTTACTTGTGTTTCACCTATTGTTTCGTCGATTAAAATTCGAAAAGTCCAACGGTTCTGTTACAATTTACAACAATTAGCGATTGTGTAGTTTTTTAATCGTTCTTGAACGTTATTCTTCCTGATCTTTCCTCTGTAGCATCTATCTGAATTCTGACTCTCCTGTGTGCTGTTAGAATCAATTTCACTTTTTAACCGTTACTATAAACTTCCGTTTTCTCGAACCAATTATTTAATTCAAATCTCTCATTTATGAAACTATTCATTTGGTCTTGAAGTAATTAAAAATCGAACTTATCTTCACTGTCACTAATTCCGCCATTTGGTTCGATCTTTACAAACATCAAAGACAGACTAATGTCTGAAGTAATAATTTAAATTAAACACAGTGTAGTATTATAAAATCTGCAGAGGAAGGACATTTGTTTAAAAAAGAAAAAAAGCAATTTATTGTCATTTGAGTTGCTGTATTTACAATGGACTTTTTAGTTTCAATTTTGCCATTGCTGTGATAATATAATAGTCGTTGTCCCAGTGACGTACACTGCCGTTCATAAGTATTAGGACACCCATTATGGCGGAACAGAGAATAGTATCTGATTGAAATTATATTTTCTCATTGAAGTTAGTATCACATATTATTAAAAATATACGTGTGCATCTGCACTTTCAGATTCCGCAATGAATAATTTATTTTTCTTAAATGATAATAAAATAACAAAAATAAAGTAATCAAAAATAGGTGAATAAATACATATATCATAACATATAAATAAATACATTATGTAATACGTGGATGTATGTAATTATTTTTTCAGAAATTTATCGAGTGTAACTCGTTGCATTTTTCTTTTCGGTTCTGCAAATGAGGCATTCTTCGTTTCCATTTTGCAGAAAATATTGTCTCAATTTAAAAATACATTTTTTGGCTTCTTAATTAGTCACCAGATGTTGCTCAGAAGTATCTATACTTCCAATCAGTATCACTACTTCGTAATGAATTCTACTGTATCTTCAATTGTAAACTGTACGAGTATAAACTGTCCTAATAAAACGGCGATATGTCCCATATAAGCGTAGTGGAAACAATAGTTTTCGTTTTTCAGTATCTGTCCCAAATAAATAGTTGCCCCGTTTAACCGGTGTCCCAATTAACCGGAATCCACTGTACTCCTAATATTATTAATATTTTTACCTATGCTGTGTTTAATGGCTGTTTTATTTTTAGAAGTGACTGTATGTATCAAAACCCTTAAGTAATTCCAAATGATTATTATTATGCTTCATTGATGCATCATGAAATTTTACGAAGGAAAATTTTTCAGATATACTGAGTGAGTGCAAAACTTCTATCATTTTGAAGGAATGAAACTATTGTCAGCCAACACTTGAGAAATCGAGTTTCAAATACCTTTCCAAGTGAACCAAGTTTTCTTACAATTAGTATAGTTACACTATCAACAATCATAACTCCTGCAATGTCTGTTTAACTAGTTTAAATTAGTTTTCAACGAATTATTAGCAACTTCTTTCATTTACCATTTCGTTTTTAAATACTCCACAAATATTTCTCTAAATTTTACTTTCTCCTAGCTGCTATCTTTTGTTTTTTTATTTTGCTTAAACACATGTACAGGGTGTTTCCTTTGTCTCGAAATTTCTCCCATTATTCGACCTGGAAAAAATTTCTTTTATAAGTTCCGTCACTCAGGAGATATTCCAATTTTCCGAGACGAAAGAAAACATCCTGCAATGTGTATGAACTTTACATTACCAAACATTTTGTTACAGTTCCTTACATAAAATAAATAGAAAATCGACACTTCTTGACTCGTTAAAATAGAATGTTTAAATTCACTTCATAGAATTGTTCTAACTATTTTCCAATCGTAATTGGATTTACGAAAACAAAGCGGCAAAGGAACGTACTCGCTCATCTAGTAAATTCCTTCTTTTTGAGAGAATTTACTTTAGCGAATCAATTTTTTTCTCGGTGGGTAAACAAGAGGATGGAGAGAGGGGGGAAAGGGAAGGTAAAAATTGAACGGAACGGTATCGAAGAGAGTCCAATGGAGCAGAAGACGAGGGACTCTTCTGCCAACAACGTCCTCTTTTATTGACTTATCTTCCTCCAGTTTCACCGAGCTGTCGTATTCGCGAAATAAATGCGAGAGCTTCAACTTTTAACAAGTCCCATGACGACACAATTGTGCGTTGGCTTTGTTAAAATCGCAGACACCTCTGCGTTAATTATCGACGTAAACATGAAACTGAAACACACGTGAAACTGAAAACTGGAATATCAGGAACTGTTGCTGGCCAACTTGATAATATTCTGTTGTACATATATATCGATGTTTCAGAATTTTATTCGTTTCTATGCCGTTCGAGCGAAAGCTTCGCTCTCGGTGAATAATCGAGCGTCTGAGCAGAGATTGATACACACTACTGAGACGTTTAAAGTGCTTCGAATAAATTCGAAGGATATGAAAAATGTTTGTGAAGAGTGTTTTGAAATTGCACAAGTCTGAGTGTTTTTCCTTTTTTTATTAAGTACAAAGCACAAAAATTCGAATAGTTTGAGAAATTTGGTAATTTTTAAATACCGGAAATGTATTTTAGGCTGTTTTCAATGAGAATTGATACATGTTGCTATTATAATACGTTAAGGAGAAAATTAGAAACTTCAACAAATTTTTGATATTTCATTTTTGCAATGATAATTACTTTTTGGAAAATTGGAAAATTGTGGCATATCTGAAATGTGCTTTAGGTTACTTTCTATAACAATTTAAATATGTTACTATTATAATATGTCAGGAAGGAAATTAGAGACTTCAAAAGATTTTTAATATCTTATTTTTGCAATGAGTATTGTTTCTTAGAATTTTGATAATTTTGAAAACCTGAAATATGCTATGTCCACTATGAATTTATACACGTTGCAATTAAGATATGTTAATAAGAAAATTAGGAACATTAACAAATTTTGAATATCTTACTTTTGACAATTATTGTTTAGAAATTTAGCAATAATGAAATATTTAAAATTTGCTATTTCCATTATGAATTTATACATGTTGCAATTAGGATATGTCAATAAGAAAATTAGGAACATTAACAAATTTTGAATATCTTACTTTTGACAATTATTTTTTAGAAATTTAGCAATAATGAAATATTTAAAATTTGCTATTTCCATTATGAATTTCTACATGTTGCAATTAGGATATGTCAATAAGAAAATTAGGAACATTAACAAATTTTGAATATCTTACTTTTGACAATTATTTTTTAGAAATTTAGCAATAATGAAATATTTAAAATTTGCTATTTCCATTATGAATTTATACATGTTGCAATTAGGATATGTCAAGAAGAAAATTAGAAGCTTTAAAAAATTTTGAATATTTCATTATTTGGAAATTTGGTAATAATGAAATACTTAAAATTTGCTATTTCCATTGTGAATTTATACATGTTGCAATTAGGATATCTCAAGAAGAAAATTAGAAGCTTTAAAAAATTTTGAATATTTTATTTTTTGGAAATTTGGTAATAATGAAATATTTAAAATTTGCTATTTTCATTATGAATTTATACATGTTTTAATTATGATGTATGAAGAAAAAAATTAAGGACTTTAAAAGTTTTTTAATAATTTATTTTTGCAATGACACAATTTTACCATATTCTTTTAATTTTCTGGCTTCGAATTTTTAGTAAATTGATGTCTCGGTAATGGTACATTTTTGTACTATTAAAAAAAAAAAGAAAGATGGCACGTAGCAACATAGGCTATATTTATTCACCAGTAAAGATAACTATGATAGTTTCATGAAGGAGCTCGAGATATTTAATAGTTAATTTCCATATACTCAGTTTTTAAGTAAATTATTCAACGATTCTTTTACATTTACAATTTTCATAAATTTATTATTTTTATATTCCACGAATAGATCGAAGTTTGACTAATGCTGGTACATACTACTGTAAGAGCAAGTATTTCAACATAAACGTAGAAAATTAATACTTCTCACCACTAAATAAATAAACCTTTATGTTTTTTATTTCCCAACAGCAGTAGTTTGCAAATATTTGAATAAAAAATTACGTAAAATGTACCATCTTTATTCATGATACATACACTGAAAGTCTGACCAATACTGACATATACTACTGTAAAATCCCACTACTTAAAAGAAGTTCTATTCACGGAAATTTGGATATTCATAATGTAAAAGATATTTGTATAAAGTCTCGAAGAATGTAAGATTTGGAAGATTCTCCAGTGTCCCTTCAATTCCCCTCAATTCTTCCTTTAACAACTCGCCAAGCTAAAGAGAAATTCAAGAATGCCCTCGTCTTCATTAATTCCGTTGCTTAATTAATCTCGCTGCAAGCATGTCAAGAGATAAACTCGACGGCCCACAAAAGTTCTAAAGTAACTCTAGAAGGAAAAAGAAAGATGTAAAGACGTATACTTTAAAATCGATCTTCTAACCGATTCATCATCGAAAACGTGAATTTTCTAGCGACTCGCGAAAAGCTTTTCCTCTCAAATAGTAAATCTCGAGGTGTCGATTTATCAAAAATATCGACCAACAGAAATTTTTCATTCCTCGACAATACAGGTTAATTCGTGTCGTGTTATAAGAATATTTTAGAACAATAAGTTCTAAATAAAGTTGATACTTCTTTCGGTATGAAAATAGAGAAACGAAGCTTCACCTATAATTCAAGAATGTTTGATAATTTCAGAAAATTCTTCAAAATAAGTATAAAATTTAAATAAAATATGAGCAATAAGAAACCAGGAAAATTTTAGAAAAAAAGATATATTAAATAAAGGGTAGTGTAAAAATCTATTATAATTCACAGTTATAATTTTCGAATACTTTTTCGAAATTTTATTTCTTATTTTGCGCTCATCCTTTTTGTAATATATTATCCGGATGGTAGTTTCATTCAGATTAGGCGATTTAGCAACAGATGATACGTTTTCGCCAGCTTTCAATTAATTCGAAATTTGAAGTTTTTCATCGAATGAAATACATTTGCTTTTAAGTACTATTTTATTACCTTTAGGCATCATATAAAAAAAATGTATATCTATGGATTTGAAATCAATTTAGGGTAATCTTAATTATGTATATGTACATACCAATTTGATAATTGAAATCTATGAGTTAAAAATTAATTTAGGGTAATCTTAATTATGCACACGCCAATTTGATACAAAATGTATTTTAAGTAGAACAATGTACCAAATTGATACATTATGAAACCGCTAATTTTGTGTGTATAACTGAAAGATTAGAATTATAATAATCAAAAAATAAATCACAGAGGAAAGGCAATTTACTTTGTATTTTTCATGAACTTGATTTTTACAATAGAATTTTACTATCTGAGAACTGGTTAGCGAATGTACTTCTGTGATTTCATGCAGAGATGTTAACACTAAAGAATTTTCATTCGCAGAAAGAATTACTTGAATTATAAATGAATGACTAGAATTGCTATTCGAAGCTTCCTTAATACTATCGAAGCCATGTCTAATGTTATTCCGGTTTTAACGTTTCATCAACACTATAGCAGTTAGCTGAACTCTCTTTCCGGTTTTTTAATCGTTCAGTTGACCAATTGAAATTATCCAATTGGTTTTCAATGAATCGTGATACAAACACAGTGTGTTTAAAAGACTATAATCCCAAAACACACGATATCATCAATGTATCGCGATTATCCTGATGAAGCTAATTGCAATGTCAGGTCATTTTTAACCTGAAAGCCTCAAATTCAAAGAAACAATTGTTTAGCGTAAAAAGAGACTTTGTGTAATTTCATTCTTTATGCACAATGAATCTGTCGTTCGTTGTTCGATAATTCAATTAGCGAAATTACGACATTGTAAATGGTCTGTTTCTTTCAATTCCTGGGTGATTTGAATGTTAACACTAGGTTTACGGGCTTTTCTTGAGCGAATAAGAAACCGAATTTTTCCTTCAAGAAATCGATTTATTAGAGGCAACCTAGTTGTATATTGTTAACTTACTTACAAATTCGGATATATTTTCGTATCATTTCACTAATAAAAGTAAGGAAAAGTTACTGGAAAATAATAACAATTGTTTTTGTAATTTCGCTAGTGAAATCCCGAATGCGTCAAATTGACGTGTCCCGTAAACCTAGTGTTAAACACGTGTAAGTGCAAATCTTTATGCAAAATCTTCCATATAGAGCTATAAAATATACCCAATTCTTGCGAACGACGTAAAATTGATGTTGTCGGTTCGTTTTCAACATTTTCACTTCCGGCAGCAATATTTTCATTTGCTTTTAAAGTTTTCGATCTTCCACTTTTTGGTTTATCAATAATATAGGGTGATCCAAAATTCACGCAAGATTTGAATTCTGTTTATTTGTGTGGTAAAGTATTGCCAACGAAAAAAAAAAGGACAGCGTGACAGCTGACAGTTCAAGGTTATTAAAAATGGAGCGCTACACGAAAGAACAACACGTTGAACAGATTATAGAACAACAACAAGTGGATGCTGATTTTTCGAACAAAATCATTTTCAGCGATGAGGCTCATTTTCATCTTGATGGCTTCGTTAATCGTCAAAATTGTCAAATTTGGGGTTCAGAAAATCCACGAGGGATTGTTGAGAAACAAATGCATTCACAACGTGTCACTGTTTGGTGCGGATTTTGGGTTGCAGGCATCATCGGACCATTCTTCTTAAAAAATGCGGTTGATCAGGCAATCACAGTTAATGGTGCTCGCTATCGCGACATGATAATCCAGTTTTTGTGCCTAAATTGCAAGATATGGATGTGGACGACATGTGGTTTCAACAAGATGATGTCACATGCCATACAGCCCGAGAAACAATTCAATTACTGCATGAGTCATTTCCTGGTCGTGTAATTTTCCGTTTTGGTGATCAGAATTGGCCGCCCAGATCATGCGATTTAACACCGTTAGAGTTTTTCTTTGGGGTTTTTTGAAGTCTAAGGTTTATACTAACAAGATCACGATTACCCATGCCTTGAAGAAGGAAATTGAGCGCTGTATCAACGAAATTCAGCCACATTTATGTAAAACGGTCATGCAAAATTTCGACAAAAGAATGTGTATGTGCTAGCAAAGCTGTGGAGGCCTTTTACCCGATATGTTATTCCAGATATAACCTTATACCGTATACTTTATGAATCAATAAAGAAATTCATAATTTTTAATTAAAAATCAGTGTTTCCTATCAAAATTACTTCTTGCGTGAAATTTGGAACATCCTATTCAACCAGTTTTTTCGAACTTTTTCGTTAATCTTCGAACTGAAGACCGATTTGGTCGATTATTTGCAGCGAAAAGAACACGAACTATTCGCTATGAGTATTTTTCAAAGAACGCTTATTTTCATAATCAGTTTGTATAATGTAAATGCGTTGCTGAAGTATATATCTGCACATGGTTAAAATTGTACTACTTTCTACTAAATGAAAATGAATTATGTCGCTTGAGAAGATACGATGTGTGAACATTATACAGTGGTGACATCTAGGCGTTACATTTGGTTGACCCTTTAATGTTAAAAGAGGGCTGTTCGCGTTTAATTTGTACAAATTTCTAATCACCTATTTCTCTTTACCTGTTTTTTAACACTTTTCCCCTTTGCCACGTCAAAAATATCCACTCGACTTCTATCGATCTTACTTTTTTCCCGCCTTCGAATTACTTCTGCAATGTTATTAAAATTTCCACACTTCACAAGGGTGGCAGGGGGTGGGAAAATAATTATGCAAAACAAGCAACCTGGGAAAATGTAATTAACTTGGAGTCCTTGCCGCTGAGATTTTTTCAAGCTTGTCAAAATTGCTGTTTTTCCCCTTAGCGTGTAATTCGTCGCTGACTGGCTCGCCAACATGTACAGAAAATAAGGAAAAGCGAAATAGGGGGGAAAGAAAAATGGAAAAGCTCTGGACAATATAATAGCACGAACAAAGCAAAACGTGTTATAATTTTCATGAATAAATTTCGAAAGAATAGCTCGCATTTTGTCCTACTGCTTTTTGTTACAACAGAACGAAATTCTTCAAAAGAAAGAACAATTGCGATTGTTGTAATGTTTCTGAGTGATGTTGAGAGAGAGAAAATGGAGAGAGCTAAGAGAGAGAGAGAGAAGATAGAGAGCTAAGAGAGACAGAAAGGGAGAGAGAGGGTGAGTGAAAGAGGGAGAGTGAGAGGGAGAATGGAGAGAGCTAAGAGAGAGAAAGAGAGAGGGAGAATGGAGAGAACTAAGAGAGAGAGAGAGGGAGAGAGAATATGGAGAGAGCTAAGTGAGAGAGAGAGAGAGAGAGTTGAGAGAGAGTTGAGAAGGAGAGAGTTGAGAGAGAGAGTTGAGAGAGAGAGTTGAGAGAGAGAGTTGAGAGAGAGAGAGTTGAGAGAGAGAGAGTTGAGAGACAGAGAGTTGAGAGAGAGATTTGAGAGAGAGTTGAGAGAGAGAGAGAATTGAGAGAGAGAGTTGAGAGAGAGTTGAGAGAGAGAGTTGAGAGAGAGAGTTGAGAGAGAGAGTTGAGAGAGAGAGTTGAGAGAGAGATTTGAGAGAGAGTTGAGAGAGAGAGAGTTGAGAGAGAGAGTTGAGAGAGAGTTGAGAGAGAGATTTGAGGGAGAGTTGAGAGAGAGAGAGAGTTGAGAGAGAGAGAGTTGAGAGAGAGTTGAGAGAGAGGGGGAGAGAGAAGCAGAAAGCAAACGAGGAATTCTAACTTTCAACCTCGAGCTTCTAATTTATCGGGGACGCTTCGTGCACCTGAACTGAAGGCTTAAATGGGGAATATAAAGGAATCCCTGCTAATTGAATTTAATCTTCCCTGTATTACATTTCCGAGCACCTCTACGTAGGATAAATGGACAAAAGGAAATTCTTTTCTCGAAGTTGAGAAGGCGGTGGATAGCTTCTTGCTTCAAAGTAGAATAAATCGTGGTATAAACACAGTGAAGAAAAATTCTCTTTCGCAGATTAAAGTAGAAATGTAAAGTATCAGATAAACTTTCTGCTGAAAGAATGCGGAGTAACTGATTATCCCTGCAATTTTTATTTACAATATTTATCATATTAATCCTTAACTGGTATAATGGGTTCACCAGTGATCCCAAGGACGCAAAGTCTGTTACAAAATGTTCGTTGTTCAATTTTAAAAATTGTATTTCCATTTCATTTTATAATAAACGTTTAATGGCTTTATTAATTTTCCATGACTTTATTATTTTATACACCATCTAAGAATGAAATATGCATAGAGATGTATTTAGAATCGGATTAACACATTTTTCTGCACTTTTTATTTGGGGTCAGTCATGACCCCAATGTACCAATTATGTTTGTGAAAAACATACTAGTTGAGCTTTAAAAAGTACATGTGAATTTATTAAAAATTCTTGGAATCACATAATAAAAAAATTGAGAAAAATATTAAATAATTGTAATTAAAAAATTGCTTGATTATTAAAATTAAAATTACTTATTGTACAAAACATATACATGCAAAAGTGTTTCATTTTTATTTTTTCGAAGTATCCTTGATCAATTCAGTATCACGATGTATCCACAAATTGTACCATTTAAGGGTTAAATAAGAACACACAAAATGTACAAATGAAATTTCAAACGATGCAATTGAATGTACACGAATTTGAACAATTTAGGCGCATGTATTTTATTTTTTAAACGGTAGTACAACATTAGGTAACACCAACGTGTGTTAATGTACCTTTCGATAACAGAGAAATATTTTAAGAATAATTTTTCGTTCTTTTCAAAGTTTTCGATTATGAGAAGAAAGAGAATTGAACAACAATGAATTTTATTTTTAGATATTTATTTACGTATTCAACTAGCGGAAAGATTGGAAAATAGGTCACTGTCTGAGCGTACACTGACTTGTTCTACTGCTCCGCTGGAGTACTCGAACACTAATAAAGAAAATAGCGTACGAGGAGTAAAAATTTTACAGTCGTTGGTGCACGAATTTCCTTGTTCAACTATTCTCTTTTCATTGCAGAATATTTGAATGATTTATATAAATGAAAAAAAGAAGTGAAACCGAAATTTGACCCCTGTCGATGGATTCATTGGCCTGTTCTACTGAAACTTTGTAGTTTTACCTATTATTTGTTGTAATCTTGATACGCACCGAAGAGAAATTTTTAATTTGGGCAAATTCGTGTGATTTGCATACAATTTACAGTTGTTTATACACAAATTTGCTTGTTTAACTATTTCCTTTCCATTGCAAAATATTTTAATACCTTATATCAATAAAAAAAAATGAAGTACAACCGAAATTTGACCCTTGTCCGTGCATGCATTGATTTATGCTACTGAAATTTCGTAGTTTCGCCTATTATTAGCAGCAATCTTGAAATACAGCGAAGAGGATTTTTAACTGTTGACAAATTCGTGTGATTTGCAAAACATTTGCAGTTGTTTGTACACTAATTTGCTTGTTTAACAATCCCTTTTCCATTGCAGAATATTTTAACACTTTACAAAAATGAAAAAATGGAGAGAAGTCTAAATTTGGTCATTGTCGCTGCATGCATTGACCTATTCCACTGAAATTTCGTTATTTCACCTATTATTCGCTGCAATCTTGAAGCATAGCAAAGAGAGATTTTAAATTTGGACAAATTCGTGTGATGTGCATAAAATTTTCAGCTGGCTGTACACTAATTTGCTTGTTCAACAATTCCCTTTTCCATCGCAGAATATTTTAACGCTTTACAAAAATGAAGAAATGGAGGGAAGTCTAAATTTGGTCATTGTCGCTGCATGTATTGACCTATTCCACTGAAATTTCGTTATTTCACCTATTATTCGCTGCAATCTTGAAGGGCAGCAAATAGAGATTCTAAATTTGGGCAAATTCGTGCAATTCGCATAAATTTCACGCGTTCCAATGCTTCTCGCTTGCACAAAGAAGCGACAATTGGCTTTTCAGCATGAAAGCGCCGGGTCCTCGCACTAATTTTCGCTGAAAGCCAGCGAAATCTCGAGGGAAAGAAATCGTTCGGGGCATTATTCACCGTCAAGTTCGACGCTGACCTGCACTTCTCCTCGTTCAATTGCAATTTTCAGAATACCCGATGAAATTTATAGAAAAAAAGAAGAAAAAAGGAAAATAGGTACTATCTCGGTTGAATCAGTATTAGTTTAATTAAAACGAAGGGTAAAGGTGCAAAAAAAAAAGAAAGAAAAATGGAAATTCGATATTTAATTGAAATTCTCTCGCAGAAATGATATTGAATTTTAATCAGCGGGGAACAGAAAATTGGGATGGAAAATATTCAATAATGAGAATTGATATTCCACATATAATATAAATATGATATTACGTTTCGATGAAAAACGATATCGTTTTCAGTAGGATATCGTAGGAAATTACAATCAATTTTGTAATTTCGTAAAATTACAAAAAAAAAGAAAAGATAAAAGGATGTTCCTACGATAGACTTTTCGTGGAACGAACATTAACGAGATTCTTGTAGCATTGAACTATCGTGGCTCATAGTTCGCGAGAGAATTCACGGAAACGAGAGGTTATCGTGAAATGAACGAGGCTCGTAAACGACGCCGGTCACGAACATCGTGGTTCCTCTTTAACCAAGTATCACGACCTCAGGAAATAATAATCTACGGAATTTCACAGGGAGCAGCACTTCGCCGCAGGGCGAGACAATGAACGTCGGCTCGCATAATCGTGGCCACGAGTTCGAATAGGGAACGTGAGCAATTTCCCGCGTGTTTTTGAACGTACACGGAGCGTATCTTCGGTATAGAATCTTCAGTTCTGATTCAATTCACTCGAAGAAACTCTCCTGCGTTCCATTGGGTAGGATAATTCTTCAAATGTTTCAGATTAATTTTTGATCAGGTGTTTTCTATGATTAATACCAAAATAATGGAAAATTTTGGGAAATTAATGTTCATTGCTGTCGAAGTAAATTTTTTTGAAAAATGTGTGTTCAAGATATTTCGTGATTATGGAATAATGGAAAATTTCGGAGAAATTAGTGTTCATTATTGTTGAAGAAAATGTTTTTGAAAAATGTGTGATTAATTCTAATATAACGGAAGATTTTGAGAATTTATTATTCGTTATTATAGAAGCAACTTTTCTGGAAAAATGGGTGATCAAGGTTTTCTGTGATCAATTCCACAATGATGGAAAATTTCGGAAAATTAGTGTTCATTGCTATCGAAGTAAATTTTCTAGAAAAATATACGACCAAGCTGTTTCATGATTAATTTGAAAGTAATGGAAAATTCCAGGAAATTAGTATTCATTGCTATCAAAGTAAATTTTCCGGCTAAGTATGTGATCAAACTGTTCTGAGATTAATTCCAAAATAATGAAAAATTTACAAAAATTGTTAATTGCTATTGAAGTAAATTTTCTGGGAAAATCTATATTCGAAGAATAATTTAGCTTTGCATGATAGTCGAACTGCAAATATTAAGCTCCACACCTGAAAATTTACATTAAAAAAAAATATCAATGGTCGAAGAATTTATTTTCTTCGAGACTTTCTGCAAAATATACAAAAAGGATTCAGGTTAAAAGAAAGAAAAAAAAGAAGAAAAATAATTTTTCGACTATACTGAAATCTCCCATGTGATCTAAAGCATAGCAAATTGAATTCGATCGAATACAACATTTTTCTAGATTAATTTTGACACACGAAGGAACTTAGGCGATAACACGTGAATGACGAGAAATGAAAAAAAGAAAAGAATTTCGCTTAGGGAATAACTTCATTTTTCGAACTGCTTTAAAGCTCGCTTTCATTGAGCTTTAAGTATTTATCACGTTCGTGGATCTCGAGCTGGAATGTCGTGACATTCTTGACAAAAAAAGAAAGAAAAAAGAAAACAGGAACGCAGCAGCCAGTCACGAAATGACTATAATTCTTGTTTCAAGATTAACTACCTTCAAATTGTTGCTAACTGTGTGGAAGTATTCAATGTACAGCTTTCCAGTAGTTCGTTAATGTACAGTCTGTACGAAAAGATTAACAAAACTTAATAAAAACATCAGTAATAGTAATCACAATAATAAATAATTAAAAAAGAATTATATAATATTATTATTATTACAATATTCCCAGTCTAAATGGATTCTGAGTAAACAAATATTCGTGGAAGTTTATAATTTGAAATTTGAAATTTGAAACGTTTACAAGATAGTAACATGAAATGTATAGCGAAACCATACGAATTTCCTAAAAAATTCTAAAAAGTATTTTTTTAAATAATTATGAACCAAGTGTACACCTTTCAAAATCATAAAATAAGCAATTAAATGATAATAACACTATTATACAATTTAATTCTTTTTCAATTATCTATTATTAGAATTTTTATTATTATTATTATTACCATCTAATTATTTATTTTATAATTTTGAAAGATTGTTCATTTATGACTATTTAGAAAAATAATTGTTTGGAATTGTTTGAACGATTGTTTAGAAAATCACACGCAACTCGTTATCACTATCATTTCGTTAAATATTCCATGCTACTATTTTATGAACTTTACCTGTTCAACTTGGATATTTCAAATTATAAACTTCCACGAATCTTTGCTTACCCAGAACCCATTTAGGTTGACAATTATTCACCAGTTCCCTAGACTTCATTGGAATTCACGCGCCCATTTATCATCACTAGTTTCATAGACTATCCAGAGCTGTTCAACTTCGAGAAAGAAAAAAAGAAAGATGTATATACATTAGTCCTGAAACCCAATTTCAGGTTACTTTAGAAAGGTTAACCTAAAAATCCTACTTGAACTGAAAGCTGGACCTTGAAAAATTCATCCTATGCTCCCACTTCCACGAAAAGTGGAGTACATATAATTTCAGGCAGCTTACGAACGTTAATTTGGAATATATTATTTATTTAAAAAAAAGACGTTAATTCGTAAATTATAAAAAAATCTTAAATTTAATTCCGATAAATTTGCCTATGTCAAGTTGTTGTTTATTTTGACGGATATGTTACGAAAAAATTTCAGTACACGCTAATACATAATTTTGACAAAAAAAGAATACAGTCTAAATAATTGTATAGTTTGAGAAATATATTCTAAACAGTTCCAAAGACTTGATAAACGAGTTTCCTATATCATTGTATTTTAACCCTCTACAACGCCATACAACTATGTAATTCATTTTTCATCAGTCATTTTTAACTAAAAATTGTTACTAAAAATGAATGGAAATATAGAAGTAGAGAAATATACTACTTCAACGAGAAACTACACAAACGAGTAGAAAAACTCTCTTTTTCAGTTCATATTTATAATGTATTTTCATTGTTTCAACTTAAAACGATTTTATAACTCTAATGAATTCAATTTAGACAGACAAATCTTTCATCAACATTTAGAGTCATTTTAGGTCTACTTTAATCCTCCATTTATTCTTATTAATATTTATTATTTTATTTAATCCTATTTATTTATTATAATTTCCGTTTATTATAACTCTATGTGATTTGAAAGTTACATATCTCTTTATTTATATTTTATACATCACATTTTATTCGTTTGTTACTATACTATCGCATTGTTGCATTATTACCGTCAATTTCTTGTACAAATTATTAATTTTTACTTCTCAAACTTTAGAAAAAATGTAAAATTGTGATCAGCTGTAATTTTTCTTCTCATAAACACAGAAAATTCAGGTTCAATCGTAAAACTGCAAACTAGTGTAATTTTCAAATTCTTATACACCTTTCAAAATAAATCCCGAACCTCTACTACTATAAAAAAAGCTTACAAATTTTGTACCCCACAAAAAACATGAATCTACCTTCGAAAATAAATGTTGAAACCCTATCGTCATAGAAAAGCAGTTTTCCAATTTTTAATTTAGCCAAACTAGGAAACCCAAGTCTTCATCCACTTAAAATAACAAATTTCAAGCTTCCATTCATCTTCCTCAAAAATATCCTCCAATTTGTTCGTTTAAAACAAAAAAAATAAATTTTATCCACACAAAAGAAAAATGAATCTACCTTCGAAAATATATTCTAAAATTCTATCCTCGTAGAAAAACAGTTTTCCAATTTTATTAGCCAAAATACGGAACCCAAGTTTTCAGCCACTTAAAGTAACAAATTTCAAGCTTCCATCCATCTTCGTCAAAATTCTCCAATATCCTCAAATTTGTTCGTTTAGGAAAAAAAAAAATCGGATTCCAATCGATACAGAACTGAAACATCAAGCGCACAAATCTACCAAACACTACACTTCATCACATTCTCGGTATCTTTCCACTTAATACCGTGAGCAATTATCCAAGAAAATTTCCAGCTTCTAAACACCTTAACGAACGCTAAAAGTCTAGTCCTGGCTCTCACTAACCTACTTGAGGGATGAACACGTGGTCCACAGGGGCAGCAACCGCTGCCCGAACGTTTCCTTCTACGTGCACACCAATCCTGACCCATCCTCCGTGACCAACCCTTTTTAGCTTCACCTCTTCCTGGAATCTACGCGACGTTCCGACAGCCAAACGTCCATCAGTCGTTCGACAGAACCGTCCATAGACACACACTGATCACTCATCCTCGCAATTGAACGAATAACACCACTGAGACACAATTTCTCGCGTATCTTCCTCGACGACAGTGATCCTTCAACAGGCTGACGAAGAATGGATCAATGAAATACACGAGCATGTTGAATTAATTCAACGACTTGCTGTTCCAGTTCATTCAGAGTTCGTGCAAGTTGATTTGACGAGAAACAGTACGGTTGTTTGACCTGCCAACCCTTTTTTCCATAACCATCCTGTGTCCAGACTAATGCAACTGTCGGTTTCGTACATTTTTTAGCTTGCTGACAAAATTCTGTGGACACTTTAATCGAGTGTCTTAATTTTTAGGTAGAAGTTGTCATAATTACTTCTGCACTTAATATAATCTCTATACTTGTTTGTCACTTAAGTTAGAGTGAAAAGAATTATTGCTTTTCTGGGTGTTACAGAATTCTTCAAGGATTTCTGTACTTGTGTTTAACTTAGGTTAGAGTTGACATAATTCTCGCTTCTCTGATTTTCTCACGGAATTTTTTCAGAAATTTTACACTTGTGTTTAAGGTTAGGTTAGAGTTGACATAATCATCATTTCTCTTATTCTCTCAAAGAGTTATTTAAAAAATGACTACACTTGTCTCTATCTTAGGTTAGAGTTGACATAATTGTCACTTCTCTGGATTCATCAGGCAATTTTTCAAGAATTTCTGCACTCATCTCTAACTTCAGTTAAAGTTGACATAATTGTCTATCACTTAGGTTAGAGTGAAAATGATTATGGCTTTCCTGGATGTCACGGAATTTTTCAAGGATCTCAGCACTCGTCTTTAACTTAGGTTGACATAATCATCGCTTCTCTCATTTTCTTAAAGAATTATTTAAAAACATTCTACACTTGTCTCTATCTTAGGTTAGAGTTGACATAATTATCAGTTCTTCGGATTTATCAGGCAATTTTTCAAGAATTTTTACACTAGTCTCTAACTTAGGTTAGAGTTGACATAACCATCGCTCTTTCGATCTCCTCACAGAATTTTCAAACAATTTCTACACTTGTCTCTAACTTAGGTTAGAATAGATACAATCGTCGCTTCTCTAATTTTCTCACGGATCTTTTTAAAAATTATTGCACTTTTCTCTAACTTAGATTAGTGTTAACAGAAGCTTCTCTGATATTCTCACACAATTGTTTAACAATTTCAACGCTTGTTCTAGAACGAACAGACGTGAGAAGTATTCGAAAAGTTAGCGAGGCTCTGTTCAATTATCTCTCGAACGACGATCATGTCGTGATTTTGTTGTAACTTTGTCCCGCTTCCCGCGAACACGGCGTCGAATTCAATCAAGTGCCAATTAGCGAGTACTTGAACATCAACATTTTCGAGGGAGAGAATCAACGTTCCTCTAATGGTTGCACACTGTCGAGCTTTCAGTAAAATTGTGGGATTACACGAGGTATCTTTCCAATTCAGAGAATTCTTTTCGTTGCTGCGACCAAGATGGTTCTGAGAAAGGAACACGATGTACGTCAATACCCAGCTCAAACTCTCCCTCGGTGCTTCTTGCTTTTCGCGAGATTAATTTGAATTGGAAACTGCTACTCCCGTTAGTCACTCGTGTCAATTAACATTCGTGCAAGATCCACCATCTGACTGTGTAGCTTCCTTTAGAACGGCAAACTTCTAAGATTGTTTAAAGACACTTTAACTAATCACTCACGAGCGAGTAGAATTGTTCTTTTGCAAGGAAACGTTCCTCGATGTTCCTTTACACGATCGACTGCTTCACACTTTCATCAGAGAATCGATGAATCTGATTTCTTATAGATTTGGAATATAAAATAAAGATCCATCCAAATAAATCCATCTAGTAGCAACAGAATTGAATTTCTCTGAAAAATTTCTCTAAGTAGCCACTGTCAGCAATTGCAATTATTTGAAGTTATTTTATACATTTGTAGGATTGATGTTTCGATAAAACTCGATGGTTAATTTAATATTCAATTTTCGACAGATTCAAATACGTTCAAAATCCATCCAATAGTAGTAAAATTGAATCTTTCTTCAGAATTGCTTGAGGTACTCACTGACTGTAATTGGAACTTTTCGAGTAGTGTTTTTATGGAACTCAATGGGTAATTTACTATTCAATTCTCACGAATTCACACTCCTTCAAAATCCATTCAATAGTAGCAAAATTGAATCTACCTTCAGAGTTGCTCTAAATAGAGTTACTGGCAGAAATTGCAATTTTTCAAAGTTAATTTATACAATTGAAGGATTAGTCCTTCGATGAAACACGGTAGTCAATTTAATATTCGATTTTCGACGAATTTACAGTTCTTAAAAGTAGAAACAGAATTGAATACTTTTTTATAGAATTGGTTAAAGTTATCACTGACAGTAATTGCAATATTTTCAAGTTTTTCTATGCAACTGATTTATTAGTGTTTCTATGAAACCCGATGGTCAATTTAATACTCAATTGTTGACGAATTCACACGTCTTCAGAATCCATTCAATACTAATAAAATTGAATCTTTCTTCAGAATTGCTCGAAGTATTCACTGAGAGTAACTGAACTTTTTCGAATATTGATTCTATGAAATTCGATGATCAATTTAATATTCAATTGTTGACGAATTCACAGTTCAAAATCTATTCAATAGTAACAAAATTGAATCTTTCTTCAGAATTGCTCGAAGTAGTCGCAGCAATTAGAACTTTTCCAGGTTCTTTATCCAACTGATAAATTAGTGCCTCGATGAAACTCCACGGTCAATTTAATATTTGATTTTCCACAGATTCAAACACGTTCAAAACTCATCCAATAGTAATAAAATTGAATGTTCAAGTAGTATACAACTCAACGCAATCTTCAGCCTTGAAACATACACTTTCCAATCGTCTCACAGAGATCTATTCTTCAAATTATCAGTGAAATTATTCAAATTCATCCTCAATCATCCTTTTTCAATGTTCCACAGAGATCTTTCCCTCAAATTATCACTGAAACCATCGAATCTCATCTTCGATCGCACTTTCCAGTCACCAAAACCCTGAACGATTATCCACACCTCAATTATCACTGGAAAATCATTCTAAATCACATCTATCCAGTCACCGATACTTTAAAAACACTCTTTCGTCATCCATATCTCCAACGTTGCACAGACAACAGTCAATTTACAGCAGAAGATTCCATTTTCCAATGCAACCCGTGTATCCTCTAAACAATGATCAATTCAGAACAGAAGATTCCACACACAAACACCAGGAAAAAGAGATTCTTCTATTTCAGAGACTCACTGCTTCACAAATCATCCAGGAAATCTCCTTGATTGAAAAAAAAGAAACAAGAAAATCCCCGAGAAAACCGTCGAAGAGGAAGAAGAAATCACTCGTCAATTCACTTCACAAAGCGTCGAACAAAAGACACGTTTATCAAACAGCGTATCTCGTTCTGTCACAGTGTCTCAGACGTTAAATCGTTGTTCACCCTCGCAAGTCGGTTATCCACGATAGCTTGTTACCTCCTCGAAACGCATTTCCTCTCCTCCTCCGCTTCCTCCGCCACTCCCCCTCCCTCCCACCCACCCTTTCACCACCGTGGAACCAACCATCCCACCCCCACAGTCAGCCAGTAAACGTGGACGTTGCACGTGGACAGTTCACGTCTCTTTCCAGCGGCGTTGTAACGCAGAAAACTGTGACTCACGTGACGCACGCTGGTTCAAGCTTAGCTGAACGTCAGCTGAACCGGAAGTTGGACGTCCAGAGGCTAGGTTGTCTCGACTGGGAGACGAAAGAGACGCTCGAAGAAATATTCGTCGATTTATGAGGTTGAATTTAATAAAGAAAGTGAATCGAATTGAAATTTTGGTATTGCGTGTTGATATGTAACGACAAGATAGACGTGACACGTTCCAACGTGGCCGCGAAAATGTAAACTTCGTAGGGGATGCTTTCCTGTACGTGGCCGTTAGCTGTGGAGAGGAAGGAGAGGGTGCAGCCACGTTGGAGCAAGAGAGCGATTCTCTCTCGCGGCTCTATCGACGCGAGCGCCTCCTTCGCCGCCGAAAACGACCACGCCGCCACATTGGAGAGGGGGTGGCATCACGGAGGCGCACGGGGGAAGATATCCAACGAGGAAACTGGTATTCGAGGCTGGTGTGCTCCTCTATTTGGAACAACGGTGAACTTTCAAGCGAATTTCGGTCGCAAGAAAATTTCGATTCTTTATTTTTTGGGACTTCGTAGATTTGTAGGAGACCTTAAGAGAAGTATCGAATCATTTTTTTTTATTCATAGAGGTGAAGATAGACCTTGAATGAAGATAAGTGTTAGGAAACTATTTGGACGATTAATAGGTGTTTATTCTTTTTAAATAAAACCGATTTTGTCTAAAAATCGGTAAAAATTCACTTTTGCATCTAATACAGTAGAAACTTGCTAGTTGAATAAAAAGACAGTAAAATTACGTATGATTATCACGTCTAATATTGAGTTTCATTCGTTTCTCGTAAGTAACAAACGAATTTCGGGCAAACAAAAATTTTGACATTTTGGGGAATTTCGTAGATTTGTAGAGGACCTCAAGAGAAGTGTCAAATAATTTCTTTCTTATTTTTCGGAGTGAAGACAGCCCTTTAATGAAGACAAGTGTTACGAAATTACTTGGACGATTGATCAGTATTCATTCTTTTTAAATAAAGCTCTGATTTTATCCAAAAGTCAGAAAGCATTCACTTTTGCATCTAATACAGAAGAAACTCGCTAGTTAAATAAAAAGATAGTAAAATTACATACAATTATCACTTCTAATATCGCGTTTCACTCGTTTTTCCTAAGTTGCAAGCGAACTTCAGTCACCTGAAAATTTCGACTTTTTTGAAACTTTGTAGATTTGTAAAGGACCTCGAGAGAAGTAGATAACTTTTTTTTTATTTTTCAAGGTGATGACAGTCCTTTAACGAAGATAAGTGCTAGGAAATTATTTGGACGATTGATCGGTGTTAATTCCTTTTAAATAAAACTCTGATTTCATCCAAAAGTCGGAAAACATTCACTTCTATTCAAATAATTAAAAATCGCACTTATCTTTACTATTACTAATGCCGTCATTTAGCTTGATCTTTACAAGCATCAAAGACAAATTAATGTATTCTGAAGTGCATATACATGAGCCATTTAAAATGTAAAGAGGTTGGACGTCTTTAAAAAAAAAAAAGGAAAAACAGTTAATGCAGCTACTTAATAGTCATTCGAGTTCCTGTATCGAACCAAATGGCTACTCACAGTCACCTCTCGAGTGCAAAGGGTTAAAAGGAAACACGTAGGCATGTTATTTGAATGATCCTATATTATCGTTTACAATACTAAACGTCGGAATCTACCAGATAACACGAGAAAGCAGGAGGAGCAAAAGTAGCAACGAGCACGAATTCGTTCTCACGACGAGGGAAACAGCGCGATAGAATTTTCCTAACTGTTCCCTGAAGCACTGAAGTAGCGATGAAACAAGGTGAAATTACGCGGAAGTGCATACGAGAAAAGGAATAGAACAGAGAACGTACTCATTGAAACTTCCTCCTTCTCTCTCTCTCTCCCTCTCTCGCTGTTTTCTCTCTCTCTCTCTCGCTTTCTCACTCTCTTGCTGTCTTCTCTCTCCCTCTCTTTCTCGCTCTCTCGCTTTCCTCTCTCCCTCTCTTTCTCGCTCTCTCGCTCTCTCTCTCTCGCTTTCTCTCTCTCTCGCTTTCTCACTCTTTTGTTCTCTTCTCTCTCTTTCGCTTTCCTCTCTCCCTCTCTTTCTCTCTCTCTCGCTCTCTCTCTCTCGCTTTCTCTCTCTCTCGCTTTCTCACTCTTTTGTTCTCTTCTCTCTCTTTCGCTTTCCTCTCTCCCTCTCTTTCTCGCTCTCTCGCTTTCTCTCTCTCTCTCTCTCGCTTTCTCTCTCTCTCGCTTTCTCACTCTTTTGTTCTCTTCTCTCTCTTTCGCTTTCCTCTCTCCCTCTCTTTCTCTCTCTCTCGCTCTCTCTCTCTCGCTTTCTCTCTCTCTCGCTTTCTCACTCTTTTGTTCTCTTCTCTCTCTTTCGCTTTCCTCTCTCCCTCTCTTTCTCACTCTCTCGCTTTCTCTCTCTCTCTCTCTCTCTCGCTTTCTCTCTCTCTCTCGCTTTCTCTCTCTCACGCTTTCTCTCTCTCCCTCTCTCTCTCGCTTTCTCACTCTTTTGTTCTCTTCTCTCTCTTTCGCTTTCCTCTCTCCCTCGCTTTCTCGCTCTCTCGCTCTCTCTCTCTCTCTCCTCTCCCCTCCTCTCCTCTCCTCTCCTCTCCTTTTCAAGCACTGTACTATGTCTCCTCTCTGAATCCACCTAACTTCTCTGTTACGCGTGTTTCTGTAATGTTCTCCGTTAACTTGGTTTGCGAGCAGTTAAACTTGAGAAATTACGCGGGTCCGGAGACAGTTGCAACAAAGGTGACGATAGAAGTGAATTAATATCGTTCTGTACGTTTGAAAACGAGCCCGAAGGAATATGAAAGAGACTGTGATATACTCAAACGGGGGATTATTAAGCCGTGAAAAGAGAAAGTTTTGCCACGGAGAATTCTGAAAGCTGTTATATATCGGGTCGAAGTTCAAACGTTTCCCGTGGAAATTGAATGCAATTTTCTAATGATTTGTTCAATTCTAGAATTGGCAAGCGTAGAAGAAAGATGGCTTTTTGTGGGGAAATTCGTGGACAACTTTTCGTTGGATAATTGTCCCTTGAATAATTGATCAAGAGAGATATTGTAGGATTTGGTCGACTTTGGGTTGGTTGAGGCTTAACTTTTGGGTTACTTTTGTATTAACATTTGGAGTAACATCGTTTTGCTGGAAATAGATATCACACACCATAGACACGATTCAATTCTGACTATAAAAAGTCTCTGAACATTGATTGATATACCTCAGCATTCAAAGTAACACTATTTGCGACGTTTTCTTCGAAGAGAAATGGTCGAATGATTCTATTTTACCAAAATGCACACCAACCAGCGATGTTTGTGAAGAATTGATTGATTTCGAACAGAACCAATTGGAGTTTGAAACAAAATAAAACTGAACGTTCTTTATACTGAACTGGATTGGAACTTGAGACTGAACATTGGTAATTATTATTAAACTGCGGAGTTTTGTGCAAATGCATATTTATTAGAATATTGCGAAAAGAAAAGAAAAGAAGAGAGAACGTCGATAGAGGATTATAATTTGAAAAGTTTGTACTAAAAGTACTGTAAAATTGAAAATTTTCTATTTATTCTCATGTTACGTGAATTCTGTGCAATTTTGCACCTTTAGATTTCCTAAAAATGTACAAAAATTTCCACGATGCAATTATTATATTGTCGCAACAGGAATCGACGCAAACTTGGAATTCTCTGACCGAATTTTCGCAATTTTTTTCTCTTCCGAGAATTGTTTCTTTCATTCTAGCTTTGATAGTATCGAGAAATATTTTGTGGCACATTTCGACCTCTCTGAAGAAATATCATCCAACAGAGTAAGCAATTTTGGTATTGATCGTTTTGCGCCAGTAAAGCGGAGGCGAAGTTTTGAGAATTGCTTTCGGTTTACGTTTCGTTCGGAGGAATTTTCACTTGGCCATGCAACGAGCCACCGTTCGCCGAAGAATAACTGGTTTAGAAGTTAATTTCATTTTATTACGGCCGTTTGTTTGTTTTATATTCGAAGAATTGTTTGAACCGAGATATTTGCTTGAAACGTTATTTCGCTTCCTTGGAAGGTTTTACTAGACCACGTTTCGCTGGAAGAAATCCCCAACTTGCGTAAATAACGAAATAATAATTGAAGAAAAGAATAATTAGTCTAGAAAATTGCTATATTTATTATTAGTATATAATTAGTATATAAAATTACTGTACTTATTGTATGTACTATGTGTGTTATTTTTTTTAGGGAATATTTTTCCTCTTTTTCTTCTTAATGTTAATCGATGTGTATGAATCCATTATAGTATCAAAAATATTAATTGAAAAATTATAAAGTATATGTTAAATTTGTGCAGTTGTTTTAATTAATATGGAGACGGTTCTGTCATCAATGGAGAAGAGTTTAAATTATTTAACCCGTTTGCATCATCAATTTATTTATCACCAATATCATCAAACTTCTTTTTCTGTTATTTAATCAGAATTATCGCCAAATTTTTTTTATTAAAAGTATTATAAATTTATTTAGTGTTATAGATAGTATTGTAGTTATTACTATGGAAAGTATTAAAAACTTAATGCATCAGTAAAGTTGCATCATCAACTTATTTATCACCAATATCATCAATTTTTTTTAAATTATTTATCAGAATTATCACCAAATTTTTTTAATTATTTATCCGAATTATCACCAAATTTTTTTATTATTTATCCAAATTATCACCAAATTTTTTTATTAAAAGTATTATAAACTTATTTAATGTGACAGTTAGTATATATGAAAAGTATTACAAACTAATGCTGCAGTGATTTTTTTATTTCCTTTTTGCATTACCAAATGTATTTGTCTCCAGTATCACTAAATTCTGTTTTAATTCAATTCTTTTTTATTATTTACCACAATTATTACCAAATTAAAGGTATTATAAACTCATTTAGTATTATAATTAGTACTATAACAAATATGATAGTTTAGTATTATGATTGATGCTATAAAAAGTATTACAAACTTAATAATTGAATGACTTTTTTTTCTATCTTTCTTGCTTCACCAAATTTATCACCAATATCACTAAATTCTTTTTTATTAAATTTTTTTATTATTTATCACAATTATCATCAACATATATTTTTGTTACTAAAAGCATTGCAAATTTATTTAGTACTATAATTAGTATTGTCGTTAGTATTATAAAAAGTATTATAGTTTAGTATTCTAGTTAGCACTATAAAAGGTATTACAATTTTAATACTTCAGTGATTTTTAAAGAATGAAAATGAAGAAAGAAGTTCATGTATAGATAGGTTCATATATTTTTGACTTCTTGTTTGGTTAAAAAATATGGTCGCCGTGTATGTACATCATAAGTTGATTACTTCACGATAAGAATCCAGTTCTTTGTAATAAAAAGAAAAAAGGACAAAAAGATAATAGTGCATTTATTTCCTATTCACTTACAGTATGGAAGTACTAGGGGGCTCGAAAAGAAATCCATGTTCTTTTATACTTGATTTTGGGACCAAACTAAACTAGCACGCTACAGTGTAAGCACCTCTTTCCGTGCTTTGGTTCCTTTTAGTACTCATTAACTTTATTTTTCAGGTCATAACTGTAATTTAACGTTAAGCCCTAAAATGTCGAAGCCCGTTGTTGACCAAGTGCATATTAGGCGCATACAGTCATCGATCACCAGTAAAAAAATTCACGAGTTATACTGCGAAGTTTTAGTCATCATTCACATTGTTCAGATTGTCTCAACCCACCTGAAACCAGGTTAAACAACCTTAAACCATAACAAATCACCTCAAATGACCTCAAACCAACTCATATCACACTAAATTAACTCAAACCACCACAAACCGTCTCAAGCCACCTCAACTGACTTCAAACCATCTCAAACCCACTCAAACCACCTTAAGCCAACACAAACCCCTTCAAGTGACCTCAAACCACCTGAATCCATCTCAAACCATAATCTGATCTAGCACCTACAGACTAGCGCCTCTTTAAATCTCTGAAACATTCTATTCGTAATAATAAATTTCAAAATTTAACGGAAGCGCAAAACCACTTTGATAAATTTTGTCAATTACAAATCTGTAAACTTTCTTAAAATTGGATTTGAAAAATTGATCACTAGATGGGCAACTGTCCTAAAAGAAAAAAAGAAATCAATTATGTTTCTGATTAATTTTCAAAACTGTATGTAAAATAATAAAGCTTTTTGTCGACACCAAAAATAACTGATTTCTTTAATCCCTCTAATATATAATTAAATAATAAAAAATAAAATTAGTAAACAATAAAAGTAGTAACAAAACGTTGTCGAAGCTAATTAACAACATAATAAGTATACGTTTAATTAATATTGAATAAATAGTGTTGATATTTATAATACATAGTGAATCTCTTCCTGATTCTCAAAATTTTAGGAAGAATAAAATATAAGATCTTCCAATAAGAGCGATGGAACTTCGAATTGAAATGAAATAAAGATTGCGGAAGATAATCTAGTGCTCGCTACTTTGTTTTAAAGCACATTTAGTGAAGTGAATACGATAAACTCAATATTCGCTACAAAAATCATCTTCAGTGATGAAACTCAATTTTGAAGTAATCGTTTTGTCAATGAACACAATTTTCAACTTTTGAGAGATGCTGATCCTCAATCAGTAGTTCAACGGTCATTGCACCCAAAGAAAGTTACTGTTTGGTGTGGTTTTTTTATTAGTGGAGTTACTAGCCCTTACTGTTTTGAAAATTGATGATTTTATATTTTCCTTGACGTGAATTGGATGAATTTGATTTGTCTAAAATGTGGTTTCAACAAGAAAGTGTCACATATCACACTTCTGTTGCAACTATCGCTTTTTCGAGATCGAAGTTCGATAGGATTATATCAAGAAATGCAGTCATCAACCTGCCACTAAGATCTTACAATTTGACGCCATTAGAGTTTTTCTTGTGAGACTATGTTAAGTTTCTCGTTTATTCCAACAATCTACAAACTTTTGATTATTTCAAAGCAAATATCGTTCGTAGCATCGGTGAGATACGGCCTGATTTATGTGTCACAGTCATCGAAAATTGCGTTTGTTGTATTCACCCCATCAAACACAATCATGGTTGTCATTTGTACGATATTGTATTTCACTGTATAATGCCATCGAATGTACTTTAAAATAAGGTAGAGAATACTACATTATCTATCGTACTTTTCGTTCTATTTCGATTTAAAGTTCCATCGCTCCTGTTGGAAGATCCTATAGTTTCGTCGCAGCATCGATTTTTCATTTCGAACTATTTGCGCGAGTAAAATTGCGTAACGGGGGAAAATTTCGAATTACTTGGAGTAATCGGACGGAACGTTCGGAAGAGATATTGAGAGATTTTAATATGATAATGGAAGAAAGAAGAATTGATGCAACTGGGTGTCGTTTACGAGAACAGAGGCTAGACGAGAATTTGCTAGCGTACTCTGAGGGACCACATGCTCAGTGACACACCCACGATGTTCAAAATCAATGGAAAGTTGGGAGGGTGCAGCGGCACTGCCGTGACCCTCCTCCGTTCGAACGGATGCTGTGGCCTCTCAACTGTAGCGAAATAATCGAAACGTACGTAAAATTAAACCTGCGGAATATGAATTGAACGGTGAGGGAAAAAAAGTTTGTTAAATAAATCCGATTGTTATTGAACAAAAAGGAACTTAGAAAATTGAATGTGAAAACGTCGAAATATTTCAATTATCGAGTACGTAGATTCTTTAAGAGGATCGAACGTTTGTTCACAGAAGTATTTGAATAATTGAATAACCAAGAAGTGGAAACCTTCTATCATGGAATATCGAAATAATTAAATTCTAAATTTACGAATTTTTCATAAATAATTCTACAGTTAAATATCTAAATATTCTGATGATTTAATACAAATAGTTAAGTACTTAAACAATTGAATGTTCAAGCAACGTAATATTCAAACAAATATCCGTACAACGGTGTAACAAGTAATGGAATATTCGTATAACTATAAATTAAAATACTAGAATATTGAAATAGCTACAAATTCGAATAATGGAGCATTTAAGGAATTAACTATCAAAATACCGAAATATTCAAATATTGGATAACATCTTAAATTCAGTATGTAAAAGATGGTTAATTCAATAGCTGAATGTCCAAATAATGAAATGCGTAACAAACTGAATATCCAAATAATGGAATTCTAAAATAATTGAATATCTAACCAGTGGATTTTGTAAAACAATTAAATATCCAAATAATTGAATAACCATATAATCGAGAACTAAAACAATTAAATATTCAAACAATGTAATTCTTAAGTAACTAAATGTACAACCAGTAGATTTTTTCAATAACCAAAAATTCGAATAATAGAATTCTGGAATAATTGAATATCCATACAATGGATAACTAAAATAATTAAATATCCAAATAATGGAATTCAAGAGTAACTAAAAATACAGTGGATTCTTTCAACAACCAAATATCCAAATAATAGAATTTTGAAATAATTGAATATCCATACAATGGATAACTAAAATAATTAAATACCCAAATAATGGAATTCAAGAGTAACTAAATATACAGTGTATTTCTACAATAACCAAATATCCAAATACCAGAATTCTGAAATAAATGACAGACTTTAATAATGGATAACTAAAACAGCTAAATATCCAAGAAATGGAATATTATGATAAATGGATTCCATACGTATTTATATTCAAGCGCACAATTCCTTAAACATCGAGATATATAAAGTGACCAACATTCTTCTCTATTCGAACGAAATCCAAGTTCTTTGAACACGCCACCTGTCACTAGAAATATAAAAATAACCGAAGCTCCACCATACCGATCCGTAACATCCACGAACCATAAATCTTCCCCATCTTTTCGTATCCGTTTTAAAGAGACACGCGAGAAATGGCGAACAGGCGAGACGAACACGAAAAATCGTCAGATCCCATTCTGGCGATAGCCAGGGGACCATGACCCGCGTAACAAATACGGAGTCATGGTTATAAACACCGTGAACAGAAAGGGTAGAGAGAAGCGAGAGAGAGAGGGAGGAAGAGAGGCGAAGGTGGTAGGTTACCTACGACTTACGTCAACGATTTCGTTGCAATATTGACCCTACGCACGCCAACTATTAGCATCACGGAAGAAACTGGCCGTGTAACGAAGAAAAAGCTAAAGGTTAACAATTCTGCTTGCAGCGTGATGCATCGCGCCACCATTGCGTCGAGTTTCTCTCCCAGTCACTATTCTATTATAGCAATTTGTCGAGTTTACAGGCTGAACATTAACGGAAGAATCGATAATTGCTGGATATTTGTTGCTTGGTCACTTTCTCACGATAAATTTCGAACTCTTTAATATAACAAATGAGGGATTTAGAGGTTAGATTGCGTTATTCGTCGCTTGGTCACCTTTAATGGCGAATATTAAGTATTTTAATCTATCGTAAAGAGGATTTTGAGGTTAGATCGCGATATTTATTACTTGGTCACCTTTTTACGATGAATTTCGAGCGACTTATTGTAACGTATATGGGATTTTGAGGTTAGGTTAAGTTATTTATTTCTTGGTTACTTTTAACGGTGAATATTGAACACTTTAATGCGTTATGAAGAGGATTTTAAGGTTAGATTGCGGTATTTGTTACTTGGTTCTATTTCCATGGTGAATTGTATGCAATCTGATGCAAAAAAACAGGGGATTTTGAGGTCAGGTTGTGATATTCATTGCTTGGTCACTTTCAATGTTGAATATTCAGCACCTTAATCCGTCGTACAGAGTATTTTCAGGTTAGATTGCGATATTTGTTACTTTGTTCTCCTTTCATGATGAATTCTACGAACTTTAATGTCACAAGCAGGAAATTTTGAGGTTAGATTGCGATATTCGTTACTTACCTGTTCTTTCATAACGAATGGCAAGTACTTAAATGTAACAAAGAAGAAATTTTGAGGTTAGGTTTTAATACTGATCGTTTAGTTATCTTTAACAGCGAATATTGAACACTCTAATTTATCCTAAAGAAGATTTTGAAGTCATATTGTGATAATTATTGCTTGGTCACTTTTTCGTGATGAATTCTGAGCTTTTTAATGTAACAAAGAGGACATTTCGAAGGTAGGTTGCGATGTTCATTGCTTGGTCACCCTTAATGGTGAATATTGGATACTTTAATTCATTATGAAGAGGATTTATAGATTAAACTGCGATATTTATGAATTAGTCACTTTTTCATAATGAACTTCGAGCTTTTCAGTGTAATAAAGACGAAATTTCGAGGTTAGGTTACGTTACTCATTGCTTTGGTGACATTTAACCTCTTGCCCTATAACAACGAGTTAGACTCGTGACACAGTTTCTGGCTGAGGTTCGACAAAAACGGATATAGTAGCAACAAACATTAATTTTAATTCTACCTTTCCTTTTAATTTATAAAACCGAGTATTGTCAATTGTAATTAATCTATAATACGTTAGCGTTTCGTATGCAAAATGGTATTAAAACAATAAGCAACTGATGCTTAGATGTGCAGTCAGGAAAAGAAATCATAGGTTAAGGGGTTAATGGTGAATATTAAGCACTTTAATCCTAATAAAGGTAATTTTGATGTCATATTGAGATATTTGCTTCTTGGTTCTTCTTTCATAGCGGATTCTACGAATTTTAATGCAACAAAGAGGGGATTTTGAGGTTATGTTGTTTCAGAATTCATAAAAGTTAGTTTCTCCCAGATTTGAAAGAGTTTCTACGTCTTTCGTAATTATTTTCTGTCAGCCGAAAGAAACTCCCAATGGATTCTGAAGGCTTGAGAATCATGGATGATGAAAATTTCATGATTAACGCTCAATTTATACCCAGTGCAATTTATCACGGGCGTCTGAACGATTTCCAATAAATGTTCCGTGAATTATTGCGCTGCGTGAATAATGGATTCTACGTAAGTCTTGGAAGCTGTTGAAAAATTTATGGATCAATTCTGCGAGTACCTGTCTCGCCTGAGAACCACTGGCGAACATTTCAAAAGTAAACGGATAATACCAGATTTAATAAACGTCAGACATTTTCATTATTGAAATGAATTTTTTAAAGTTCCTACACACTCGACATACTTGCACATAAACGTGAAAAATTTATTTCATTGACGATCGTTAATCTTCATTATTGAAATCAATTTTTTTACCGATATGGACATTTTTTCGAAATGAAACGCTCGTCTGAAAATTCCCTACGTCTACTTTCCTACGAATGTCGGCGAATTTCATCTTTGAATCAACCTGTACAAAATGTGCATCTCGAGGGGACGAGACACCAGGGAAGCCACCCAATCGACAATTTAACTCGAGTTACTTCCATTACGTTAAACCTCCCTTTCCAGTCCCGATCGAATCTATATTTTTCAACCCGACATCTCGGAGGCGGGCACGGACACTCGAACGAAGCTTTTAACCTCGAGAAACATCTTAGCCTCTGGTGAAAGCGGTCGTGATGTCCCTGAAACTTCACCTCGGGAGGGAGAGCTACGTAGTTTCGAGCTGTATCGTGCAACGGAACGAGCACGAGTAATCGTGTAACGCGATCTCGATGGTGAACCTTTGAATTTACCAGGAAAAAGTTGATATTCATTTGAAAATTAACAGAACAGACACGTTTCTTGGCATAAGAAAAATTTGGTGTATTTGGCTTAACCCTTTGACTGCTACGAACGCATCAATCGAAGGCTACGCTTGGTCTATGAAAGTATCGAAGAAGGAGCCATTAAATAGTACCGGAAGTTACCACTATACTTACTCGTTGAGATTTATATTGTGAATGCACACATTGTATACCGGGTAAAGACAAATATAAGAAATTGAAATTAAGAAATAAGGATATATTCTCGAGATATTAGCTCCAGTAGCTTGCAACGGTATTAAACAGCTTACAATTTAGAAAGAAGAAAAAATCCACAAGAGAAATCAATCAGTAGAATACGTATCCTTTGTTATGAGAAAAACAGGCGGTCTCTAGATCGAGACAGATCTAGGAAATATATGAAAAAAACTTTCATCGAATAGATGAGGTAAATGGTCGAACTAAATTTCTAATAAATTCAATTAAAACTATAAAATTTATTTAAAAAGCAGATGTAATCTTAGGTAGCAAGTGTCTGAATATTTTTATAGCTTTATATAATTATCCATAAATTAGAAATCCAAATCATAAAAGTATTGATATAATTAAATTAAATGATATACGTTTATTTACAGTAAAAATATGTGGTATTAAACTAAATAAATTTAATAATAAAATGTAAATTAATAAATTAACAAAAACAGAGTATTAGATTGATACTTATTATTTAATATTAATAATTTAAACTCATCATAGATTAATTTAATTTAAATTATCCAAAATATTAAAATGCGAGAAGGAATTACTCAATAATAATTAAAAATAACTATGATATATAAAATTATTATTATTCAATTTATATCAACATAATAATTAATTATGGGATCAAACCTCTCAAATAAATTAGTTATAATCTACTTCATTGTAATTTTAAAGTGAAATCTTTATTTTTCAATTTTTGTGAATACAAAGTGTTAACAATAAATTATTTTTACTACACTTTCATACAGGAAAAATTTTGAGAATTATTTTTCTAAAAATAAGCATTTAGAGTATTCAAAAATTTAGTGAAAACTTCATTTTTCAATCTTCTCTTTTCTTTCTGAATATACTTGGAGAATTGAATAAGAAATCCATGAAAGTTTAGTATTATCAATCGAACAAGACTCTAGGGAATTTAGCTGACGGTGATATTACATCTAGGAAACCTGGAAGTGTAAGAAATTTCAATTCAGAATCAGGTTAAGATTAATAACTCAAAATTACTAACTTTTGCTTAATCTAGGGAATTTAAGTTTTACCATTTAATTGTATATCGATATAGTCTAGTGAAACTGTTCACATGTTGGTAGATCGTTATCGAAACTTTTAAAATAATCTTTAAGGTAACTTTTAAAACAACTTAATCTAATTTCTCGTTAGTTCATGAGTATACAGCAACGAAGGAAGTTAGACTGGAATGAGAAAACTTTCTTTAACGAGGAATAAATCAAGATGGAACTTCTTTACCATCGTACAAGTTAAACAGATCCATTTAGTTCTAGTTATTGATTCACCAGACGAACTTTAGTGCTGCCGTTATACCTTCGAGTGGGAAGCTCTGTTTCAGTGATATTTTGCGTCGATAAAGGAGAACTCTGTATACTATGTTACCTTCAGTGGATAAAATATGATCTAAGGAATACTTGAGCTTTTTAGTACAAAAGCTTGTTCATATTGGCGTTACGAGAAGGAAGTTTTAAAGTTGCTAGCTAAATAGTGGAACGTTTACAGGCAACTATTAGTAAAAAACTTAAGGGCTGATTATAAAATCGAATATAAACTGAAAATTATGAATAAAAAAATTGTGTTTATGACTAGGTTGTTTAATTATTGACTTTTGAAGAATATAATGGAATCAACGAATATAGTTCTTATACTTCTTAAAAATTTAGTTGAAAAACTGTAAAATAAATTAGAAAAATTTATCGATGTTTTGTATAGAAATAATAGCAGATTTGAATTTAGAATTTTGTAGGAGTTGATTTTTAAGTTAGTGTTATATTATGAAAGTTAGTTTAATTGTGAGCAAAATTCTATGAAACATGTAGACAAATTTTTGAACAGAACCTCGTTGAATTATAAATTTGTAATTTATTGTGAGAGAAGGGAAGTAAAATTTTGAAGAATTAAAGTAGAGGAATGGTTTTCATTTTCTTTCAAAGCAAATTTGAAGTTTGTCATAAGAAAAAATAAATTTCTAAGAATTTAAATAGAGAAGTGTCTCCATTTAGTTACAAACTAAAACTCTTCATTTGCTTTTCACAGTTTTAATGTATGATAGATAGTAGAGAGAAGTATTACAATTTTCTGAGTTTCGAAATTTCAAATTTTTAAATTCTGGAGTTCATTCATTTTCTAATTCTTAAATTTCCAAATACTAAAGCTCTGAAGTTTCTAGAGTTTTATTTTCTCACATTTCTAAATATTGAAGTTCTGAAATTTCTCAATTTTCAAATTTTCAACTTTTTTAATATCGAAGTTCTGAAATTTCTCAATTTTTATTTTCTCAAATTTCTAAATACAAAAGTTGTGAATTTCTTGATTTTAAAATTCTCAAATTTCCAAGGACTAAAGTTTTGAAATTTCTCATTTTTCAAATTTTCAGTTTCCAAATACTGAACTTTTGAAATTTCTCAATTTCAAAATTCTCAAAATTGATTAAAAATTGTTAAATTTCTGAAGTTTCTCAATTTTCAATTTCTCGAATTTCCAGATACCGACGTCTTGAAAATTTCTCAATTTCTAAATATTATACTAAAGTTCTGAAATTTCATTATTTTCAAATTTGCAAATTTCCAAATACCGTAGTTCTGAAATTTAAGAAACTTCAGATTTCTTAGTTACCAGAATTTCATATTGCAAAATTTTCCCATCATAAAAAATTTCTCAATTTTCAAACTTTCAAAATTTAAAATTGTTAATTTAAATATTCCAAAATTCTTCAATTCTAAAATCCAAATTTCTGAGTCTGTTAAACTCTAAATTACTCCATTAATAAATAATACATTTTCCGTGCTTATAGAGCAGTAACAAATCAATCTCTTTCCAACATTATTTAACAAAATGCATTTTTCACAATGAAATGAAAACAGTAACAAAAGTTAGTTCAACATTACTAAATCCCTTTGAAGTTAAATTTGCATGGTTTCATGTTCAATGTCGAATGTCTAATAGGAACATAGCCAGATGGAAGTAGAGATCCACTTAGCTCGTTAAAAACTGATATTTCGAGTCGATGATCGTAGCTGGTTCGTATTTTCCAAACAACGCTATCTAATCGAATTATCGGAGAAGACAACCAGTTACATTTCGTGTCACAGTGTACATGTGTCCATTCGAAATGTGTTTGCCCAACAAATTACCATTGTCGTGCAACTGAAATGAAAACGAGACGAGGATTTGCTCGGCCAGATGGATACGGGTGTACTTACGTGTGAAAAACAGCCGGATCTGTGAATTCTCAGGGATAAAATTCGATTTTACTGGGACATACAGTTACGTAATATGTGAACTGTAATCAGAGTTCCAATAAAGTCTTACTTAAATGATTAAAAGAAAAAAAAGTTATAGTGTACGATTCATTTAATTAAGCGATGAAATTTTTAAACGATGTCTTGTTAAACGATTAAAACAAAAATTATAAGATACAAATAATTTAATTAACGAGAAATTTTTATACTCTTTTTCTGTTCTACTGTAATTGAAGAATATTCGTTTCAATGTGATTTTAATTTAATTCGAATTTTATAAATAATTTAAATTTTTTGATTTTTTAATTTAATTTGAATTTGAAATTCTGTAAAATTTTTACTATAAGATTGTTTAAATTTATGAAGTTTTTAATGGTACATTAGTTGATAATTTTTGTCCAGAGTTTATATTGATTTTTAAGGAGAGAAGAGAAGCGAAACGAGAGAAAATTGAATGATTTGTAGTTTGAATTGTTGTTTCTATAGAAGCAGGCCATTGAAACCTCAAATTAAACACAAACAGTTGAAACACGATGTACACTAGACACACGAAACCAGATATGCTGACAGCATAATGAACAATGTGTTCTACGTCAAGAACAGTTACCATTTGTGTAGATGAACAAACCGCTGAAATCTAATTGTGCAGATTTTCTATTCGTGGAGTACATTTTGAAATTTCAATCTCATTAGAGAATTTCAGCGTTCGCACCCTGAAATTCTATGATTTAAGCTATTAAATTTTTCAATTTTCGAAGCCTAAATTTAGAAATTCAGGAATTCGAAAATTTTTAACTGAAATTTTCAGATTCTCAAATTTTTCAAATCTTTTAATTTATAAATTTTCATCATTTTCAGCTTTTAAACTGGTAGATTTCAAAATTACCAGAGTTTTGAATTTTTGAACTTACAAATTCAGAAATTCTCGAATTCTAAAAGTTTCAAGCTTCCACATGATCAAATACTCAAATTTTGAAGTATTCAAATATTTCAATTTTTAAACTTTTTAATTCTTAAGTCCATAAATTTTTAAATATCCAAACACATAAATTTTCAGTTTCATATTTTCGAATTTTTAAATTCGGAAATCTCAAAATTTTCAAATTCTTAAATTTCCAAATCTATAAACATTCCAATTTTTAAACTTTCAAATTTGTAATTCTTCAAATTCCTAAATTATTAAATATTCAAACATAAATTTTCAGTTTCATATTTTCGAATTTTTAAATTCGGAAATCTCAAAATTTTCAAATTCTTAAATTTCCAAATATATAAATATTCCAATTTTTAAACTTTCAAATTTTCAATTCTTCAAATACCTAAATATTTAAATATTTAAGTTAACAAAATTTTACTTTTGAATTTTCAAATATTCAAATTTGATTATTCTGAAATTTTCATTATTTTCGAATCCCATGAATAGAATTTTATTTAACTTTAAATTCTTAAACCAATCGAAGTTTTTATTAACCATTGAATTTGCAAATTTTTCAATTTTCTCATCTTCGAATTTTCCAATTTTCCTATTCCTTAATTTTCTAATTTTTTAATTTCCTCTACTTTTAAGCCAACACACTTTATCATCTTCTATTTAAAAAGTAACTACGAAATTCTCTTTCAATCCTCTCTCTCCCGGAAAAAAAAAAACAAGAAAGACTTAGACGATCAATAATGAACTTCTTCAAATTATGATCACGAAGCTGTAACGCTGTCAACGTGATGCGAAGTGGCACATAACAAGGACGAAAACAATGATCGTTCATGTACACTTGAATCAATAGCACTTCGATGACGTTTACACATTGAGCATGACATCACCTTCTTTTCACTCTTTCTCGAAAGAATAAGTGTAACAGACGTTGCATGTGCTTGAACAATATCAAATTGTTCTTCAACAATGGAGGCAGCTCTAAACCTGCTGCTATTTACGAGAAAACGTCAAGTATATTGCCAACTAGTTTCACGCAAATACATCAACGAAAGAATTTACTGGGCGAGAAAAATTATCCAGGTCAAACTGATAAGCACAATTAAGTTCTTCAAGAGATATTAATTTTATAATTACTCGATCTTGAACTTTCCAAAAAAAAAAAAAAAAGAAACGGTAAATATCGTGACACATGCATTCTCTTAAAAAATGAAATTCACTTAATAAATAATTTTGAAAATTTAAAGAATGGAACAGAAAAGTTTATTTTATCGATATTAATGTTTGAATGCCGGATTAATTTTAAATGATTCTTCCAAGACGCTGGAATTGCACAATTACGATCATCGCCCAAATTTGGAAAAATTTTAATTCAAAGAAACATTACAAATAAACTCACAGGAAATTAAAAATAATCTCATCTTATTTACAGAAATCATGTTTGATAGAAACATAAGGATATTAATAATTTTCGAATGTTAAACTAAAATTAACTTAAACGAAATTTATGTTTCCTTTATTAAAACCCATTCAGCTCCGAAAATTTCGAAATTAAAGTTTCAATGCACTCTAATGACGTGAATGCCCGCAATATCCGGCTCAACCGTTACAAAATGGTGGGAAAACTACGCATCGCTAAACTCGAAATCGAACTTCCGCGTCAAGCCTCGATAATTAACGATCGCCTGGTGGCCCGTTGTAACGCGATTATCTGTTGCAAATTAATTCCACGGGCATCTGCACGACGAAAGCTCGTTTCAGTAACAAACGGAAAGCGACGCGGTAACGCGAATCGATTGTTCATGGGTCCGATACCTATCGAAACCTCGTTGCACCCTCTCCAACTGATAATCTAACACCCTATCCAATCTCAAAATAATGCATTATTCAAACGTATACTCGATTCGAACATTTATTAAACGGTATACATCAACCTGCACGTTAATTGTTGTACTCGTCAAAATTGTAATTCTAACTTTTGTAGAATTATTTGATTGGTATAACTATACTCATTAAATATTCGAACACTTTTTAAAAGAAAACAATTTTTTAAAAATTGGACTAAATGATTTATATTTTTCTTCTTTCGGAGAAGTTAGAAGGATTAGTTTGCTAGATAATATTTCAGAAAATTTTTGAGGAATTTTCAATTGATAGAAATTGCGAAGAAAATAATGAAGGTCGCTTTTTGCAATTTCTGCACTTTGAGTTGTGTAATAAAAATTAATAAAATTAATTTGTAGATTTATGAAAGTTATATGCATGTTGCAAATTTTATAGAAATTGGTTGATGCGAAAACAAGCGATAGACGTCGAAAAATATAAAAAATGGGAAAATTGCAATTCATCGAAATTGCAAAAAATATAGTAGAGGTCGTTTTTTTATAACTTTTTCAATGGAGCATGTAATAAAAATTGAAAAAATTAATTTGTAGATTTATAAAAGTTATATGCATGTTGCAAATTTTATAGAAATCGGTAGATGCGGAAACAGGCGACAATAAAAAAAATGTAAGAAACGGGAAAATTGTAATTAATCAGAACTGCGAAGAAAATAGTAAAGATTTATAATATTTTTTATCTGAGCGTGTAACGACAGTTAAAAAAAGTTCCTTTCTGTAGATTTATGCAAGTTATATGCAAGCTGAAAATGTTTTAAAAATTAGTTGATGCGAAAACAAGCATCAAATATCGAAAGTCGTGAAAAACTTCGAGTTTCACAACTGTTTTAAATTGCAGTTCAAATTCTGATAACAAATAAACTTTGTTAAGATTTTTATGAATTTTCGTTAGAATTTCGTTGTGAAAATATATGAAAATATATAGCTCTTTATAATTTACATTACGTATTCTTCGTTTAAGTACTTTTTGCATACTAATGGAATCTCTTTACATGGTTTTCTTCGGGTAAAAAGGAATCGCATGGAACGCATAATCCGCGTTAATCGAGGGACTAATGTACACTGTAATTGTGTATTCTTAAAGAGATGGATTTGCAGCAGATTAAGGGTAATTACGTTTTACGAGTTCAAAGTAAAACGAATAAACGATAGATTAGTAGAAAAGACCGTGAGAAATAAAGCTCGTGAAATTTCAAAAATGACAAACGCGGTTGTCCAAATCTCTTAATAAATTCTAAAGTTTCACGACAGATGGTGCAATCCGATATTCATCAAACGATACGAGAAATGTCACGGGAAATGAAATTTTCTCCATAATTTTGATTAAACGACATAATAAAAAAATTGTTTCAAAGATAAAGCATATTCTTAATCAAATTTTTCTACGTAAAACTGCGAATTTCATATACATCAACCTAATACATGATCTACTTAATTATCCTCAGCTTACCACATCTCTATTGCACGTTAATTTATTACCAACGTTTCACTAATTATCGAAAATATTCGTTCAATTCAAATTCAAATTCAAATTCAAATTAAAAGTCTCAAATAGTCGTTAAAATTCTGTCTCCTTATCTGCTTCATAACTCAGAAATACAATTGAGTGAACAAATTTTTCTTTCGCTGACATAAAGAACGAATCCTCTCCTTTAATGTGAGTTTTATTTCACCTCGATACGATAATCCGTTACGGAGATATCATCGTGCAAACGGTACCATGATTTTGCACGGTTCGTATATATTTGTCTCACTCGTACCAATGCAGTGACCTACCCTATTCTGGTCGCGTGCGCGTTGGTCACTGACAGCCTTTTTTCCCTATATAGTACTATTCGTAGTACCAACGAACGTAAATCCAGAAAAAAGGGGGTTACAGTTTACAGACTCAATGACGCCATTAAACCTTTGACTTCTAACCCCTGTATTTTGGAAACGAATCGAGCTATTGGTTTGAAATAAAGTGTGTCATCAATGGTACATCGTACATTATCTCTCTAAATGTATTTCTACCCAAAAACGAACGATGTTATTCAAAAATAAATGTTTCCATTCATTGTTCCACGTTCCTAATTATTGAAACAGTAATTTTTATTTTGTTTCATCACATCTCCCTTTTTTATTGAAATTTCTGGAAAATTGGACTCCTCATCTTTCTATCACCACTTTCATCCTTTTTTTAAATATTATACTTACAATAGATCCTACGCTCAAGAACCGATTTTAAATGCTTTTCAATTCTGCACCTTCTTAACTTATTGCGTACGGCCTTTTGTTTGCTCAACGTGCTTCCAGAGATAGTACATTTTAGAGTGCATCGATAAACTTAATACAATGCATACAAGCACTTTCTTAATTAACATTTATTCTAAACAATTCTTTTATTTCTAAACATGAGACATTCCTCCATTTTCCCTGTTTCAAATTAGGCTTACATTTATGTGAATTCTGTGAATAATAACGATTCGTCTCCTCACTAATAATTTCGAAAGATTTACTCTCAAATGTATAACTGACTGCTTCCTTCACACTACAGTTATTTTGTAATGAAGATACACTCTTTCAAATGATTCAAAATTGGGAAAAGTATCCTTTTCTGTTTATTCTTCAATTATAGGTTCATAAGTCACTGTCTTCGAATCTTCACTTTCGTTTGAAATATTATATTCTTTATTCAGTATCTTTCTTTGTTTAATAACATCACTTATTCCAGGAATGTCGCTATTATCGCTAAGTTCATTTTCACTTGAAATGTTACTTAGTATATCTGATAAATCATTGAACAATAATTCATTTTGACTTTCATTCTCTTTATTGCTACGAGACACTTTTATATTTTTTCAGAATTAGTGTCTATCCAATAAATTCATTTAGAAGCTATTTCTTCACAAACTGGAACATTAGTTTTCAAGTAATAAAATGTTGTACCACGATAAAATGAATAAAATGCTTTGTACAGTACGATACACAAGCCGAGCAGATTCTTCCCGATGCAACGACAATACTGACAGATTCCTTTCTATTATTTTGGAATTTTCACATGCATTTATTTCGTGATTCTTTTGCCATAAGCGACTGCAAAGCTTCGTTACGACAACAACGTAAGAAACAGATCAAATGATATACAATTTGTCGAGTTATCGATACTCTCCTATAAGAAGGCATTAAAATCGTTCATTAACTCAAATTCTTGACACATTCCAAATTTCCAGTTCGTTCCAATGTCAACCAACAAGAAACAAATCTTTAATTATTCCTAGCACTGAGCAATAAACCAAGCTTCATTCAAGAATGTTTGTGATACAGTCAGTTTAAAGCAAAATAACTTTTTCAGAATTGGACCTAACAACTTCAGATTTTTTTTTTTTTTTAAGTTGGAAGCATTAGTTTACTATAGGGTTTTCCAATAAGAGCGATAGAACTTTGCATTGAAATGAAACGAACAGTACGGATGATAATCTAGTACTCAACACTTTATTTTCAAGTACATTCGATGGCATTATATATAAGATAAAATACCATATAAATGGCGGTCACGATTGCGTTTGGTGGAGTTAACATTGGTCGATTAACGTTGCTACGAGTAATGGTTCAAAATGGCGATTAAACTGCGCAGTTTTCCATGATTTTCGATCTACAACTGTAATAAATCTAACGATCCTTACATCTTTCGATGTCTGTTTGTTTTCACATCGACCAATTTCGATAAAATTGTAATTTGCAAAATTTATTATTTAATTTGCGTGTGCATTGAACAAGTTTCAAGTGCACGGATGCAACATACATTATATCGAAATTATATTATTTTGCATACTTTTTAATCTAACGATCGAATCTCAATTAATTCGTTATTGAAAAGATGAAAAAGGAAATTACTGAAACGAAGCCGGGAAAACATGGTTTTATCGTTAGAGCGCTTTAAAGACTACGATATAATTAGATTTTCTTATAATTCATTTGCGTCCTATCACGATGAAAAGACTTTCCGTTCGAGTTTATTACTCGACGCACGTAAACTGAATCGAAAAAGTTCTCCTCAGTTTGAAAAACGTTTCGTTCGACGAGTATTTTAAGAATGAATAATTTGTTAATACGTTCATTACGGATTTGCATACGTTCTGATTAACGGCACAATACTGCGTGATTAATATTTACACTAATTAGTCGTTCGATATAATAATTCATGGAAATACTCTGTAATGTTAATGTAATGTGAATTAATATTTCCCGAGCGACGAATAATTGATACTCTGGTGTGGTTGTGCATAATGAATCGAATAATTGAACGACACGAGGTATTTGAAGATTTATTGAAAAATTCTGCAAATGTGATTTTTATTAACGAGAAGCTCTTTCTTCTTTTCTAATGTAAGCTTCTTCTATCTTTTTCTAGTTTAACGAATATTTCCACGTTTGTCTCGTCGTTAATTTCGAAGCTAAATTCAGTCGATTCAACTTTATAGTGGAAAGAGTGTTAACTCTTGTAACATTCTTGAGACACATGTGTCCCAGTGAATTTTTATGATAGTCTATTTCGTCATCTTATAGTTTTTTTTTTTAGTTAACACATTAAGGGCCGCTCACGAGTTTTCTCGTGTTTCGCGTCCTATCTGTTACGGACCGATCACGAGATAACTCGTGTTTTCTACACGCTGTTTTTAGATGTCACCTACTTTGATACATTGTATCTACTTTGTCTATTTAAGTGTTTACATCAGTAGTTAATGTATTAAATTTGATTGCCTTCATATTCTTTTTCGCTTATTTACCGGTGCTTCACGCTTTCGTAAACTACCTGGTCCAATTGCCGACGCGGCCCGTTACTCGTTCTAGGGCCATATATGTATATGTAAATTTTGTATGGCTCCTCTTCATACAGAAAAATCATTCACGCAATATCATACTTTAAAGAAGTACTAGAAACTTTGGTAAAATTGATTTTTAAATAAAATTGTATAATAATTATTAAAAAACAATTTCTTTTTCCAATAATACCTAAAATGCATCCTATTCTACAATTTCTGTAAGTTTTACAAAAATTGCTTCATAAATTAAAAAATTATGATGATTTTAGTAACGTGCAAGTTTTTCCAAAAACGTGTGGTCCCAAGCGTATGTCTTACAGATTTCTTCACGGTCCTTAATGTGTTAATATTTATTATTTTAATTATTAAATTTAGTTCACAATTTTTTTTAGTTATTTTTAGTTAATAGCTTGTAGTTAATCTGACTGTGTAAGCAACGTAGTGACGTGCAGGATAATTTTTATTTTAGTAGAATATATGGCTGCAGAGGTGCAAAGATAAAAATCTCGTTTTTATACAAACATAATTTAAAAATTCTCTACAATTTTTTACCTTTCAATTTGCAGTATGATTCAACCGTATTGCTTGAAATATATTCAAATTATTATATTTTTATTCATGTTATTTGATTAAGTATAGAAGTGATTATGCATTTTCAGGACACGTGTGTCCCATTTCTTTTTAATCTCAGATTTGGGAACTTTCTTTGAATACCTATTTCGAAGAACACACGTCAAATTAACGAATGAACGAAAACACGAATTTTTCATAGAAAAAATTAACTTATTTAATTTAAATACAATTTAATTACATACTGTTAACATACTTATAAAATTGGATATTTTCTCGTATCGTTCCATCAATAAAAGTTAGCAAAAATTGTTGAAAAATCACCCCTCAAATTGACAGATCCTGTAGATTTATAGATTAAGTTGACATACATCTTTCAAAAAATTGAAAAAGATATAAAACCCAAATACAATTACGATTTAATGCTCTCTTTCAACGTGGGAACTTCGAAAAATCCTATCCTGCTGAAATGTTCCTATTATTTCTAGCTTTAAAATCACATTCCACACGCACGAAGAATAGTTTTTCTTCGTTCTTTCGCTCAAGGAGAACCTGAGAAGTTACTTTCTAACGACGTCACTGAATAATTCAAAGCAGTGAAAGAATTCAACGAGCAAGAGAGTAGAGATGTATCACCATCGACAGGAATCGTCGATATTCCCCTTTTCTTTTATAAATTAATCAAATTCTGTTTCTTTGCGCGGATAAAATGTCGCAAAGGCAGGAAAGAAGAAAGTCTGACGACTATACTTTAAGAATTGATACGAGAAATTGAGACTTGTTCGTTCGAATGTTATATTTCCACGAGTCGACGGTGAAAAATCGTTTCGGTATCAATCGATCGATTTACTTCAAAACTGTATAATATCGTTTAAACCGACACGAGTGAAATTTAACGAGACGATTCAGCAAAATTGGCTAGAATTTCGAATTAATTTTGCAGAAACCCCTCGAAACGAATTTTCCTAACTGTACAGCGCAGTTCGGAACTCTGTGAAGTTAATTTTCAGCTTATCCATCGTAGAATTAATACTGTTAATAATTGCAAGAGAATTATTCTGATTTTCCTTTACATTTTTTTTTTTTTTATTAATATAGTGAGTGAATTTCGTATAAACGCACCTAAAGAAATACGATTTTTTGAGGTTAGGTTAAATTCCACTTAGACGAGTATAATAACGAGAGAAGAATAAAAATATATTTATGTGCTATGAAAATTTATATATTTATATTTATATAAACATGTATGCATTCATCTATTTATACAGAGTCTTATTCTCTCTGCGAAATTCGTTTAAACGCACAGCAAAAAAACCGATATAAAACTGAACTTATATTATAATTATAAATTTAATATTTTGTATGACTCCCATTATTTTGAATTAGTGCAAAAATTCGACTGGGTATTGAATTTATGAGATTATCTCTTCCCAGCAACGTTTAATTTCTTCTTTTAGAGCTGCAGTATTGGTGAACTATATTTCTGGCCATTATACCCCATAAGTTTTCAACGGGGTTCGTGTCGGGACTACATGCAGGCCATTCAATTAAAGAGATAGGAAAATTTGAGGCATAGGAATGTTGACAGTCAAAGCCACTTACTTTCAAGTAAGAGGAAAAATTCGTAGATTTTTAAGTGCGTTTACACGAATTTCGCTCACTTTATCTTATATTTTATACTAGTCAGGTGTTTTGACATCGATAGGTGATCGATGAGAAAGGAAAATTGCGACAACGAAACGGAGATTCGATCTGGTAATCAATCTGTTAGCATATCCAATTTTCGAAACTGCTCGGAACGAGGACGTACGTAAAGTCAAAACAGACTGATCGAGTATAATACGAAGACAGGTTCGATCTAATCGTGATAATCATGCGTTCGGATCTACATTGTGTGTCTGTTAAGCTAAATGTTAATCTAACGCTATCTCCTGGTTCCGATTGTACTGTAAAAGATAGTTTTCTCGAAGTGAAGTTTAGTAAATTATTAAATATACTGTGTGCAAAATAACTTCTAAATTGCTGAATACTAATCTGATGCTTTTTACTGGTTTCGATTGTACCATAAAAAAGTAGCTTCCTCAAAATGAAGTTTAGTAAAATATAAATTTTTCTTCATAATTATGGGATGTATAAGAAACGTTTCAAATGGCTAAATATCAATTTGACGCTTTCTGTTGATGAAAAAGTGGCTTCCTAAAAGTGAAATTCGTCAAGATAAAATAAAACTAAAAATGAAATGTTGAACATACTATGTGTAACAGAAGTTCTGAATGGTTGAATATCAAATTAATCATTTCTATGCTGATTGAGATTGCACCATAGAAATGAGCCCTTTCTCGAAGTGAAATTGAGTTAAATATTAACCATTTTTCGGATTTGCAACATTAGTTCCATAAAATTATATATTATCATGTTATTCTTGCTGAAAACTCTACGTAAAATGGTTTCTTTATTTACCATGGAGTTCTTTTCAGATGCTACTTGTAACATAACAAAATGAATATAGAAAAGATGTTAAATTATTGAAAGTAGACATTGAAAGGGAAATACGAGATTTGCGAATAGTTTGGATTATATCGTAAAAAAGGTAGCTTTTTCAAGGCTAGGTAAAATATTAAATATATAATATGTGACAAAAGTGAAAAATGTTAAACTAATGCTTTCCATTGGTTTCGATCGCTGCTTTGTATCGTAAAAAGCAGCTTTCTGACACCAATTCTTGTGGAATTGGGTAAAATATTAAATACTCCGTGTGTGACAAAAGTTCTAGACAATCAAATGTCAACCTAATACTTTCTGCTGGTTTCAATTGTACCATAAAGAACAGCTTTCTGAAAGTGGAATTGGGTAAAATATTAAATATACTGCGTGTGACAAAAGTTCTAGATAGACAAATTTTAATCTGATGTTTTCTACTGGTTTCCATTGTACTATAAAATACAGCTTTTTAAAAGTGCAATTATGCAAAATATTAAATATGCAGTGTGTAGCAAAAGTTCTGAGTTTAATTATTTATTTATAGCGGAATAAAAGAAAGTGAAGAGCAAAGTGTGATACTTTCATAAGCTGGTAATTTTATAAGTGTCATTGAATGTTTAAAATGTTTACAATTAAAAAAAAAACGAATTTTTCTCTTGAATTTAACAAATGGAAACTTGCAGAAATGTTTGTGTTAAAAGAAAAAACTTTGGAGACGTCGTCACTTTGTAAAACTTACTGAAAAATAAATGAAAAAACTTAAACTTACATTTACGAATTTAAAGTTACGTTTCCAATGCTTTGATTTATATACAGAAAGTTATTTTTTAATTATTATATATTGGTGTATTGAACGAAAAAAATACATTAATATGGATAATCTGCCATAGATAAAAGAATATTGGAAAACTGTAGTAATCGGAAAATAGTTTTATTCGCTTAGGATTGAAAATAGTAATTACATTGGAACGTACATAAATAATTTAGAATAATAATACTAAGAATAATTTTCTTGGAACGTAAGAAAAACATCGTTTTTTTAATTTCATGAAAATTTAATTTCACGAAAAATTAAATTGTAAATACACTAGGGTTCAAAGGATTCTTTAACGTAGAATTAGATGCAACTTTAGTAAGTCTGAATTAAATTCCGTTTCGTACAGAAAGAGTTTAACTTCAGAAGGAAAGAAAAATCAGATTAAAAAAAAACAAAAAAAGAAATGTAAAAACTCAAGAAGCAAAAAAGCTGTTATATTCTGTGGTACTTTTTCGCATTTTCTCTGTTTACAGTGTTTTAATAGGACACATTGTACCATGCAGTGTATAAAATGTACACGGTTATAAATAAAACTATTTTTAATTCGGTTCCATGGTATAATAATTTCTTTACATCAGTTTAACAACGATAACAATGATTGAAATTTTATTTTCTATTTTCATATTGCAAATTTTAGAGATGTTACTATTTACTTGAATTTTCTATTTTTATATTGCAAATTTTAGAGATATTACTATTTACTTGAATTTTCTATTTTCATATTGCAAATTTTAGAGATATTACTGTTTACTTGAATTTTCTATTTTCATATTGTAAATTTTGGAGATATTACTATTTACTTGAATTTCATATTTTCATATTGCAAACTTTGAAAGTATTATCATTTACTTACATTGTGTGCCTTTACTGATCTTGGCGTCTTCGATGAAATTCCAAACACAGTATACTTAGGATTCAAAGGAATTTAGAATCAGAAGTAACTTCTATAAATTTAAATTAAATTCTGCTCCGTGCAGAAACAGTCCAAATTAAAATTCTTCGATTCATCAAACAGAAATAAATTCGGGGAAAGATTCACAGAGTGGACAACCGCGATGAATTATTCGCAATTTCTGAGAGATTCCGCTGTTGGAAATCCGCGCACAGATAGTGCAAATTTTAATCCCTTCGTAGAGCTTCCCGGTACTCTAATTAGAGGTAATGAAATTCACTTTGGATCGGTGTTTCTGGTACATTCTGGATCGAATTATTTCTAAACACTGGGTTTGCACGTGCGGGCAGAGGAACTCCTCGTTGGTCAGTGGAACAATTACGACTTAACACTTTGAAACGGTGGTAAGCGGAAGGTCACGTACTAACTTTATCCTCTAATGAGGTTGTTCTTGGGAATAATTAGCAGCAACGTGGGCTGTAGCTTGGAAAGTTCGAATAGTATTTTTGACGAGGGATTACGGAAGTATGTACATGGGTTAAGTTAATGTTTTATCTACTGTATGAATTAGGGTAATAGGTATGACGCTAAGTAAAATGAAGAATTTTGTTCGGATTAGGTAAAGAAGATACACATCATGTTATTAACAGATTCACTCATTTTGGCTAGAATACTATGAATACGATAATTTAGTTGAATAAAGATTCACATTTTCAATTTATCTTGCTATAAAACTCATGATAAAAAATTTGTAAAATCTACAGCAGTGGAAGCATACAAAGTGACGTTACTCTAAATGCTTTTTTATTAAAAAGTGAAAATGTAGCGAACCATTTCTATAAGTTCCTATCAGTCCTCAAAATGACTAAACTTAAGGACGTACGTCACTAGAAGTACCCAAAGAGACATTATTCTATATGCTTCTTTATTAAAAAGTGGCAATGCAGTGAAGCATTTCAATAAAATCCTATTAGTTCTCAAAATTTATCTTCAAAATTACTAAACTTAAGGATATACACTATTGAAAGTACCCAAAGTAACATTATTTTACATACTTTTTTATTAAAAAGTAGGAATGGAGTGAAGTAATTCAATAAGATCCTATCAGACTTCAAAATTTACCTTAAAAATTGCTGAACACAAAGATATACATCACTGAAAGTACCCAAAGTGATATTATTCTACAGGCTTCTGTATTAAAAAGTGGGAATGGGATGAAGCATTTCAATAAGATCTTATTAGACCCAAAAATTTACCTTAAAAACTGCAGAACATAAAGATACACGTCATTGAAAGTACTAAAAGTGACATTATTTTACAAGCTTTTCTATTAAAAACTGGGTTAGGAGTAAAACATTTCAATAAGATCCTATCAGCCCCCAAAATTTATTTTTGAAACTGCTAAACTTGAAGATACACGTCACTGAAAGTACTCAAAGTGACATTATTCTACATGCTTCTTTATTAAAAAGTAGTAATGCTGTGAAATATTTCAATAAGATCCTTTCAGCCCTCAAAACTTACCTTAAAAGCTACTAAACTTATAAATGTACGTTATTGAAAGTACTCAAAATGACATTATGTCGATAAGATCTTATCAGTTCTCAAATTTTACCTTTAAAACTGTTATATTCGTCACTGAAAGCACTCAAAGTGACATTATTCTAATATGTTTGCTTATCAGAAAAAAATGGGCAATACAGTGAATCACTTTATCAAAACCCTAACCAGTACTCAAAATCTAGCTTTAAACTACTTTTCAGGATTCGAAACTTCTTCCGCAAGAATAATTATCATTAAACCTTCGAAAAATTCACCACGTTCGTTTGAAATGTAATAGTTTCTAAATAAATTAATTTTTGCTAGTAACAATTCGCAACATCAGAGTTTTGCTGTAAAATCATAGAACCCCGTGACGCAGCATACTTACAATACTCAAAATAACATTAATCCACGTGCTTCCTTATGAAGAAAGCATACTACAGTAAGCTATGCAATTAAGATCCTACTAATCCCTGAAATTTACCTGTGAAACATGTAAACTCCGAGTTGTAATACATCTAACGTCACTGAAAACACCCAAAAGTAAGATTAAGTTCACATGCTACCTCAACAAGGGAACAGGTTAATACACACCAATATCCATACAGCACCGTGGCCAACAGCGAGACCATGAAGTCAATCTATCGTGTAATCTAACTACTCACTCTAAGAACACCTCGGATTCGCTTCTGGGCAACACCAACCTCGGCAAGACGATAGCCTTCTTGCGTCTGGTTTTCAACGTCTGCGTGGAGAATTGAAACTCTGTCGACTGTATCGGCGAATGTGGACTGAGTATAGTAATCTTCCTGTCACTTCCACCCGGGCTTGTCAACGAGAAGACGCCGGATGGTGGTGGTAAACTGAGATGCTGAGGAATCTTCCTTTCCAATCCTGTATTAGCGAACAGACCTCGTCTAACTTCAGCATTTAGGCTCTCTTCTCGATGAAGATTCTCACTGCTCCTTGACTCCACTGTTATGATCCTCCTAGCATCTTTACTGGACTTCAGAAAACTTCTGTAGTGACTGGTGCTAGCCATATGAGACTCCGCAGACAGAGACAAAGATTCCAATGACTTCGAATCTTCACTATAACGATTATCAGCACTGAGAAAGTTCTTCGAAGTCCTCAGACTCTCCATAGATCTGGCAGTTATCTGGCTACTAGTACCGGTAGTCAGAAGATGCTGCTGCTGCTGTGATTGTTGTTGTTGCTGATGCTGTTGCTTCTGAAGTTTCGTCAAACTCTTCACTTCAGGCTCGTACTCTTCCTGACTGGACGACGACTGAGGGCTTCGATGGAAGAAGCCTAGCTTAGACCCAGGGAATCTCGAGGTTCTGATCTCCTCGTTCACTTTGAGGCTAGTTTTGATCTGTTGATGACGCATCAGCAGAGTCTCTGCTTCCTCAGGCACGTCCAAGGAGTAACGATCTCTGCCAGAGATTCTATTGCCTTTCTCGTCGGTTACCAAAGGTTGAGATATATCCTCGTCCTTAGGAATGTTCTCTACTTCGCTCTCGGAATCACATTCCATAGTGTCAGAGTCCTCTGTGGCACTCTTCTGCAATACCCCGATTCTGGAGACTTTGGCTGAGAATTTCTTGACGAGCGATCCTTGATTCACAAGGGTCAACGACTCCCGCTTCTCGTCTGTATCGTCGTCGTCCATCTTGTCGGATTTCTCGGCTCAGGCTTGTCGATACGCGGTGGCAAAGATAGGCTTAGAGTTTAATAGGAGAGGGGTAGGATTCACCTGGCGGAGGGTTTCAGTTGAGGAGAGGAAGAGGATTGGCTGGATCGGTTCTGAAACACCGCTAGCAATCTCGTGGCTCTTGTCGAGGATGATCGAATCCTGATTCCCGCCGGATTTCCCAGGTCATCCCACGGAGAATTGCTTTTGCCAGCTTGCGCTACTCGATTGCCGGAATCTGTCACGCGGTAGGCTGAAAAATTCAACTGTTGTTTTTCTTTCCCTGTAATAGCTTTAGCGTTTCTCTCTCAGAGTACCTTCGGTCACCTTGGAAAAGTTTCGCGGAAAATTTTATTATTTTGCATCTGGATTTATTATTTTTCGTTCTTTTTTCTTTCTTTTTTTTTTTATCGGTTATTCTAAATGTTGTGAACGTTTAGCTAACCGAGAGTGATTTCGATCTGAAATATTCCTGAATGAACCGTCATACTTATTGTAGCATCCCTATTGATCAGATAACCCGACAGATTAACCTAGAAACGGCTAGTTCTCAAGGATTACTATGCATTCGCGTGAGTCTCTTCTAATCGAGGATCGCTTTTCGACGAACCTGTTCGTGCCCTAATTCAACAAGACCTGACATCTCAACCTCCAGACATCGAAAGAACCTCGTTTAGATCTGTGTAGACCGCAGTGTAGTATAGAAGTAATTTAATTAATGCTACCCGACTGTTTACACCTCTATACAGTGGTTTCAAATCGTGATGCATCAATGTTTAATCCTAAAGGATACATCATTAAGCTTATCCACGTTTAATTATGACAGAACAGGCTGTTAGAGTGACCTAAATGAATATACTTCGACGTCTAATTAAAAACATAATGTTACGTGTGATTTTAATATCTCGAAGTGTGCAAAACTGATCATTTATGAATTAGTATCATTGGTACTTTTTTTTTTCAAAAGATATTTATTTAGAATTTATTCTCATTGTTCGGCCGCGTATCAGACTAGTCAGTGAAGTCATAAAAATCTATAGAAAACACTTTTTCAGCCTTAATTCTACGATCCTAACAAATTCTCTTCGAACATTCATTTCAAGACTTGAAATGGGTTCTTCGTGACAATCGGAAGAGAACTGCTCAATGGCTTGATAAAAACGAGACACCTGGTCGTATACCAAGGTCATCACTTAATTCACGGAGAATCTTATCTACTGTTTGGTGGAATGTGAATGGAACGATTCACTGTTCATTTCTAAGAAGTTGGGAGACCAGCACAGCCGAAAAATACTATCAATATATCGATAAAATCCATGGAAATTCAAATATTCTACAGATATCTCTCACCTATATTAGCCATCATAGATCTATACTTCTTCTCTATCTTTCTCGACCGCATATATCACAAAAAGCAATTACAATATTGAGTGTATCGAAGTACGAAATTTTGTAACATCCACTCTATTCAGCCGACTTATCCCTAGCAGATTTTCAAATATGTATTCAACCATTTGACTACAAATAGCGCCTTTTGGCGCTCAATGCGAGATGCTCGTCTGTAGCGAACGGTGTTCATTTCTTTAAATAAAAATCCAAAAACATATGTTACGGTATTTAAACGGCGATTAATCCGGTGATTATGTATAATTGCCGGTTATTAGAATTTTAAAATAGACCAATTAGAATTTTTTCAAAACTGTTCCTGATTTCTCACGAGAACACAGTTCGTTTGCTCTAATTTTAAGAAAGTTATTTTGTTTCAAATGATGCTCGAATATTAATAGGAATTACCGTATATCGAGCATACGAGAATCGTTTGAAAAGTTCGCGGCTTCAATGCTGAATTTAAATTATTCTGAATTTAAGTTACTTTTATTTTTTAACTACAGTGCATTTCATTTAGCGATGCTCTAACGTTTTGTGCCATTTCTAAAATCTGTAACTTGAAGCACTTCAGAACGACTGTTTTCTACAGTTATCATATCATCTGATGAAAATTGTCGAGCACCAAAAAAATTATAGTTGCGAGAATAGATAGAAATCTGAGCAAATCGAACTTCAAATCAGCGATTTCCGCCATTTCTGCCATTTTTATCCATTTAAAGGTGAGACAGTTCTCTTTAAATTAATTTTCCCGACAAACTATACGACAGATCGGTGTCAAACTTAATAAAATTAAAGGGTTATGTACAAAATGAGAATTAATTGTTATATATAAAATAATTGCAACCTCAAGATATATAAATAAAATTCAAATATTTTGGTCACCTGATCGACGAGGCCACGAACTTTTCAAATGATCCTCATATGTCTATGCGACATTTCTCACTTGTTTTAACGTGTAGCTTTGCCCTCTGAACTATTGACACGCATACATGAAACACCCTGTACATTTTGCATATTTCGATCTGTTCTAATTACGCGAACATCTACAGTCTAGTCTAATTGCAACTGAAATTCGAAGCTTCGAGAATTATTTCGTTCCTGTCGAAGTAAACAATTTCACAAAATAAACAATTTCACGTCTTTCTCCGTTGTATTTAGAAATGGTGGAAAGGGCGACGAAAGTTCCAAGTAGCATGTCGCGAAAAGGAATTCTAGAACAATGTGAATGTCGATGCTTCAGGGTATTCCAAGATCCTTATCAGACTCGTACATACACATTCAACATTCTCACGCTTGCAGCCAGTTTTCCATGAAACACAGAACCCTTTTCCCAGGTTCTCCGGTTCGCCTGGCTTCGTTCCAGCTTCGTGGTACTATGAAAAATCGACAGACGCGTGCCTCCAAGCGAAAGATTGATCAGTTTCGCGTCAGGCATTGCCTGATCCAATCGTCGTTAGCATCGATTCTACGGAACGCGTTAACGCGATTGCAGTGGTTTCACAGCGGCGACAATCTAATATCCTTTTAAACGATCGCTCAGAGGGAATGCTAAGCTTTAACGGACGATCAGGAAAAAATCTAGTCTCTGTACTTCTTTCTCTATGGTTCGAGATTTGCGGCATTGCGACTGCTGATGTTAGATCTCGAATTGGAAAGATGAAAAATGAAGTTTTAATGGAGCGAATACTGGCATGGCCTGTTTCAAGGATCTCTGAACTGGACATTGATAAATTTCAACGTTTAATAATGTCACGAATTTGATATTATTTTCATTGTTGACAAGCTGTTTAATGCTAAACAGCTTCGTTAAATTACCGATTTTAACCCTTGTATGGTTCTCAGAATTAGTAACACTTAACGCTTTGTATAGTGGCTAAATATTAGCTGCTGGAAGCCTAAGTGTCGATGATCGCAATGCTTGCTCGCGGGGATGGACATTCGAAAGAAAATATATTAAAAACTATACAGATTTTCATAAAATAGTGTATGGTATATTTTCCAAAAATATGCATTATATTTTTACTGAATATTTGCTGCATGTGTTTCAAGAAAATTCAAACATCTGTGAAATCCCATGATAGGTTGAAAATCGCGTAATAAGGCGAGGTACAATGTGTTAAGATCCTCATTTCCTACTTTCGATTTACATTTACATTCATTTTATTGTATAAGGTCATCCAAAAAATACGCCTATGTTTCTTTTTAATAAAACGCAAACAATTTGGAACTTCTTCAAGTTATTTCTCTTGCTAAAAGTATGATAGATTACAATTATATGTAAAATAGAATATCATTCATATGTGCATCACAACTGTTCACAAATTTTCAATGACTTTTTGACACGTTGCTGGAGTTCTTTCACGAATTGCAACTCGAATGTTGTTGCTTAGGTCGTTAATTGTTTTTGACTTGTTAGCATAGACTTGATTTTTCAAAAAACCAACACAGAAAGAATGTAAAAGTGTTACATCGTATGATATTTGAGAGCAATTGAAATCTACATTTAGTGAAATTACACGTTGAGGAAATTTCGATAGAAAAAACTGAACGTTTTCTTTATCACAATTGTGTGACATGTGGCAATATTTTGCTGGAATTAGATATCAGACACATCGATATGATTCAATTGTAATCATGAAAAGTCACTCAACATTGATTGGTATTGCTCAACATTCATAGTAACAGCATTTGGAGCATCATCTTAGAAGAGAAATGGTCCAATGATTTCATTTTCCCAAAGTGCGTATAAAACAGTGACTTTTTGGGGGTGTAGAGATTTTTCATGAATAATCCGAGGATCTTCATACAAATATTGTATCTTAGATACAATAATTTTGCTAATTCTACTATTTCCAATTTTCTGATTTCAAATTTTTCCAATATTATTGATCTCTCATCCCTTTTTCCCTAATTTTTCTAATTTTTCTACTTCCAGTGCTTCTCAGTGTCCTTAATTTTCCTAAATTTTCAACTTCCCATTTTCCTAATTTTCCTCATTTTGTCACATCCAATTCTTCTCAATCTTCTTAAGTTTTCTAAGTTTCTTGGGCTTACATTTCCCATTTTCTTCATTTTCCTAATTTTCAATTCTCTCAATTTTTCTGGCCTTCAATTTCCAATTTTTCCTAATTTCCCGATTTCAGAATTTCCCTATATTCCTAGCCGCTCATTCCCTCCAATTTTTCTAATTTTTCCACTTCCAATGCTTCCCAGTGTTCTTGATTTTCCTATGTTTCTTGGGCTTACATTTCCCATTTTCTTCATTTTCCTAATTTTCAATTCTCTTAATTTTTCTGGCCTTCAATTTCCAATTTTTGCTAATTTGCCGATTTCAGAATTTCCCTATATTCCTAGCCGCTTATTCCGTTTTTTCAATTTTTCTAATTTTTCCACTTTCAATGCTTCCCAGTGTTCTTGATTTTCCTAAGTTTCCTGGACTCACATTTCCCATTTTCTTCATTTTCCTAATTTTCAATTCTCTTAATTTTTCTGGCCTTCAATTTCCAATTTTTGCTAATTTGCCGATTTCAGAATTTCCCTATATTCCTTTCACTTTCCTCACTTCTCTTTTCTACTTTTCCTATTCAATTTTGCTTATTAACGAATCCACCCATTGAGAAATCGACTTCACCGCCAATTTTGCAAAATTTTACTTGAAAACCATGGCCCGTTTTCATAATAAGTTAAAATACTATAAATGTGTATAAATAATAATAAGTATAAATAATATAAACTGCAATGTATACCTGTTCATGGTTAAAATTGTACTATCTTCTACTAAAACAAAATAGCCTACAACATTGAAAAAGACATCTAGACATCGAATGTGTATGATGCTTTATCATATTTTTATGGTATTGTATAAATAAATAATCTTTAGTGTTAAAAAGTATAACACTTTCACACTATCAATAAACAGAAATTTCGTGTTGAAAAGAAACATGTTACAAATGTTTCATGAATTTATTTATTCTTGTTCGTTTTGCTTATAGTTATTACGCGTATTATGAATAACCGTGGATGGGAAATGGTGAATTTCAAATTTCCAGAAGATTTAATTTAATATCAATTAAAATGTTCGTCGGTTCGCAATAATTAAATGCAATTATATTCTGACATAAAATAGATCTCTGTCGTTCTTTATTTTCACCTTTCGAGCTTTATAGGATTAAATCGTATGAATAGTACATGAAACGAAATTCAGATAAAGTTTCGTTAATTTCGGGGAATAAAAAGGAGAGATGTGATTAACAATATATTCTGAATATCAACGAATTCAACACGCCGGTCGAGAAAATTGCAATCGAGCACGATGCGAAATTAGTTAAGCATCGATACGAAACCGCATGATTAATTAATTGGCTAGGAATCTGGGCTAAATTTGCATTTTTATTGCGTACCTCCCCCTTGGCACAATGAATTATTGAACTCTGTATTAAGCAACCACTTCGAAATCCAACACGAATCAACCTCCCTCCAAAAATTTGTAATCTGCTCAATCCGATTTTTAATTCTACTAAAAAGAACCTATTTTAAGTTAACTACAATTTTAACCCTTTAACAGTGTAATAAAATCATGCATTACGGTAAAAGGAATGTATATTTTACACGTGCTTTTTTAATAACTGTGTTAACCGTTTGAGTGCCACGGAGCTTTGCAAAAATTCGGCCGAAGAATGCCAAGCGGCGCGATCGCGCTTCTTTCGTTTTTCCTTTCTTTTCTCGTTTTTTTCATATCCGCAGGTTGATAAATAAAAAAATGTTTCTCAATAACAGCTCTGAAGCTTGTAAAAGCAAGGATTTCAATTTAGTAGGATCTCGATAAACGGTAACAATAAAGACACGCATTGACAAATTCTGCACGTGCAATTAGTTCGACTATAGCTGACATTTTTAGGCACTGGATAGGAGAAGCGCCATGGCGCCGCTTGGCACTCAAACGGTTAATTGTGATCATTTTTGAAGCACGAAGCACATAACCATACATCATAGTTCGAAAAATAATATTTCGTTCCTTTTTAACTTTCTTCCTAAAAATCTCTCTCGATATAAACTAATCAGTACTTGACACTCTGTCCGTGACAGTCACGGGATAAACTGTTAAAAGGTTAAATTAACTGCAATTTTTAATTAATTTCAAATTTATTGCGAATTTCAACTTTTTTTTCTTTTAAGGAGGACCAAATTTTTCGTTTCAATTTTTATTTCATTAACCTGCGAAGATATCAAAAGTTAAATTCCTCCGAATTCTCGAAATTCTTCGACGATATATTAAATGTACCAACCGGTCAAAATGACCACATTTGCTCATAAAATTTCTGTTTTACATTAAATTTCAAATTTTTTTGTAAGATTATGAAAATTCTTATGTATATGTATCTGACAATTAGTGGAAATGATTCCATTTATTAATACCACTTTTGCTGATATATGTATGTAGTATACCCACATATATCAGTTGGTATTTTAAGTGTTAATGTTTATAATTTTTCAGTTTACTTTGAATATTTTCAAATAATATTACCGAGTACTAATGCAGCTTTACATATTCTCCAATGTCTTTCCAGGTAAGCCCATATTCTTATAATCTCATGTCGTTTCGAATGCTAGGATTTTATTTTGTATTTCTAGCTATTCCCCTGTTTTATGAAAAGTGAAGTGAAAACTATTTTCTGCCTTCGTATCATCCTTTGTGTGCATTTCGTATGAGCTGTCTCGCTAATGTTGCTAGCTTCTATACTAAAAGTGTTACTGAAATTACATATTCACGGGAAATCATCAATTTTATAGTTTTCATTATCGGTCAATTTTATTGTGAGTGATTGAGAGGAATAGCAGAAATTACGGACTGTGTTTTATATTGTTAAAGTTAGATTTTTTATTATGAGTTCACATTATTCTTGGATCCATCATAAGTAAATTGTTAGTAAATATTTTGATAATACAGAATTGAATATTCTCGATATAGCTGGATTTGATGCTTGGAATCTATACAAAAAGACTCGCGAGAACAAATACTAGCAGGAAGTATTTTTTATTTCAATTAGCAGAAGAACTTTCTACTGGATATGAAGATTCATCCGAACCAGAAAACTTGAATGAACTGCTAATAGTAGGTACAGCTGAAAATTGTAAATGAAAATGTTGTCAAATCGGATTTTGCAACCAAAATAAAGCCACAAATATCTGCGCTGGTTGTAAAAAAATATGTTTGTAGGAAATGTACACGAAACAAAAAATCATTTCGTATAAATTGCGCTAAGGAAAGTTAAAAATTAAATTACTATGACTACCATTTATCATATCGTGTATAAAAATCTAAGTGAAAACTATAATTTTTTCTTTTTGTTCATGTTTTTATTTTCAATTAACCATTGTTCATAATATTAATTTAGAAATACTGAAATCTTTGTTTGTTCATATTTTAATTAATGTAAAACTATAAATAAAAAATAAACATTTAACCTTACATAATAAATCTTTCATTTTAAAACACAAGGTCAAAACGACCGGTTGGTAGAGATAGTTATGTATCAATTCTTGATATATCTAGTGTTAATTTCGACGTTGGAATTTGTCAGTTTTACTTTTCCAATTTTCCCACGAATTCCCTAGTTAATTTCACCATCGGGTCCGTCTTCGAGGAAGATGGAATTTCGTCAGGGCAATGGGGCAGCTCGTCATCGAGATTAGGAGGCAAATTGTCCAGATCGAATTAGCCTCGTGCGATTAATTCCACGGCTGCCTTTCCAGACGAGATTCAAACGCGCCTGTACAATAGTCCCCGTGTGGACAATGAAGATAATACAGGCGTCTGTTCGGATGCCTCTTGCTTTGAACGGCAAGTGGCGTCTAATTTCGGCGGAAGTCAACGGGTGTAATGTTGCTTGATATGCATATTATGGGACACCGTAACCTCACGGGAGGCTATCTCCTGCATAGATATTTCTAAATTTGTTCCTGGTATCAGGAGATGCTTATTACAGTGGAACCTCGATATAACGGACCAATGCGGGCGAGAGGGCGTCCGATATAATTGAATGTCCATTATATAAAAATAAATTTTCTGAACAAGCTATTTATTAACAATCAAACAGAAATACATATAAACGAAAGTTTACATACTAATTACACTTTAAAATTGCACTTTATTCGTATTCAGATGATATGTCACTATATGCCCGTTGAGGAGTGTCATCAATGTTTGTTTTTGAACTTCCTGGTTTCAAAAATGTATCAATTTTTGTTTGGATTTTTGAAGTTTGTTATTTCTTAATTATTAACTCTCTAAAATTGCGAAAGTGCGTGTAATATAAATTGCATTTCGCTATAATTTTAACAATTCTACATTCATCGAGTAAATAATGCAATAAATCGAGTATTAATTTATGAATTACTCTAAACTCAACTATTCCATCCCGGTAGTGCATATCAATGCTAAGTTAATTTCTTAATCATCCACTACAGCATTTCACTCCCCATGAAACAGTAATTAAAGCTTGGTATGATTACACAGCAAAGCAGATTGAAATGGATTCGGGATCATGTGCTGCGTGAATTACCAACGAACTAATTAATCAGAGATACCAACCACTTTTCATCGATATATTCCTTCACACTTCATACCGCGAATTAAACCTCTTTGCAGTAACAAACATATTAATTTCCCAATTCTTCCTATCTCATCCTATTCGTTTATTTCATTAAAATATACAGAAAAAAAGAAAGGAAAGAGAAAGAAAAACAAATTACAGAATAAATGAATTTCTTATATAGAAATGAAACATTCAACGAGATAAACAATATTCTACCATACTCATATTCATAGTTGTATGAAAATTTCACGTCAAAGGAAGGCTTGATTAATTAATTTTCCTCACGTTAGAATTTCTATCTCGCTGTTGCGATATGAAGTCGAAGGAGAATAAAATGCAACACATTGATCTTTTTGTTTATACACTAAAATTATCATCTTCAATAGCCATTTTCAATTTCCATCGGTGAAATCACCAAGTGAATGCTTCGGTTTAAATTATACCGAGATCCAGGATTATTTTATACGGAACAACATGAACGATATCCATTCATACGAGAAGCTCACGTAAATCAAACTCGACTGCAGCGATTTACCAGATAGCGATGGGATCGAGTATCTCGCAAGTAGATTTAAATTTTGAATGATAGGTAGACTGCGTATTTTTATGCATATTCATATTTTTTGGGAATATAGTGGATAAAGTAGAATTTCTGCAGAAAACCATTTCACCTACCAGGTATTGTAAAAAGCACTATAATTTGGATATTTTGTATATTTCTTTTATATTATGTACATTTTGTGCACCTGAAGAAGTTCAAACTACGAAATTCTAAAATTTTTAAAACTTGGAGTTTCATATTTAAAAAATTTTTAAACTTCAAAATTTTTCGAATTTCCAAACGTTCAAATTTTCCAATTCTCGAAATTTTGAAAGTTTATAATTTTCAATTATTCAAACTTTCAAATTTTTTAATTCTTTAACTTTTAGAAATTGAAAGCCTTTGGATTCTTAACTTCTCGAATTTTTGAACTTAGTTTTAGATTTTTAAAATTTATAAACTTGCAGATTCTCAAAATCCCTAAATTTACAAATCCTCAAAATTCTAAATTTTCAAAAATTTTGTAAAATTCTTTAATTTTTAAATTCCCAAAATTTATAAACTTTCAAATTCTCAAAATTCATGAACTCAAATTCCGAAAATTTCTGAACTTCCAAACTCTGAATATTTCTAAACTTTGAAAATTTCAAAATTCCTAAACGTTGAAATTTTCGAAATTCTTTAACTTTGAAATTCTCAAAGTCCTTACATTTGCAAATTCTCAACATTCATAAACTTTCAAATACTCAAAATCCTTAAACTTGCTTAAAATTTTGTAATTTTAAAAATTTCTAAATTTTCAAATTTAAAAAATTCTTAAGCTTTCAAATTTTCAGTCGTCGAATTTTCGTATCTCTAAGTTTCTAATTTTCTATTATTGAAACTTTAAAATTGTTCAATTCTCAAAAATTTTAAACCATAAAATTTTCAAATTTATAAAATTTTAAGTTTTCAGAATTCTTAAGGTTGCAAATTCTCAAGATTCCTAAACTTTCAAATTGTAAAAATTCTTTAACTTTGAAATTCTCAAAGTTTCTAAGTTTTCAAATTCTGGAAAGCAAAGAATATGATAGACAAAACGAAAAATAATTGTAAATGAAATTTTTTTCTAAACATTTATAAATTTAACAAATAAAATGTCATTATAATTATTATACGTAGTGTATTACTTAAACTCGTTATACAATTCTTATTTTCAATAATTCTTAGATTCGAATACTACTTATAAAAGATTCAATTCTTTCTAATATCAAACTACTTTATTTACTAAGTACATTTTCAAAACCTGCAGATACTCATTATGTGAATTTTCGAAACCAACTTGTATAAAATACTTACATTGTAAGTATACTCGTTGAAACTTTATTCCTTACGAGTAATAATCGAAATCGATGAAACGAAACTTGGTTATCGAAATTGATTCGAATTCCTAAGTACATATTGAACTTGTTCCCATCCCTATTTACGAGCTCTTTTACGCATCATAAAGCTAACATCCTAACCTTGGTCTGTTTGTTTCTCATCGACGAGGATGTAAATATCTTTGTTAGAATTAGCCACTACCAGTCAAAGTGAATTCATCATTCTGATTCTCTAGACTAAACTCACTTTGCTCTTTAATCGAGTGCTGTTTTTGATCGATCGACTTGGAGGAATATATTCTAAAGCGTTTTTGTTATTTTGAGATAAAGTTAGACGAAGAAATTCTGTTATGGGAATTTTAACATTATTCTGTGGAATTAGCGAAATTCTTTTCACTCATTTTGGCATAAACAACTGACTATTGAATTTTAGTATTATTTTAGCATTCAAAATTAATGTTTTAACATTAGAAAATGTAAAATATTAAATTTTAGAAATTTAAAATACTAAATTTTAGAAATTTAAAGTATTAAGTTTAGAATATTAAATTTTAGAAATTTACTATCGACAAATGTAATATTAAAATTCAGGGATTTACATTAATATTTTATTTACTGATAGTATTTCTTTTGAAAAAAAAAATGATCCTGTAAAACATTCACAACAGATTTTGTTATGTATTCGTGTCGTTATTAAATATTTTCAACGATCGGAAATAAAAATAAAAAAATTTCGGAAATTTCTTGTATATTGAAAGACGTAAATCAATTCAGTGGAGATAATTAATCAATTGATTTATCTATTATTAAAGACACGATTGTATTTCTTAAATGATTGAAAGACAAAAAAATATTCGATTAAAAATTAAACTTTTGCTTGAAAATGTTTACACAATTTTTCATATTAATTTAACCAATTTCAGTGTCAGTTTTCATTTAAGAATCAAGAATATTTCGATAGATCTATCACGAGTGTAATTTCTTTGATCTCAGTTTTAAAAAGATTTCAACAAAATTTTGCGACCTACATTTCACACCGAGTACAGAGAAAAAAGAATAAGAATCACAGGCAACCTCATTATATTATGCAAAAGAAATATCCAACTCTTCTGTTCTTTCAAAATGTTTCTTCTTTTCCAGCATTCTTCAGCCTGGAATCTTTGCATTCCGCTCTAATTACTTCTTCTCGGGTCTGTGACAGAGAAAGAAGGAGAGCGAAGCAAGAGACGTGGAGTAAAGTGCATTTAAATTCATTTATTGTCGTTTATAATTGGCGTCAGAGTCCTTCGCCTAACTTAAAATAGAATTATTGGAGAGTGAATCAGTCCTGAGCAACAAATTGCAAGAGAAAAGTAGAAAGGAAATATCGTTTCTTCAGAAATAATGATTTTTCATACATTTTAAACAATTTTGGTCAAAAAATATTAATAAAATTATCGTTTCTTTAGAAATAATAATTTTTTGTACATTTTTAATGATTTTTGCCAATAAATATTAGTAAAATTTAATTTTTCGCACAGTTTTTATGCAATTTTGTTTAGAAAATCACAATTAGAAAATATTAGTTTTATCAATCAATATTAATAAAATCATTTTTTAGGAATAATAATTTTTTGCACCTATTTACTAATATCAATAAATATTGATAAAACTATCTTTTCTTCGGGTATAATAGTTTTTCATACGTTTTCGATGCAATTTCATTTGGATTAAATATTAATAAAACTATCATTTCTTCAGGTGTAATAATTTTTTGTACATTTTTAATCATTCTTGTTAATAAATATTAAGAATATAATCGTTTCTTCAGAAATAATAATTCTTCCTACATTTTAAATAATTTCTATTAATAAATATTAATAAAATTATCGTTTCTTCGGGAATAATAATTTTTTCTACATATTTAATAGAATTTTATTTGTATAATTAGAAATGTCTGGAACATTCGAGTCACACTTCAGGATTTTATTCATGCAATTCTGAAATGTATTTGTTTAAACAGATTAAAATAGCATTCTGTGGAATTTGAAAGCTGAATTTTCCTTTAGCAATAATTAATCTCCTAATTTTTTATTTCGTTTGTTCTATTTACTGTATCAGTCATTTTGAATTATTTAATTCAATTTTTCAACGATATCAAGTAAGAAAGGCTAATGCATCGTAGATTAATTGCACTTGGCAATCGTCAGTCTTATAAACTAAAATGAAAGTTGACTTAAAAATGAATCTCTGTCACTGATATAACCATTCTTGTATTTTGATCAGAATCTGCGTCACGAGTCTGTCTCGTTATTTTAAGGCGAGGAATTAATTTCCTTTGAGAATAAATATTCTGCAGTAAAATCTGTGTATCTTTCGTTTGGAGAGAAACTTTGCTCGTTAAAAAGTTGTACGAAGAAACGAAGGGTATGTTTGAAACATGAAATACAAAATTTGATAATTCATAGTATAATAAAACTGCGTTAAATCAGAAGATTTAAAAATGAATAAACTAAAGTTAAAAATTAATAAAGTAAAGATTAAAAAAAAGTTAATAAACAGACTGTAAATTTTGGTGGATTTATAAGAAATTTAAAGGTGGAAAATTCAAATGTGAAAAAGTATACAAAAATATGCAAATTATAACAGGTGAAATAATTTTCTATCCAAGTTTAGCTCTTTAATTTTTATTCTATTCTCAAGAATAAAATTTTATTACTTTTGAAAAATTAATATTTTTATATTCTTTTGAAATTTTGTCCTTCAGTAAAAAAATTGCAAAGTTCTTATTAACTGCGAAGTTTTATGCAAATTCGCATAAAACGAATTAAATATTTTATTACTTTAAAAAAATTAGTATTTTTATAAATTCGTTTTATGCGAATTTGCATAAAACTTCGCAGTCCATTGATAAGAACTTCGCGACTTTTTTTACCGAAGGACAAAATTTCAAAATGTGATGAACCAGTTAATCGGTTAACTAAATCTAGGAAAATCGAAAAACGATCGAAGAGGGAAACAAATATCGGGGAAATGGATCGCAGGTTCAGACTATAAATGAAAATGGTATTAATAGAGCATAGTACACGTTTCGAGAAAATTGTCGAATTTCCCGGTGCCAGGAAAACGTGCCAGAATTTCAGTGGAAACTCTTTTCTTCGATCGCTAGAGAGCTCTAGAAGTCGACCTTTACCAATTTAACTCTTTAAGGAGCGGGAGGACGCCCACGAACACTCTTTCCAACTCGAATAATCCGCAGACTTTTAGAATATTACACTTGAAATTGAAATTGTTTTCAATATTTTCAGGTAACACAAAGGAAATAGAAGTTCTTAAACCTGCCCTCAAGTTAGGTTTTGCAGTCTCTGGCTGAAAAATCTGGGTCACTCAGAATTTTCAACATTTCTTGTGTCTCCAGTGAAACTTAAAGACTCTAATAGACTTTAATTGCGAAGTTTATTAATTGTTAATAGTCAGAGTGTTAAATTTGCGAGAGAATTACTCCTATCGATCGGTTTCTTATCAACAATTAAGAAAATATTTTTCTCCAATAGAATTTATTCTCATAGCCTTATTATATAGATTGTATTCTACTATACATCGATATTCTGTTCGCTGTATTTTCAATTTTTTTCTTCTTCTATTGATTTTATCATTTTTTGGGTATTGCTTAATTCTGCCATTTTTCGCGTGGTGTTACACGAAGTTAGTTAAAAAGAGTCACGAGCGATAATAATTTTTTCACTAGAGGTTGTACAATCACTGTCTAGGTACAATTGAAGAGATCTGGAATTAGATTGCAAAACAGTTGTTTGTATAATTTACGAACTCAGTAGCTAAGAATTCTATACCTGGGATAAAGAATTTTACAAAAGATATCCATAAAATGGATGCGGCGCAGAAGAAGAATAAAAAGAGTGAAGAAGAAAAACAAGAAAAAGTAGAAGAAAAGGGAACAGAAAGGGAAGAAGAAGAATAAAAAAGAGAAGAAAAACGAGAAGTAGAAGGAAAAGATACAGAAAAAGAAGAAGAAGAACAAAAACAAGAAAAAGTAGCAGGAAAAGAAACAGGATAAAAAAGAGAAGAAGAAAAACAAGAAAAAGAAAGAAGCGGAATGAAAAGAACCCATAGAATCACAGTATCCAAGAAAAAAGAGAAGAAGAAAGAAAAGAAGAAGTAGAAGAGAAAGAAACAGAAAAAGAAAAGAAAAGCAAGGAAAAGAAGAAGAAAAGGAAGAAGAAAAAAACAACCCATAGAATCACAATTTTCAAGAAACCCCCCCAGAAAAAAGAAAAAAAGAAATTAACATCCAACTGAACTAACAATTAAATGAAAAAGCAAAAAATCCCAGTAAATAAGTAGGTAAATTGTAAGAAAGAGTTTGTGAAATCTTCTTCATCATTTTTCTTATCCCTTTCATCCAAAGATCCATATCACTATCAACACCTGTATCATACTAGAAACCCTTCGATAACACCGCATTCGTACAATCTGAAATTAGAAAGGTCAAAATTTCGCATTGAAGAGAGAAAGAGGCAATCCCAGAGTCCATCAACTGTTCCCTATCAGAAAATTAGATCACGCTGCGTGGAACGAGAGCAGCCTTTCGAGCATGCTCATCGAAAGTGTTCCAGTTTCCCTGGCCTTTATCGTTAAGGGCGCGTTTCCACGCGATGCCTTCCTCACTCAACAGACGGGCCGTTTCCGGATGATTTAGGTATTTCACAGGCTAGGCCAGCCTCTAGCCAGATTGCCAGAGTTCTAGGTCAGCCGGCTACGTCGACTGGAATCGTCGCGATAATAACGCAACTGCAGCCAGCTGCATGCATCGATCCGAAACTCGACAAGATCCGTTCTGCATGCACTACTTGATCATTGCCGTTTAATAATTTACACTACCGTGCACGCTACCGCATGTCAAATCCGATGGAATTATCGGGAGAACTTGACTGTTGAGAGTTTTTGGACGGTTAAGTTTATCCTCGGTTGTTGTTCGTGTTTATTGCACAGGTTCGATTTAATGAAACAGAGTTAAGCTAGTATGATTAATGAATGGAGATTTAGGGTGTAAATTGAAGTCTTAGGAAAGTTCAGGGGAACAATGTTGTTTTGTAATCGGGACTGTGAAAAAGAATTTGTATTTAGGATTAAGAGGGTTCCGAAATTAATGAAAATACGTTTTGTGACTGGAATGGCAAAGGATAATTTTTGTTTAGGCTTGCAAGAGTTTGGAAATTAATGAAAATGAGTTTTGTGAGTGAAACAGCGAGAGAGAATTTCTGGTGAGTATTTTGAGGGTTTATAAATTAATGAGAAATTAATGACAATGTGTTTTGTAATCGGGACTGTGAAAAAGAATTTGTATTTAGGATTAAGAGGGTTCCGAAATTAATAAAAATATGTTTTGTGACTGGAAGGGTGAAAAAGAATTTTTGTTTAGGGTCAGGAGGGTTTGAATATAATCAGGAACTAATAGAAATGTGTTTTGTGAATAGTATAGTGAAAAAGAATTTTTTTCGAGATTATAAGGCTTTCAAAATTAATGGGAAAATAATGAAAATGTGTTTTATGACTAGGACAATGATAGAGAATTTTTATTGAGAATTACGAGGATTTGGAAATTAATGGCAAATGATTTTTGTGACTAGAATGGTGAAACAAAATATGTTTTTAGGCTTACAAGGGTTTAGACACTGAAGGAAATGAGTTTTGTAACTGAAACAATTAGAGAAAATTTTTGGTAAAGATTTCGATGGTTTAGAAATTATATGGGAAATTAATGAGAATGTATTTTGTGATTAGAATGGTGAAAGAGAATGTTTATTTGATATTATATGGGTTTTTAAATGAATGCAAACGTCGTTTGTGACTGGAACGGTAAAAGGAAACTTTTATTTAAAGTAACGAGAATTTGTAAATGAACAAAAAACTAATGGAAATGATTTTTGTAACTGAGACAGTAAAAAAGAATTTTTATTCATGATTACAAGTGTTTGGAAATTAATGAAAATGTATTTCATAATTGAAAAGATAAAAAAGAATTTTTATTCGAAATTATAAAGTTTTGAAATAAATGGGAAATTAATAAAAATGTGTTTTGTGACTAGGACGGTGAAAGAGAATCTTTTTTTAGGACTATGAGGATTTTTAAATGAAGGAAATATGTTTTGTGACTGAAACAGTGAAAAAGAATTTTTATTCAGGATCATTAGGATTTCGAAATTAATGAAAGCGTGTTTTGTGGCTGAAACACAAAAAAAAAGAATTTTTATCGAGGTTCGCGAAAGTTTGAAAATGAATGAAAATATATTCTGTGACTGGAATAGAAAACAAGGTTTTTTATTCAGGATTACAAGAGTTTGAAAATTAACGAGAAATTAATGAAAATGTATTTCGTGACCGGAATAGTGAACGAGCATCTTTGTTCAGGATTACGAGGATTTTGAAAATTAATGGGAAATTAATGAAAATGTATTTCGTGACTCGAACAGTGAAAAAGAATTTTTGTTAAAAATAAAGGGGATATTCTACTCTAGAAATGTCAAAGAAATCGATTTCTCGATTTATACATTTTTCAAATCTTCGTAATTTTAAAAACATATTCTTCAAGTGTTTTCCTAAGCTTTGAAAAAATAATAAAGTTGCAGAGATTTAAAGAAACTTCTTTTTCCTCTATCTAAGCTTAAAGTGAAGCTTTAAATACTGTTATTTGAGAACCGTGTTCCTCCAAATGGCTGCCATTTTATCTTCACAACGGTGCGACTGATTTCAATTAAATCTCATGTATATTATATCAAACACATACAAACTGACAGTAAAAAATATTTAAATAAAAAAGAAAATCGTCAAATGCTATTTTCACAAACTAGTCGATTTGTCAAACGTCTACACGTTGCTTTAGATCAATCTGAATTCCTTTGGATTTTGGATTTCAAGGGGCACAAGGGGCAACCAGCTGGATATCCGGTTTCCTTCGACCCGTGAACCTTTGGTCAAAGTCCAAATTTCCAACAGAAGAGGGAAATTCGAGAGCATGCGCACGGAAAAACAGGCGAACAGTTTAGAATTTCATTTCCAAAGCGTTTCTAAAATTTCTTTCGTCTGTGGTAGATATTTCTGGGACAAAGATCAAGTAAAATAATTTACTTCAATTATTATTATTCTTATTAGAAGAAATTTTTACTTCCATTTCAAAAATTGAAGTTTATTTATAAATTACAGATAAAAGTGAAAATTTTGGTTATTTTGATAGATATGATTTAAAAGGTTAAGTCAGTATCCATTGGCTTTCTTGTGACCTACTGAGACACCATTGGTGGAAAGAATTAAAATGATCTAAAATTGTTTCAAATTTCCTACACTTTTTTCTGAATATTTCTTTTTGTTCAAGCTTTCAAATATCTTCGAAAAAATATTTCTTGAACAAAATGTGTAGATTACAGTAAATTAAAATAGTCCTTTAGAAATGCGCTCTTTGCTGTTTTCCTAAATTTTTCTCAAACGTTTTAAAAATTTGTAATTCCACTGAGAAAAATTTCATTAGAGATTACTTTATGCGTTCAAATTGCCTCTGAGATGAAAAGGAATTTTAGTTTGTTCACAATCCAGTTTGAAATATCCAACTGTGTACTCAACTTTTTTTTTCGCATGTACTGTACAAACGGAGAAAAAAATAAAGAGAATTCCAATTCTCAATTAACTTCACCGTGAGGTTTCATTGAATAAAACATTTACAATAGGAAACGCTCCTTTTACACCGTAATTTCAAAAAGTAAACCAATCAGACATGAATATGTACCTGAACCTTTGCATTTCAAACGATATTGTACATTTTCATTGTGTCGAATTTTAATCAAAGATTTTTATCAATCCCCCATCATTCTGCAAACGTGATTCCAGTATAGGAGAGAAAGAAAAAAAAGGATTTATCGATCCTGAATAATCGCTTCTCGCATCGAGAAATTTGGAACACGCCCGTTTGTTAGAATTAAAAGACCATTCTGGCAATGGTTTGTCAGAATCCTGAAAAATCTCCCAGAATCGTTCGCAATACACGAGATTCATTATTACATTTTATTTATGACACGTGTATTAAACTATAAAATGTTTATGTATACAAATTTTTAAAAAATGTCGGATTTTCGAAATAATTCTCACTAGAGAAATTGTAAAATGCTTCAAAATGTGAAAAGTTTTGAATTTTTCAATAATTCTCATCGGAGAAATTTTAAAAAGCTTGGAAATATGAAAACCCTTGACTTTTGTAAATAATTCTCACAGAAAAAATTTTGGAAAGATAAAAAATGTGAGAAACTGAATTTTTCAAATAATCCTCATTGAAGAAACTTTAGAATACTCGAAAATGTGAAAAAGCTTATAGTTTTTAAATAATTCTCATCGAAGAAATTTTACAAAGCTTGAAAATGTAAAAAATCCTTGAACTTTTCAAAAATTCTCAATGAAGAAATTTTGGAATGCTTGAAAATGTGAAAAAGCTTGAACTTCTCAAATAATTCTTATCGAAGAAATTGGAGAATGCTTGAAAACGTGGAAAAGCTTTGATTTTCCAAATAATTCTCTTGGAGAGAGCTGGAAAATATGAAAAGCTTTGAATTTTTCGAATAATTCCCATTGAACAAATTTTAGAATGTTCGAAAATGTGAAAAAGCTTTGAATCTCTAAAGTGATTCACATTGAAGAAATTGTAGAAAAGTCAAAAATATGAAAAACCTTCAAACTTTTCCAATAATTCTCGCTGAATAAATTTCGGGACACTTGAAAACGCACGAAATGTAGAATTTTTAAGAAAAAACCTTCATTAGAGGAATTTCGGGCAGCTTGAAAACGTGAAAAACTTGAATTTCCGAAATAATCCATACCGAAGAAAATTAAAAAATTTTCAACATCGTGAAGCCTAAAATTTTCGAAATAATTCTCAACGAAGCAATTCTCAAACAACTTAAATAAATTCATCGAATCGATGAAATTGTCAGACAAGAAATAAGAAAAAATTAAAATACGAACGAAATATGAAAGAAGAAAAACTCCTGCTAATTCTTCACAGTTCAACAACAACGCTGCGAATTAATTCTCGAAAACTGTCTTCTAATTCGAATTCTCTCGTCGACGAAGAGAAAAATATCGCAGTTTTCTCGCACACCGATACGAGGGAAGAAAACTTTTTCAATGTTGTTTGCATAATAACGAAAGAAAGTTGGGTAATCTCATAGAAAAATCGCTCGTTAAAAAGTTTCTTGAGTGTTCTCCTCCATTTGCCAGATGCAAAATACAAAACAACCTCTAATAAACTATAATCTCGTTACGTGGCACAGGTAAACGTTGAATTTAAAGTGATTTGAAAATTAAGTTTAATTGACCGCTTGTCAAGCCACGATTCCAAAAGTGCCGATACTTCGACTCGATAAGCGAGCAAATATTAAATTATTTTACGAATTCACGCTGGCTGGAACATCCAATCAAAGTGCAGACCAGGTTCGAGCTTCCAGGGCTGGTAATTAATAGCAGCTTTCCGTGGTATTAAACTTTAAATTGCCATCGAAGCTCTACGCGACAACTTCGGTTCTGTCGAACTTCACCCTGGGAGACTCTAGTAATTATGAGCCCTTGTAAACACGAGTGTTTCCTTCGCGATTTCGTTATTTCGAGGGAATATTATTTTCCGTGCCTCTCATTTCATAAAACTTTATTGCTTTATTAACGAGAGGGAGAAGTGATTTTGAATTGAATTTGAGAGAATTGTTCTGTAATCATTTTTCTCTCTCTCTCTCTTTGAGCGAATAAAATTGAAATTACAGAGTTACCGATTTTAAAAATGTACTTTTCAGAAATGGCATACCACGAGGAAACTTAGGAATTGAAAATAAAATTGTAGAAATTTTGAAATAAGAAAGTAATCTTCTTTTGGAACAGAGAAAATTTATATTACAGACTCACAAGTTAAAAAAAAATTCTTAAAAAATGGTAAACAATGAGGAAATTTAGAAATTGGAAATAGAATTGAAGGAAGTTTGAAATAAGAAAATAACTTTGTTTTTTCTGAAGAGGAAAAAAATTAAAATTGCAGAGTTATCAACTTTACAAATACACTTTTAAGAAATGATGAACCACGAGAAAATTCAGGAACTGAAAATCGAATTGAAAGAATTTTGAAATAAGAAAACACATTTTTGTCTATAGAGGAAAAAATTCTAATTACAGACTTATAAATTTGAGAAAAAATGTGTACATTTAAGAAATGGTGGACCATAAAAAAACATAGAAATTAAAAATAGAACTGTAAGAATTTTGAAATAAGAAAAGAAATTTTCTTTTTTCTGGAGAGGAGAAAATTGAAATTATAGACTCACAAACTTAAAAAAATATTTTTAAGAAATGGTGAACCACGAAGACAAAGAAATTGAAAATAGAATTGAAGGAATTTTGAAATAAAAATACCAGGTCATTAGATACTTATTAGTACACTACAGAATAATAAATAATTAAAATTAGTCACTAATTGTTTGAATCTTATTTAAAAGAACAACGGATTATGAAGATTAGAAAGTGAAAATAAAACTGCATTTGTAAACACAAATTACAAGTCCTCCATTGCGGTATTTAGATACGAATACATTACAGTACAATAATGGAACACAAAAGGAAAAAATAAAATGCTGAAACTGCCAAAAAATATTTTACATTTCCGAAGGATTATAAAATTTGTAAATTTCTATATTCCGAACGTTCATAACCAAACTAATAACTAAAGCACCAACGAAAGTTCAAAATTACAATGTTCATAACACAATTATAATTTATAAAATTAAAATTAATAAAGTAGATAAATTTATAAAATAAAAATTAACAACGCAAATAAATTTATAAAATTGAAATTGGTAAAGTAAATAAATTTTTAAGTAACATTAATGAAGTCAATCAATTTTAAAGTGGAAACGAATATAGTAAATAAATTCTAAAGTGAAATTAATAAAGTAAATAAATTTATAAAGTTGAAATTGATAAAATAAATAAATTTTTAAGTGAAATTAATGAAGTAAATAGATTTTAAAGTGAAATGAACATAGTAAATAAAGTTTAAAGTGAAACGAATATAGTAAATAAATTCTAAAGTGAAATTAATAAAGTAAATAAATTTATAAAGTTGAAATTGATAAAATAAATAAATTTTTAAGTGAAATTAATGAAGTAAATAGATTTTAAAGTGAAATGAACATAGTAAATAAAGTTTAAAGTGAAACGAATATAGTAAATAAATTCTAAAGTAAAATTAATAAAGTAAATAAATTTATAAAGTTGAAATTGATAAAATAAATAAATTTTTAAGTGAAATTAATGAAGTAAATAGATTTTAAAGTGAAATGAACATAGTAAATAAAGTTTAAAGTGAAACGAATATAGTAAATAAATTCTAAAGTGAAGTTACTAAAGTAAATAAATTTTTTAAATAAAATTAATCAGCAATCTAATTTCTCCTTTGGTTAAACTTCCACTAAAAGATTTGTACTATTACATACATAATTTCAAACGTAAAAGTTGAATCGAGATCACACACAACCCTTCTAAAATATTAGCGAGAGGAGAAAAAAATCACTAGAACTAACATAAATTCAATAAAGAATCTTCAAGAAAATTTCCAAGAATATTAACGAAATACTATTCCTCATTCCCCGGGGACTAAACATTCGAATAATCCTCTTAGGTAGAACCAGATCTGCATTCCGACATTCCATTCCAGACAGCTCCACCATCCCTCCAAAAATAATTATGGATGACTTACTGGAATATCTAAGGAACGCAAACAGCATCACGGGACTAAAGTACCTCGAAGAATTTCACAGAATTTCAGTTGTTTACAAAAGAACGTGTCACTGACCCTATCACTTTTGTCACGAAATCTCGAAGCTGACAGTTTCATAGCCCTGACATGTCTGAAGGTAATATCGCGAGGGTGACTCGATAGCGTGCGACCTTCGCCAAAGTGGGGAGAGAGAGTCTCGCTATTCGGGATTATTTCTCCCACCAGAAGAGGCGCTACCAGGTCAATGTTTCTGCATACGAAGCACTCTAGCATCCATATTTCACGACGTTTAACCCTTTTAACCCATCAGCATTCTCCAGCGGAATAATCCGCACACGGTGATTGTCACTTATCGTTAAACGTCAAGAAAGTTTGCGAACTTCTAAGGCTGTGATCACAGTGGCATCGACATTACGTGCTTTTATTTTTTATTTTGTATTTTATGTATTAGGAGATTGCATTTAAAGCTGCTGTTTACTTATACATGGATCTAACTGCGTATATTGTAGACAGTGAGAGATCGTTCTTATCTCACTTTGTAATGTAAACATTTCCCCTAAGATTCGTCAACAGATGCGTTTGTTTGACTACACAAATTCTTTTCTACAGGGAAGTTAAGATGAAACGCGACAAGTTATTTTTCCGATGTATATTTCTACACTATTTCGATCTAAAGAAAAGTGCAGTCGAAACTTATAGTACGCTTGTCGTAACTTAAAATTTCAAGATGAGCTTGTGCAATTTTTTCGACACGGAATTCAACTTTTACCAGGAAAGTGGGAAAAGGTGGTAGCTTTCGAGGGCAAATACTTCGGTTGATGGTTTTACACACTTTATTATTGAAACAAATGCTCAAGAAACACGAAGAAACAGCGGCTTTCAATATAACCTTTTAATATAATGCAATCGAATGTACATTTTACTTCAATTCAAATTTTAATTCAATGTTCTATCGTTCTTATTGGAAGACCCTATATAAGAAAAGATAATAACATATTTAACTCCTTGTCGTACGAATTTTCCAATACAATTTTAAATAAAGAAAGTCGAGATATTATATATCAATTTTTATTTGAAAGTCCTCTATCTTGAACTCAAACTAAAGTTAGAATAAAAATTCAAATTTGATAGATGTATAACCCTTTGTATTACCAAATATATGTGTATAACCCAATTCGAGACGATTTTGATTATATTAGGCAAGTGTTTTACAGGTACTTTAAAATGATTTATACTCAAACAAATGTACACAAATAATAAAAGTTCAATAATTCATTTATTTCTACATTTTACGAAACAAAATCTGTTAAATATTACACTCTGTAATTGTTTTTTGTATGATACTTTACAAAACAATTTCCCGAGATGCATCCTCGATTTGTCAGGGCACGTATAACAATAATTTCAGGTTTCACGTCTACAGCCAGGCTTACTTCAGTCAGAGTAGACCTTGCAACAACATTGAAAATAAAGTTCTCACTGCTATGACTGTAAAGTTCACACTAACGCTAAGAACACACGCCGAGCTGGATCCACGATAAAAATTGAGATAAAAATATCTTATCGCCAGTGTAAGAAATACAATATCCGGAAAGAAAGACATAGAGCTCAAGAACTTATTTACAAACAGGTACTGTTTTTATTTCTTGGAGGCCACAAATAGTGCCGGTGCTTATTCGTCATCAGAATTCCCGCATAAAACGCCAGGGCGCCGTAGAAGAGCCTCTCGAATTGTCGTATGAAACGTCAGGACGCTTCTGTGGAGCTTCTCGAGTTCAAAGGATAAATACTTCTTTTGTCACACCTTGACCATAATCTGCAGCACGAGTGAGACTCGTTATTATACGGCAAGGGGTTAAGAGAAGAAACGCATCACTAGGACTTACATATACGCGAGCGTTCACGTCGTGAATGAATAATAAATAAATGTACGTCTTCTTTCAGGCTTCTTTCATCTTACATACTTAGCTTCTTTTCGTTTCCCTTCTCTTCTTTCCTTCCTTATTGCGAAGTAATCGACATGTGATGTACACACATGGTGATCAAATTGTTTAACCAAAGAGGAAGAAGAAAAAGTATAAAAATATGTTATGAACTTCTTTCAGCTTTCATCTTTTATATATTCTTTTATATGAACTTCTCTCATCTTTTTCCTGTTATATATCCTTTTATATGAACTTCGCTCATTTTTATCCTTTTTTATACCCTTTCGTATGAACTTCTCTCTCCATTTTTATTCAAAACTCACTGAAATATTATGTTTGTAATACTTTCTCATACTTAGATTTCATGATAACGAGAATTCGGTGGTTAGAGCGTGTTTTTCATTCTTTCGTATGTTGCAAAAATAATCGGACATAGTTTAAGGCAGAACAATTTTTTAAAATTGAACTGAAAGATTTGTGTTTCTTTTTTTGTTTTGAGAGGTTGGAAGGATTAGTTTGCTAGATGACGCGTGAAAATATTTTTGAGAAAATCACGGCTGAGCGGAACTGCTAAGGAAACTGTAAATATCGGTTTTTACAACTTTTTGAAATCTGACGATGAAAATAAATATAACTGATTAAAAAAAATTGATATGATGTGAACTTTAAATGGTGTGTATTCTTGAAAATTTTGCCACTCGCCAATGATGACAGAACGAGAGAATGCGATAGATATGCTATTAATTTAAATATTCGTTCGAAAGTTTCAACACGAAATTAGCATTTTTCGTCATTTTTCTACTTTTCTATTTTTCGCACTTAGTTAGATGCTGCACCGAAAAAATCTAAAAAAATTCTCGACCATAAATAACCATGTTTACAATGTTCTAGAATTTTTCCAGAATTTTTGCATACCACTAAACAAGAAAAACATGGTAAAAACCGATAATTAGAGTTTACCTAGTAATTATCCTCCTAGTCGAGAAAAAGGGTTCAAACTTGATGCACGATGTTTTCTTCTAGTAAACTGCTGAAAGGTGCATTACCAGATAAAACTGGCTCAAAGAGTACTGTACCTGTTATACCCTTTCGTTTCATTTTTTAAATTAACAAAGTATCTGGTTTTTGTAATTTTCGATAAATTTCAAGAAACCTACCATCCACATTTGGAATTAAAAAATCCTTCACACTAACTTGACAAATAAATCTACACGCACATCTATCATAAACAAGAATAAAAAGAAAAGAAAAACAGTAGGTCGAAGAATAAGACAGAGAAGAATGAAAGGAAAACTTCGAAAACGCGCGATAAAATAAAACGAAAAATTACAAGGAGCGAAAAAAAGAAACTTCTCCGAATCACTTCAAACTTCACCGTAGTTCCTTTAATCCTGAAGATAGTCGTCGGAAAAGAAATCGCCCTGTACAAGTGAACTTTTAAACTGAAATTTTTCTCGAAACGGAAGAAAATCCCTCCATTTAAGGAGAGGCAAACAGACGAGATGAAAGTTTCGAAGAAAGAAATTCCTGTCCACCTTGGGAATCTCATCCGGAGTTCGATCACCCGCTTAACGAGCTTCTTGTTTGAACGAAATTATCGATCTCTCGAACGTTACAGAGGGGATAGAAATTAAATGGGAAGAAAAAAAAAAAGGAAGGAAAAAGAACAATTCCCAATCACGGATGCAACTTTTTCACGGCAAAAGTTCCCAATGGAAAATTTTCCACGATGAGGGAAGGTAAAAGTTCATTTCTCCCGGAAACGTTGCCTGTTCTTCAGAGGATCTCATGGGATCCGAGTCAAATTGCCCGTTTAATTTATTTACGAGCGATTTCTATGCAACTGGCAGCTCTTTTCGCTGTCCGTTCACCGTGAAACGTGCAAACTAATTTTTTTTTTCTTCTTTTAAATCAAGCTGACCTAATTAAGACGAAACTCAAGCTTCAGGGCGACTTCTCCCTTTATTTAATTTTAATTTATGGTTATTATCGCGTGGGAGAAATGTTATTAATTGAACGAAGTTGGATTACGTCGATGCGATCGAATTTATTCATACGGAAATGTGTTTATTTCATACTTGCATGCTTTCTAATGAATATTTTATTTCGGGGCATTTATCGTCCGATGCTTGATGAAGGTTCCCTTGAATACGAAATTTTCTGACTAAAATGATCGTAAGAATGAATTCTGAAATAATTTAGTGTTAAGTTTTCCATGAATTTTCCTAGGAAGGAAGTTTTAAATAATCTAGTGTTAAATTTCCTAAAAATTTTTAATTTTCTACTGAATTTTCCTAAAAAAGAGTTCTGAAATAATCTAGTGTTAAATGTCCCATGAATTTTCCTGAGAAAGAATTCTGAAATAATGTGATCAATTTTCCTAAGAAGGAATTTTTAAATAATTTGGTGTTGAATTTTTCATAAATTTTCCTAAGGAAGAAATCTGAAATAATCTAGTGTCAAATTTTCCATGAATTTTTCTAAGAAAGAAATCTGAAATAATCTAGTATTAAATATTCCATGAATTTTCCTAAGAAAGTACTCTAAAATAATCTAGTGTTAAATTTTCCATGAATTTTCATACGAAAGAAATTTGAAACAATTTAGTGTCAAATTTTCCATGAATTTTTCTAAGAAAGAAATCTGAAATAATCTAGTATTAAATATTCCATGAATTTTCCAAAGAAAGTACTTTGAAATAATCTAGTGTAAGTTTTCGATAAATTTACAAAAGAAAAAATCCCAAAATAATCTAATGTCAAGTATTCCACGAATTTCAAATAAAAGTTTATCACTCTGTTTCTTCAAAAATTGCAAAATTACGGATGGAAAATTTTTGAAAATTTTGAAAATTAATATTTCGATGCAGAATTATCTTAGAAGGATATAGAATAATTAAACGAATTTTTTACCTTTCAATTTGGAGGATTTTAATTTAAATTCTGTATGTTCCGAAACATTCGGGTGTTACAATTAAAATTTCATCAAAGCTGCACGTCACAGACAAAAGGAACTGCGATATTCTCTGTCGACTTTTGATGGGAACTGTCAGCATCTTTTAAATAAATACATTATTTATCGATGGAAAAAAGCTAAACGTGGGAAGTGGAATAGATAAAATCAATCGATATCGGTCATTGTCGAGTTTCAATTGGCTGTATTTCATTGTCGATGCTCTTCTTGCTTCATTTGCCTCGCGAGATATGAAAAATGGTCACAGCGTTCCTCGATCCTCTCGCACTTGAGCGATTTATTTTACGTCCTCCTAATTCTGGTATCATAATAGCAAAGATAAATTTTGTCGCTTCTTAATTTTTACGTTATTATTGTTCTCCTTTAGATTAAAGAAGAAGCTTTATTTTCCACTGATAAATTTGTAATTTTGTTGCATGATATCGATAATTGTAACGTGTCACAAAGTTTGCTACACGATTTCTGACAATTGATATTGATTTCGATAAATTTTCATGCTGATATCCTAATTTGCTGTAGTTTGTCTAATACAGTTTTCGTAGCTTCTGTATTTGTGTTCATTTTACTATAATTTTCTTTATAGTTTCGGCTACAAAATAATATTTTGGAAATTTAATAAATGTATTACTTAAAATAAATAATATTATAAATAATGTTACCAAAAAATTAATTTTAAGCAATATATTCATTAAATTTCCAAAATATTATTTTGCAACCGCAATAATAGTGAAAATCATAGTAAATATAATACGGATACATTTAAAATAAATAAATTTATTATTTAAAAAAATTATATTATAAAAAAATTTATTGCTATTGTTTATTATTGATTTAAAATTAAGAAATTTATTATTTTCCGGTGAAAGCTGAAATTTTCGTGATGGTGATACTTTTTTTTTATGGTAATTTTTGATGCAATCATTGAGCCTTTTAACTACTGGTGTAATAATTTTTGCATAGTTACTTCTGCGAATTTCATTTCTGCTGCCGTCAATAATTTTTATATTCCATTTTTATATTTTTCAATTTTAGTATGATTAGAATATTTTGAAATTGCTGTTATACAATTTTGAAAGCTTTCAATTTTGCTACGACGATTTCACATTATAAAGAGGTCACCACTCTGTTTGATACTTTGCAAAAAAAAAAAAAAGAAAGAAGAAATATGAGATACGTGTCCATAGTCCTCTCGCAATTTAATTTTCTCTCTTTGATTCGTTCTTCTGTTATTCTCCATTTCTCATTTGTTTTGTACATCATTTTTTCTCATTTGTAAAAAATATGCATTATCTGACCTAACATAAAGGAACGGAATGTGCATCTAATTAACTCGTTTAATTGGAACACTGTTTCTGTAAGATAATGCTTTAACAAAACCCTCTCCATAAGCTAATTCTATCCAGGAAGAAGTATTCATGTGGAAATAATGCACAGGATACTCTGAATTAATTTGTTACAGTAACATTTTACCTTTAGGTAGTGTTAATGATATTTTTGTGGAGATTCTCTCGGTACACGTGTAATCCTTTTCAAAGGTAAACAAGGTTAAATTAAATTATTCTTGAAAATTATTATTTTCAAGTAAATATCGAATTACTGTTTAATTGTAAATTATCGAATGAAAATTTTGATGATTTTTAAGCTAGGAAATGATCGAAGTAATGAATTTTCTAAAGATTAGAAACAGCAAAAGATTAATTTTTTGTTTTCAAACCATGAAATTCTGAAACTTTTAAATTTTGAAGTTTCATATTTTCGAAATTCTGAAACTTTCAAGTTCTCAAGTTTGCTAACTTTAAAATTTTCGAAATTCTGAAAGTTTCTAATTTTCTATTACTTTAATGTTCAAATTTTTAAACAGTCCAATTCTTAAAAATTTTAAACTGACAAATTCTCAAATTTTCGTATTTATAGTCTTTCAAGTTTTCATAGTTCTTAATTTTGTAAATTCTCAAAATTCTTAAACTACAAAATTCTGAAAATTACATACTTTTAAATTCACGAATAGTAAAATTTCCAAATTTTGAAATATCTAGACCTTCAAATATTCGAAAAATCGAAATTCTGAAAGTGTCAACTTCAGTTATTTCAACTTTGGTGTCCTCATATTGTTTAATTCTCAAAATATAAAAATCTTCAAATCCTCCATTTTTCGAATGTATAAACTTCCAAATTCTAAACTTTCACATTTTTTAATTTTGAAACCTCCAAATTCTCAAAATTTCCTAACTTTCAAATGTTTGAATTCTCAAAGTTCTGAAGTTTTCAAAATGTCAATTAATTAAGCTTCTGAATTTTCATACAGTTCAACTTTTAGAACAAAAATTTTCCAATTTCTGAATTCATGAACTTTCAAATTCTCAAAATTCTTTAATTAAAAAAATTTCCAAATTCCCGAACTTCGAAATTCTCAAACCTCTGTACTTTTCAATTTTCAAAACTTAAAACTTCCAAATTGTCGAATTCTTAAATCTTTGATCCTCCAAATTTTTAATGTCTACATTTCCTACCTTAAATACTAAATTCCAAACTTTCCCCTTTCAAATTCTCTCATTCTCGAATATCCTTTCTTCTACACACGGAGACATCAATCCTAACATAATTACTTCACTAATGAAGCTTCCACTTTAAATGTGTCACAAAAGTGAATTGAAACTCCTTTGTTTCACCAGATCTCCATTATAAATCTGCTTCAAAAGAGATATCGTAAGTTTCAAATTTAAAAAAAAAAGAGGAAGAATTAAAAACAAATTTTTTAGGATGATAAAAAGAAACATTTTCCATAAGAGAGGATTATATAAAAATCAGTTTCTATACAGACACGCCTACGATCATTTTTCCAGTGTCGTCAAGTTCTTGCGTATTTACGGAATACAGCAATTTTAATGAATAATTAACGCGAAACTTAAACGGGAATTCATTTTAACGTCTAACGAGCACTACGTTGACGTTGTTAACGAATTCAACTGCCTTCTTGCATCAGTTAAATGATAAAACCTTCGAAACAACAAATCTACGCTCATCCATTATATTTTGCAATCTTCGCTCAGAATCCTTCCATTTATCAAACGCATATAAAACGGTACACTAAATTTATTTTTACTCTGATGAAAGAAATTTAATTAAAAGTACGATCAATCTTTTCATGATAAATTCCCTTAACGAAATGTTATTAATTGGATTAAAATATCAATCGATTGTTATCAATTTTGTTACATTTTATCGTACTTTTTTTTTTATTTCTTCTGAATAACTGAGAAACTTTCACAAATTCTAAAATTATCCAAATAGACGAAATTCCTATGTTTTCGAAAAATTTTGGAAAATTGCTAGTATTGATTATCTTTTCATGACAAATTCTCATAATGAAATATTATTAATCCGATTAAAAAATCAATCGTATATCATATCATCAAGTTTATTACACTCTGTCACGTTTTTTTATTTTTTCCAAATGACAGAAAAATTTTACAAATTCTAAAATTATTTAAACAATGAAATTCTTAAGCTTTCTAGAAATTTTCTAAAATTATTAGTATTGATTGTCTTTTTATGATAAATTTCCTTAATAAAACATTACTAATTCAACTAAAAAATCGTGTGTTGTCAATTTTATTATATTTTGTCTCATTTCTTTCTTATTCCTTCTAAACAACTGAGAAAAATTTCACAAATTCTGCAATTATCCAAAATTCTTGCTTTTGGAAGGTTTTTCAAAATTATCAATATTGATTATTTTTCCGTGATAAATTTCCTTAATGAAATATTATTAATCCGATTAAAAAATCAATCATATATCATCAATTTTATTACACTTTGTCATATTTTCTTTTTTATTTCTTTTACATAACTGAGAAACATTTTACAAATTCCAAAATTATATAAATTAACGAAATTCTTAAGTTCTCGAGAAATTTTCGAAAATTGTTACTGTTGTTTATAATTTAACGAATTTTAAAGAAATTATCAAGTTAGCAATTTTAATCGTTACATTATATTCTCAGAAATGGTGTCAATTTGTTTAAAATTAACGTGCAAGAAAATTAACGAGTACCAATCTTATTTGTGTCACAACATGGCCGACAGTCGGCGAAGTCCGCTCTAACTCGCGTAACAAACGACTATAGCGTTTTGCATAATTCAAACGTCGAGGTTCTAGCCCATTGTTCCCGTTACATTCTTTCTTTCGCTACCTTTTACCTCTTTTCTCTCTTTATTTTCTCTTTCCCCCTTTTTTTTTTACTTTCTGACTCGTTATTTTACCCCATTTCTTTCATTTGTCAAACATCATTATCGTAAATTCGCGGAAAGTGTACTTATATTCCAAGTGCACTTCTCCATATGAGAAATCCTTTTAACCATTCAGTTTCGATCAATTGAAACAAAAAGAAAAAAAAACAAAAGAAAAAAGAAAAAAGGAGAAAAAAAGAAATATACTTACAATTAGTACACATAAAATATTTTTTAATCCCAAGATTCGAAGATACATTTCAATCGTTTTACGATATTGTAGTTCGGATTTTGTTGAAGCAGTGAAGATAACAGAATACACGTTGAATGGTATTTAATTCATTCAAATGACACTATCGTGAGGATAATAGAGCAATAAGGATGAATCTTGGAATATTGTAGACTATAAATTCGCGAGCTCCCATAGCAGTTAGGGAATGTCTGCGTTTTATGTAATTGAACAGACAGAAATTTCGTTTTATTCGAGCGAAGTGTCTCCTCGGGGAAATCTAAATATTTTCAAGCACTGAATAAATTTCTTCTTCCTTTTCATTTTATTTCTTTTATTAATTTTAATAGATTTCAACTTCTACATAGTTTCTCAAACCCACAAAATCTAACAATTTCATTCTGTTATTAATTAGCAGAAACATCTGAAATATCTCTGTAATTTATACAAACTGGGAAAAAAATTCTTTACACTTATGATACCTTTGTTTTGATATTTCGAAGGTTTACAAATTTTTAGGAAGGATTTAACGTGTTCGTGGAAAAAAATTCCTTTCATTGAAACGTTATACATACACAGGAATCACTTTTCAAGAGAATAATAATCCTTTTTCCGACATTTGGTTTGTGCGTTATTTTTTCACGAGAAAAATGCATTCTTCGTTTGACCATAACGTTATCTTCTTTCTTTTTTTCATTTTATTTGCAACGGCGGAGAATTCTACATGGCAGGACAAATTGATACACGAAATAGTACTGAAAAGGTTTCCGAGAGTGTAAAAAATAAACTGTATTTTATCTATAAAAAAAAGAAAAAGAAAAAATAGTTAAAAATTGCAAAAATTTCAAATTCGAAGGTTTTCAGATATTTCATGTCGTTGAAAAAAATCTGACGTTTCGATACTTCTACATATTTTATCTTCCTTTTCTAATTACACTGTTTTTAATGATATTTCAATAAACCGTAAAACTTCGTCGAATCTCCTTTAACCCACTTGCCTCTAATTTGCAAGAATACTCGAGCTGAACTTTCTTTCTGAAGTTGAAAAACATTTAGCTTGGATCTTTTCCATATCTCCCGGAAGGCAAATATTATTACGAGTACTGCTATCACATCGTTAGAACTTATCAGACGCTTCTCTACTAATTTGGTAAAAATATTTACACCATTAAGCAGCTGTATTATTTAATTAGTATACTTCAACAGTTACCGAAAATTGAATTCGTTATATTCAGTTCACCAAACGTAATCGTGGTGGTTATTTATACGATGTTGTATAATATATCATGTATAATACCCACGAATATACTTTAAAACAGAGTAGTGAGTACTTGATTATCTTCCTTATTTTTCGTTTTATTTTACTTCAAAGTTCTATCGTTCTTATTGGAAGACCCTATATAAGTATGAATTTTTTCTTCCATATAAAATTATTGAACAGGATGCCGAAATTATTCGAAACAATAATAAAAGCTCACGCTGGAAATATCGATGAAACTAACATTTAGATATAATTGTGATCATTTTTGTAACAAAATTGGAAAAAACATTGTTTTTAAAGATATATGTTACAGTATTAAAAGATAAATTTAAAAAATTATTTGTTGATTAATATTTCTCGTGTTTTTGTGTTATTTTGAGATTGGGTAAACACTTATGGCCGGTAGTGTATATTATATATAGTCATCCAAATGCGACGCCTAGATATCAATATTGTATAATATTTACGATTTGTTAAAACGGTTATTTAATCGCATATGGTAGGTTTAACGTTAAAAATATATTAATGTCAAAAAATATAAAGAAACATGTAGAGGTGTAGGTTGGATGTCTCTATAGAAATCAATAAATGAATAAATGAGTCATTATTGCAATTCGAACTATCAGAGTATTTTTTCCAAGTTTCCACGAAACTACAATTCGACGTAATCATCGGTCCCTCCAAAGCACAAACAATTGCGTGCAATTCTATGGCTAGTTTCTGTTTACTTAGGCAACGAGCGTGAATTAACCTGCGAGCGTCGCTGGTACAACGTGGAAGTTTGCTCGCGAGTCGAATTGACTCGTCCAATTAGATAGTCGGGTTATTCTTCGGGCAAGTCCGGTAAATATCTCTCCCAAAAGAGAAATTATCGAGTCTGGAAAGGCCTTCAGCTGTGATTCATAACGCAACACCATACAGTTTCGCTTAAAAATTGTTTAGACGTAAAAAGTCCTAGTGTAATTCTGCGATATGTGAAAATATGGAGAATATTTTTCGAGATTGCGGAGACTGAGTTATTAGGAACGAAATAATGAAATTTCAAGGAATAATAATTGTTGAAAGAACAAGAATAATTTTTTCTTGAATAATTCTTCTACTACTAATTAATAAATAAATGATGAAAGAGTTATTAACACTGTATAGTTTTGTTTAAAAATTATATAGGCGTGAAAATACTTTGGTGTAATTCTATAATATGAGAAAATACGGAAAACATTTTTTGAGATTGATGAGATTGAGTTATTAGGAAAGAAAGAATTACATTTCACTGGGTAATAATTGTCGGAGCAAGAAGAATAATTTCCCCGATAAAATTCTTCAACTAATTATACTAATTAATTAACAATAAATGAATCATTATTTCCGAAGAGAATCTTTAAATATTCTGTAAAATTCACCAATCCTTTTTTATCTTGTAACTAAGTTGAGAATGCAAGTGTTACAAATTGAAGGATTTAATTAAAGAAACGAAAGATTAAATGAAAAGGTGCTTAATTATCGAAAATTCCGTCTAGAATAATCACGACGAATGTACTTGGTTAATTATCTCGAATCATTAAGTTTAATAGTTGTTGGAAAAAAAAGAAAAAAATGAAAATATCTCCGTTCATAATGAATATTACATACCTTTGAAGACGGTATAATATATTTTAAACAAGGAGATGGAAGCAAGTAATTGGACTGGATTGTTAAGTTGATAATATTGCCGGGATAAGAGTTTACGAATAAAGATGGAGAATATTCCACGTCGATAAAACTGATAGGATTATTAAAAGAAAATTCGACATCGTTCAAAATCGATAAATCAGCCGAAGGAAATTTCAATGTGAAAACCGAGTGCTTTCGAGGTATTGAACAGCTTTGAAAGCTACAAGCTGGAAATAATTGAAATTCACGACAGCGGAAAGCGAAAAAAGGGGGAGGAAAAAGGGTAGAAAGGAAGAACGAAACCACGATTCGACGACTGCACGCATGTGAACGCTAAGTGGATTAAAATTCGAACACATCAGAATTTCATTGAGAATCCTTTCGACGCTGGATCGTGGATCTTTGCAGTTTCAAATCACAATGCGGACAGAGTCGGGATCATTTTTTTCCCTCGACGAATTAGCAGATGGCTTAATGCTCCTCCAGGGAAAAAATTCCAACAGCGCAATCGTTTTTCATACTTGACAAGAGGAATAATTTCGGAGAATCTTTCACTGAAAATTCGCGAGTTTCTAACGGACGATAAATTGTTGTCGCAAGAAGCGTAAACTTTCCCATTTTTGATTTGCCTTATGGGAATCTTTCACTGAAAATTCGCGAATTTCCCACGGAGAATAAATTGTTATCGCAAGAACTACAAATTTTCCCATTTTTTATTTTTCTTATGAGAATCTTTCATTGAAAATTCGCGAATTTTTAACGGAGAGTGAATTATCATCGTAAGAAACGTAAATTTTCTCGTTTCTTTATTTATTTTCTTTTTTTAATTTTTCACTGGAAATTTGCAAATTTCTAACGGAGAATAAATTGTCATTACAAGAAGTGTAAATTGTTTTAAGTGGGGCTTTGTTTCGATAAAATTTAAAAAATGTATATTTATCGAAATTGTTAACAATATAACGATGCTATTAATTTTTGATAAACAATCTTGTTTCAGAATTCGAAATATAGCTTCACAGTACACACAGTTACACAGAAACAAATATATTTTTCAAACGCGTAGATTATTCTTTGTGTATCGATGAAATTATCTTCATTTTTCTGAAAGAAACTGTGCATTTATTTTCCGTGAAATTATAGAGTAGATTGTAACTAGCCTAATGATAATAATAAACCACCTATAACTGCCATAAACCTAAAACATCGTAAATTTTATAAATACTCAATTACACTTAAACTAAATATTTCCATTGAAATTCCCACAGAAATTAATTTTCCAAACAAATAAAATATCTCTTCAACTCTGTTCTATAATTTCAGGCAAGAAAAGTGTCAATTTCCATCTATTAAATTTAAAATAATCTCAATTATCCACGCTAAAGTAGTAACTCAAGAAAAGTATAAGTTTCCAACCATTAAATTCAAAATAATCTCAATTATCCACACTAAAACAGTAAATATCATTTTTATTATCCCAATAAATCAACTCGAAATAGTTTACAAAGTTTAAGCAGAACAAAATTCCGCAAAATTCCTAATTGTTCTAATAATAAAGACGAAAGATCGGCCATAAGAGCTTCACGCTGTTGAAAATTCGGTATTGCCAAGAAACAGTCATTTTACGTTATCCACCCTCGGCGGCCACAATCGTTGAACGTTGCGTTGCAAAATTCCAAGGACAGTCGAATAATTATTTTCTGTCGTTTCTTTGGCAAGTTTATTCGAGTTTTCGAAACGATTCGCGATCGCCAGTTGGCAAATATACTCCGTTCGGCCATTCTCTGCCCAACAAGCTATGTATAGAGTAGCATGGTTCAACCACGGAAGCGTCGAGGAATCGACTTTGCTTACCATCAAGTTTCCTCAAAGAACTAAATTATTTTCTCGTCTGATAGGCTAACGGCGCCAGCGAACAAGCCATTAATGTGCTTGAATGCCGCGACGGCGGCCATTTTGGTGCACGCCACGTGGAAAGTTTGGAGAAAACACGCCGCGAAGATGGTTTGAAACAGTTTGCACGGTTAATTTCTTAATATTTTCACTGGTGAGCAATTTTGATCCCTCGATGTCTGCTGATTTTGAACTTTCAAAAGTCAGATCAACAAAAATCAAGATTGTGTACTCGTTGGAGCACTCAAACTCACATTTTTGAGGGCTTAACAAAATTCAAGTAATTTGATTATGTCCGAAGTAAACCTTACTGGTTCAATCTTTTGATAAATGTAAATTTTTTGATCAATTCTCCATGTTGAAGATTGAGAATTTTAACAATTCTATTGGATCGTTTAATTCTCATTCTTAACCTTCGTATGATCATTGGAAATAGTAACATTTAAGATCCTCGGATGATATTTCACCTATTTTCGTTGTACACTTAATCTTGTATATAATGACTCCCATTAATATTTGGACACCTCTTAAAACAGAATAATTTTTTAAAAATAGGATCGAACAAATTGGGTTTCGCAAGAAGTTAGAAGAATTAGTTTTACTAAATGTTGGGCAGCACTACTAATTTGATAGTAGCTTTTCAAACATTTGCAAACTTGGGAATACTATTAATTAATTAAACTCTAATTAAACTTTATGAATGCTACACTTGGACCTATAATAATCGTAAATAATTAAAATCATGATTAACGCTACCATTAAATTTACGTTATTGGAGTTCAAACAGTTTCAAACAAATGCAATCACAATTCTGTTTAACCTATATTTCAGTTTTCTTTTCCAAAATTTACCACTCAGATATTAATAATTATAGAGAAATAAAATAACCATTAATCCTGCCATTGAACTTATATTCCCTCAGCTCAAACAATCTCAAACCATTTAAATTATAATTTTATTAATCTCATATTTAGCGAAATAACAGATTTTAATAATCATAGAGAAATAAAAAATAGAGAAATCATTCATTCTACTACTGAATTTACATTCTCCAAGTTCAAACAATCTCAAACAGTTACAAACTAAAAATAGTTACAGATAATATTTATAAATAATAATAGTGTTACTATTTCCAATGTATTATATTTTATAAAGAAATAATCTTACTTTATTATGCTTATTATGCACATTATATTCTCACATTATATTTTATAATTACAACCACAATTATAAATTGTCACAGACACATCAGATTATTTGGAACATAAGAAAATCATCCCCACAAAGAGTATCACGCGTATAAACATTGTAATCAAACATTTCCATATATAATAGAAATATAAAAAAGAAAATAGTTGTAGTTTTTTTTAAAGAATAGTATAATAGAAAGGGTCTTGCAGTCTAAAGATGGGTAAACAGACTATTTTCCATTTTTGTTGACTACTAAACAATGCTTATTACCTGGTAAAACTTCTAAACTGTTTTATTTGCTTTCTCTTTAATTTTCTCTTTAATTATTTTCCATCGCACTTATTCTTACAGCTCCAATTTGAAATCAAAATTCGTGAGAGGGCTAACTATATCATTCACTTTCTCTTATTATTGAGTAATTAATTAATCTGTTACGCTGGCAGCAAGAAACGGATTAATAGGCTCCCGGTAGATAAGCGTGGGCAGCAAAGAGCAGGTTAAGAGGCTTCCGGTCGGTAAAATGTTAAGATATTTAAATGAAAAAAGTATGCAAAAGAGCTACAGCCTATCTTCGCTTGGGATATTTTTTTTTTAGAATTATAGATCAATTGTTAAGGGTAGAAAAAAATCATTAATTCTTTGGGGATGGTTTTTGCAAACAACCTTTAAACTGACCACCTTAACCAGTTAAGTGCGTTCGACGTGTATACACGTCGGACCAAATCTCTATTGCGGTGCGTTTGACGTGTATACTCGTCGTGTAAAATAAAAAATTACCATTCACTATAAAAACTCGAAATCTCAATAAAATGTAATAAGAATATTATTTGGTGGTATGTTCCCTTTATATTACCAATACAACTGCTATGAATTTTATACCGGCTACTCTATCAAAACCAAATCCTCTCCGAAGATGTGCAGTTTGCTCAAAAAATGGAAAACGTAAGGAATCAAGATTTTGGTGTACGACCTGTGAAGTCGCACTTTGTGTGGTACCATACTTCGAAACATATCACACATAAATAGATTGAAATGTTTTAAACTATTTTCTTATTTTTCTTGTTTATTCTTGTTATCTTCAATTTTTCTTGTTTATGTATTTTATTATTTTTTGACCATTTTCAAGCTTTTAGTAAGAATAACGTATTCAGAAACGAATTGTTAGCGTTTTTGACGAATCAAAATGTAATCCTTCCTCGTTTTTCGTAAAATGTACAATAGTACCATTTGCCCTGCGTTCGACGTGTATACACGTCGTTGCTTGTTTTTAATTCCGCATCCTGTGGGGATCTTTTGAAACTAAATTCCACAGTTAACTGGTTAAAAAAATCATAAAGAATGCTCTGTTATTGAGTTATTGTATATAGACGTTTCAAGTTAGTCAGGTAGGTGAAACGTAGTTAAATAATTTAAAGAATATTATAAATATGTAGAATCTTAAGAGAACGAGTACTTGTCGCAAGGCTGAATACGTTTAAGTGTGACTAGGAAAGAACTATCACTGTTTTACATATTTCTTTTTAATTTAAATATCTTACGTAATAACTGAGAAAATAAATAAAACTTTAGGAGTTTTACCCTCATAATTAAGCATCATCCTCAACATTAAACGAAAGGGTAGAGATCTAAAATTTTGCAGAATGGTGTTCCAGGTTTAGCATTGTTTAGCAGCCAAAAAAAAAAAAAAGAATGGAAAATGGTCTGGGAGCTGTTCACCTATCCCTAAACTGCTAGACCCTTTCATCCGAGGAACTGTTGCGTTACGTTTCTCTGTAGTAAATGAAACTCTGTTTCGTTTATAATCATGCATTCCAGAAGAATACATAAAATTACAGCACGAGTGGAAGGAAATTAAATATTGTATAAAACTCAGAAACCAAAATCGGTGAAACTTCATCCGAGGATCGTATGGGGGTTAATCGTTGGAGCTTCGAAAATTTAAATTGGAATATACTTGAGAAGAAAGAAAAGAGATTAAACAGTGGAAAACCTAGAAATTCTATGCTGAGTGTATAGACTTGTTCTTTCTTTTTCCTTTTTTATAAGTATATTGTGAACTAATGAATAAAGATATGGAAGTGGTGACTGACTGGCTTTAATGTGTTGACGAATGTGCATTCGCGAGTGTCACGTGTAGATAGCGAAGCCGAAGTGTAATGCACGTTTGCAATGCAGATTAACTGCAATTGTGCATTCACGTGTAATACATCGTCTCTAGATAACTTGGTCGTCATGAGATTGCTCAGTGTTTCCGTGTAAACAGAGCTACGTGAAATCGTTCTATCAGCCAAGTTAGATTAGCTCGACTGCACAGCGTAATAAAATTCTTTCGTAGCGAATGTATGATAATTTTTTGCTTTTTAATTTGGAATTGATGTAAGCGGTAATGCCGCACCTATTAGCTCAGGGCCAGCGTATCTTCGCTGTTGGCTGCCTCAGATAAAGATTAAATTAGTATTAATTACTGTGTTCATGGAGAAAAATTTGTAAGAAGTCTCCATGTGTGATAAAGCATCCTGGATTCATAATAAATTCAACATACGTCATTTTGAATGCGTCGTTGTAAGAAAAAATTATTATATTTTAGAAATTTTCAGATTTAAATGTTTCATTGTATATTCTTGGAGGTTTTGATAAATTTTGGAGTATAAAACACAATATGAGCAGCCTTCAACTCGGTGAAAACTTAACAACACTCAATGACCAACAGATTCTAATTTCTTCATTCGGAGTTCACTTGAGACACTTCTGTTAATGTTTACAACAAATTCTATGTTCATACTTTGTCATAGGCTTAAACATTTTTTTTTTTGCACTTACAGGAAATTTAATTTTTGAAGATGTTGTTAATAATGTTTTAAATATTTTGGAATTTTAGTGCTTAATAGAGAATAGAAATGTTCTTCAAACTTCGTCATACTTGTTTCTTTTATTTAGAATGCATTTTAAAATTTGTGTTTGTTACTTTTTTGTATTAGGTTTGAAAAATGATTAAGAATTATTCAGTGAATTAATTTTTCTATTTAATAAATGCAGTAAGAAAACTTTGACAAATCGATAGGGTTCATATTTCTATTTGAAATCTCTAAATTTCACCTACTATTTTTCTTTTTATTTTCATTTATTGTTATTGGGGAAAATATTTAACCCTTTTACCAATCAATTTTCTGAATGATGAAAGAATTAGTACAAAGTCTGCAAAACATGTTCAAACCTGATCATTCACTAAATCCTTTTCTTCCTTATTTAGAGTATATTCTGTCCACCATATTTTCCTCTACTAATTTTTAAAGATATATGTAATACAATTATAAAGTAATTTTTCAAATATAACAAAAATTTGAGCTCAAACAAACGCTTAGAAAAATCCTCAAACCTCCTCATACCAAGTTGTTTAATAAATTTTATCCACCGTATTTTCTACCTTACTTCGTTAATTTCCAAGCATATATATTTACTATCTTAACGAAGTAATTTTTGAATTTGGAATTCAAGCAAATATTCAGAAAAATCCTCAAACCTCCTCATACCAAGTTGTTTAATAAATTTTATCCACCGTATTTTCTACCTTACTTCGTTAATTTCCAAGCATATATATTTACTATCTTAACGAAGTAATTTTTGAATTTGGAATTCAAGCAAATATTCAGAAAAATCCTCAAACTTCCTCATACCCAGTTATTTAATAAATTTTATCCACCGTATTTTCTACCTTACTTCATTAATTTCTAGGAATATGTATTTATTATCTTAACGAAGTAATTTTCCAATTTGAAACTCAAGTAAACATTCAGAAAAATCCTCAAACCTCCTCATACCAAGTCATTTAATAAATTTTATCCACCATATTTTCTATCTCACTTCATTAATTTCCAGGAAGACATTTACTAGGCAATAACGAAGTAATTTTTCAACGAAACCAGAACACATATTTCCCAAACCACCAAAAAACTGTACAAACATCTTCAAGCTGCATCATTCATCGTGAGAACTACATTCTGCTCGCAATATCGCAAAAAACGACGATACACATATGTAGCTGGACAACGATGTAATCAATCAGTGTTAATCGAAAGATGCCCCATTTTCACTCTTCCGCTACATAAACGGAATGGTCTGACTGTGATCGTTAGATTCCACTTGCACGCCAGATCGATACAAGGTGAAAATACAAATCAACGCGTCCATTAACGGAGATCTGTGACAGATAGATGAAATGTTAGCCTCATGCGAGTTTCATTCTCTATTTCTCCTTTTTCTTCTTCGCTTAAACATTTTTGTTGAAAACTTAACGAACAATCGAGAATGCGGTTTAATAATTAAAGAAAAGTGTATGAGTGAGCTCAACACCCTGTTCTTTGACTGAATAGATGAGAGGTTGCTTTAGGATACAGGTGAATCTTTGATGATCAGAAAGGGATTGAACATGATATTCTTCGCGGTGACTCGTTGTTTTAGACTGAAGTTAATTATACGTGGATTGAATTCTATTTTTATGGAGTTTAATTCAAGCAATGGAATTTCTTAAGATAGATGAATCGTGGAAGATGAGGAAAATTGTTGATAATTATCTCTTGAACCGACGAATCGTACAATTTTGCTGGTGGAATTAATTTTATGGAACAATTAGTCTTTTTTCTCTGATTTTCTATAATTAATCTAGATATTCAAGTCGACAACACTGATTTATAAAAATTATTAAAGTTACGATGTTTTATAGTAAATTCCTTAAAATTCCTAACTTAGATATTCATATGTCAAAATTAATTTTCCACTTTTCATCCAAGTATCTTTATCTATTAATTTACACTTGAGATATTTTAAAATCTTATAAAATTTTAAATACTTTAAAATCGTTTAAAAATTTATATATTAAAAATACATACTTTTATTTAAATACTTCAAAATTTTATTCCACTTTTTCATACTGCAACAAAACTCGTCCAGACTATTTAACAACGTAACTCCTTAAATAATTAAACTATTCACTATTTCATTTTTAGTTTTACAAAATAGAGTATTTATAAGTTAGAATTATCCTACAAAAATAATTATATCGTATAGAATTTTCCTCGAAATTCCCAATTTAATTATTCCCTGCCCTTTATTTCGTGATAGAATTTATTGTACACTTTTCATCCAAGTATCTTTACTTTTTATTTTACACTTGAAAATTTTAATTGTTCAATAGCTAATTTCCTTAAGCATCAATTCAATTATACCATCCTTTCATGATCTATCAAATCTCATTCAATCTATTTAATTTTATGAGACAATTATTTAATAATTAATTTTTTTCTTATTACTACTTCATCTGATTACAACGATGTTCGGGCAAAATTCAGTAAGCGTCGGAAACTTTATTAAATCAGTATCAGTCATAATAATCACCAATAAGAAAGTTTCTCCGCGCATTGTTACAAATTAATGGATCAGATTTCTCGTTACTTTAATTACCATAAAATTTGTGACTAGGAAGCATTCATCATCAGTTCGTAAAATGTAAAACACCTTCTCTGCGGAATACATTTGACATTTCTGAAAATCTTTCAATGAAAAAGTGTAAGAAATCATCGATATAACCAGATTGAAGGAAAGAAAATTTTGCAAAACAGTTTTCAAAAGTTCTATAGATAATATATAATTGAGTGGAATAATTTTCCAAATATTCACTCACATTTCGATGAAAAATCTGAAGCGAGACAATGCGATGAGTGTAACTTTCTGCAACTTTTCAGAAAGATATTAAAGCGTCGTTGTTTAAAATTATATTATCAATAGTATAATTTCAGTATAATCTCAAATATAATTTTAAAAATCAATAGTATAATTTGATAAATTTATAAGAAAGAATTGCACAAATTATTTGTAGTTATTTCCAGAAGGAAAGACATATTTTTTTTTTACATTGAAGCGTCGTTATAGCCTATATAATCAATAACATAATTTCAGGATAATTTCAGTGTAATTTTAAATATAATTTCAAAAATCAGTACTATAATTTCATAAAATCATAAGAAAGAATTGCACAAATTATTTAAAGTTATGTCCAGAAGCAGAAACGTACTTTTTTTTAAATATTAAAGCGTCGTTATAGCTTAAATAATCAATAGTACAATTTCAGTACAATTTCAGAATAATTTCAGTATATTTTTAAATATGATTTCAAAAATCAGTAGTATAATACCATAAATTCATAAGAAAGAATTGCACAAATTATTTGCAGCTATTTCCAGAAGCAAAAGCGTACTTATTTTAATATTAAAGCGTCGTCATAACCTACATGTATAATCAATAGTATAATTTCAGGATAATTTCAAATATAATTTCAAAAATTAGTAGTATAGTATTAGAAATTCGTAAGGAAGAATTGCACAAATTATTTGCAGCTACTTCCAGAAGCAAAAGCGTACTTATTTTAATATTAAAGCGTCGTCATAACCTACATGTATAATCAATAGTATAATTTCAGGATAATTTCAAATATAATTTCAAAAATTAGTAGCATAGTATTATAAATTCGTAAGGAAGAATTGCACAAATTATTTGCAGCTACTTCCAGAAGCAAAAGCGTACTTATTTTAATATTAAAGCGTCGTCATAACCTACATGTATAATCAATAGTATAATTTCAGGATAATTTCAAATATAATTTCAAAAATTAGTAGTATAGTATTATAAATTCGTAAGGAAGAATTGCACAAATTATTTGCAGCTACTTCCAGAAGCAAAAGCGTACTTATTTTAATATTAAAGCGTCGTCATAACCTACATGTATAATCAATAGTATAATTTCAGGATAATTTCAAATATAATTTCAAAAATTAGTAGTATAGTATTATAAATTCGTAAGGAAGAATTGCACAAATTATTTGCAGCTATTTCCAGAAGCAAAAGCGTACTTATTTTAATATTAAAGCGTCGTCATAACCTACATGTATAATCAATAGTATAATTTCAGGATAATATGAAATATAATTTCAAAAATCAATAGTATAATATCATAAATTCGTAAGAAAGAATTGCACAAATTATTTGCAGTTACTTCCAAAAGGAGAAACGTGTTTCCTTTAATATGGATAAAAAGAAAATATTTAAAGAGCCTTCTTACAAATGGAATCCAGTAGCACACGCGTACATAAAAAAGAAAGAAACAACTCATCCACTAAATGGAAAGCAAGGATTGCGAGAGAAACGGAGATAATCGAGAAAAGACAGCAGTTACAAAAACATTCGAAAGAGCAAATCGTCTTCCACTTCGACGAATTCTTCGGATTCCTTCATCGAGGACCGAAAAATCCTTCTATTTCCGTCACGAGCGCTCCTGTATCGTCGCTTTGACGAATTCCTCACTGAACGAACGTGGAGAATCTTCGTACAGAAAGCTTGAGTGTTGACCCGTCGACGTTTCTCGCTTTTCTCGCCAGCTTCACTAGTGTCATCGTTGCGTGTGAATGTTAGGATGCGTGAAATGTAGAACGATGTGTGATTGTGAAGCGCAACAGCTACGTGGATAGGTTAACAAAGCCGATCGAAATTGTCGTAGACTCTTCTGCAAGTATCAACCAATAATAGAAGAGTAAAGAAACTTGGCAGGTATTAGAGTCTGTGGCTATCCTCTCTTTCCTTTCTTGTTTCTTTTTGTTCTTTTTGGCTACTTGTTTGCGAGGTTTTGCTACTTGCTGGATCGTGAATTGAGCACTGGCCAAGTGGTCGAGAGAGTGAAGGATCCGGATAGTTTTTATGGCCGATTGGAGACCATGTTTGAGGAAGTACCTGTTACTTTATTGGCTGGTAAAGTGATAACTATTCACGGGAAATTAATTAGTGGTTCTTTTTTTTTTTTTAGTTTGTTAGAATATTTTTTCTGTAGATTTGTTAAGTAGAAATCTCCTCTTTCTTTGGAATACTTTTTTGGTAGAGTTGTGATAAAGTAGAAATCAAGTTTCAAAGTGAATATATTATATACTATAGTAATGGACGTTTGAACTTCAATCTGAAAGAATTTCGAAATTTTGTTTAATACTGTGAAAATTTTGATCATTTTGAACTTAATTCGATACTTCAGATTTTTGAGGGCCTGAATAAGTATTGACTTTTTAGTCTTTAAAATTTGGTTAAATTTTGAAAGTCTTGATATATCTTTGAATTTTTAGTCTTGATATATCTTAAGTTTTTCTTCAAATTTCGATAGGTTTTGAGATTTTTGAAAATCTAGATAAATCTTGATCTTTCAGTCTTTAAAATGTCGATAGGTTTTAAAAGTCTTAATATACCTTAAATTTTCAATTTTGAAATGCTTAAAGTTTTCTTAAAATTTTGATAAGTTCTGAGATTTTTGGAAGTCTGGATAAATTTTGATCCTTCAGTCTTTAAAATCTCGATAGGTTTTAAAAGTCTTGATAAACCTTCAATTTTTAATCTTAATACATCTTAAATTTCTCTTCAAATTACGATAAGTTTTGAGATTTTTTAGGGTCTGTATAAGTATTGACTCTTGAACTTTTAAAATTTGACTAGATTTTGAAAGTTTTGATAAGTCTTGAATTTTCAGTCTTGATATATCTTAAGTGTTTTCTTTTTTAATTTCGTTAGGTGTTGAGATTTTTGGAAGTCTAGATAAATTTGGACCCTTCAGTATTCAAAATTTCGATAGGTTTTAAAAATCTTGATAAATCTTGTATTTTCAATCTTGGTACGTCTTAAGTTTCTCTTAAAATTTCAATAGGTATCGAAAGTCCATCAACTCCCCGTGGATCAGCACAAAGGACGCTTCCTTTGTAGCAGAAAAGTTCAGGTTCCAGTCTTTCTTCAAGAAAAGAATTTTTTATATTGTACCTCAACGTATCCGGAAGATTTCTCAAGTTCCTCCCGTACATCCGGTGAGAAACACCATAGAGGTTTTAGTTAGTAAGAATCTCGCGCTACTTTGGAAACTGCTTTCAGTTTCCGGAGTGACTATGCAAGGTTTTCACAATGTAAAAAAAAAAAGTGAAGAAAAAGCTATTTGAAAGTCTTGTTTGAGTCTTTGAAGTTTTAATACGTTTCGAAAGTCTTGGAAGTCTTAAAAGTTATAAGTTATAAGCAATATTGGATCTTAAGTCTTCATAGGGTTTTGAATCCTTAAAATTTTAGTAAGTATTGAGTCTTGATTTTTAAGTCTTTAAAGATTCAATACGTTTTGGAGATCCTAAAGCCCTAATAAGTCTTGAATATTCAGTCGTAATAGATCTTGAATTTTTTTCTAAATTTCGATAGGTATTAAAAGACTTGATACGGCTTGACTTTTTAATTTTTGAAGTTTCGATATATCTCAAAAGTCTTAATAAGTATTGAATATTGAGTTTTAATAGATCTTGAATTCTTCTCAAAATTTCGATATAAATTGAAAGTCATAAGTGTAAAATTTTGAACCTAAAGTTACCATATGCTTAGAGGTCTTAAAAGTCCTAATAAGTCCTAAATTTTGAATCTTAATAGGTTTTGAATTTTTCTCAAAATTTCAATAACTATTAAATATCCTGATAAGTTTTGATTTCTTAATTTTTAAAATTTCGATACATCTTAAAACACTTGGAGGTCTTAAAAGTTTTAATAAATATTGGATCATAAATCCCCATAGGGTCTTGAGCCTTTCTTAACATTTTAATAGGTATTGAAAGAGTCTTAATAAGCCTTGAAGCTCTTAAAAGCTTTAATAAGTCTTTAATCTTCAGTCTTAATAGGTCCTGAATTTTTCTCAAAATTTCGATAGGTGTTAAAAGTCTTGATAAGTCTAAAATCTTAAGTTTTTAAAGTTATACGTCTCAAAAGTCTTCGAAGTCTTAAAGGTCTTAATGAATCCTAAATTTTGAGTCTTGACAGGTCCTGAATTTAAAAAAACATTTTTTTAAATGTTGAAAGTCTTGATAAGTCTGGAATTCTGAGTCTTTAAAACTTCGATACCCCTAAAGGTTCTTAAAAGTCTTTAATCTTCAATCTTAACGGGTCTTAAATTTTTAAATTTCGATAGATCTTGAAATTCTGGGTAAATTAACATTTATACAGTTCAATACAACAATCTCGTTTAGTTTTATATAGTTAGAGTGTTTCATACTACAATGTTACAAGTGCCAAATTTTCAGAAACTGAAATAACAATAGCATCATGTCGTAAGTACCGTTCTACATAATTACTGTTGACATTACGGAAAAAAAATTGTAGAATAATAATTGCATAATAGTTAAATATATATTAAAAATATATTTCTCTTCGAAATTTTACTTTTTGCTATTTGAAACGTTGCGGTTTGAAATCCATCAATTATTTTCGAGTGGAGAGACATTTAAAGATGCAATGGCTTTTTGATGAAATAGTGACGAAGGGGCAGTTGATTTTTTTACTCTTTTTTTTTTGAGAAAGAAAGTAAATATTTCTGCATTGGTGGAAGTGATTGATGATTGATTGATAGAGTGACGTCAAAAGGAGGAATGATCACTTTTGGAAAGCCTTTTTTGAATAAAACAGTATCAAAGGAATTTTTGTATTTTCTAAACGTAATGTTTTAATAAAAAAGAAAATTGAAATAATTGATTTTTCCTTATTTTTGTTGAGAATAAATTTGTAATAAAAGCTTTCAGAACTTTTACACTCTCCAAAATGAATTTACATAATAAAGTTACTGGAATTCTCTTTTTCAATGTATACTCTTCTGCATTATTCCAATTTTTTATTGTTAAACCTCGATAATCATCTTAAAATATAAAACACGTCGTTTGAAAATGTTCATTTAAATTATTGATAAGTAAAATTGTTTGTTTCGCGATATATATTTAAGAGAAAAGGTAATTGATACAATTTTTCGCTTGGAATTTGTTTGAAATTATTTGTCTCATTTATTATACCATCGACGTAGGGTATTTGTTCATTTCACAAATAGATTGTCCGTCATTTTCTCAACAAAAGTTGCGATTAAATTTGATCAACAAATATTCTGGTCTCTGCTGTTTGTTGCTTCGCCAAATGTTTAACCGTACGAAAATTAAAATTCCAAACATCATAATTACGAAACCTTAATACTCACCTGCCTCTAATTAACTCGAAAATAGCACAGTATAATTAATTACTAATTAGTAAATAATTCGCAATGAATCTGGTTGTTAAAAAATTTCAAATTAACCACACAAGTAATATTAAGCTAATTAAAATCGTAATACTAATATAATCCAAGTTTCTTTAATCATACAAAAATTTTTTAGAAGCAGAATAAAATAAAATACTTCACGCTGTGGAATAATTTTCCGGATACCTTCGGGAATCCACGAAAATTGTAACAAGCAATAATATTACCACGAATCGTTAAAAGTCAATATATTCCACAAATTGATAGCAAAAAAGAAAGAAAGAAATATCTGACGTAATTGCTGCGTTTACTGGAATTTCAGTCGAATGTTTCTCAAGTTCCTTTAAAACGAAACTGTTCGAAAACTGAATTGAAACGAGTCGATACAGAAAAGGCATCGGTCAAAGGAGCAACGCTGGCTGTGCAATGTTCCGTGTTACTCCTCGTCCGCGATATTCCATTTATTAAATTAAACGTCCATTAGCTGCAATTTCGTCGCTTTGGTAAACACAGTCCTGTTGCAAAGCCCCTCGAATTCCTGTTTTTCAACGGGATCGCGCATTAATTAATCGATCGTGCACGTAACAACGCTGACGTTGAAACGTGATTTGAAAACACACCGGCGAACACAGAAAATCTTCCCTCTTGCGAACGTAAAACCCTTACAATTCCGCGAATTGAGCGTGTAATACACTTTAAACTCGCCGGTATTCGTTTCTTGCAGTGAAATACTTCGAGTAGGTTGCTGTTTAGGAAGAAAAGGAAAGAAAAAGTACAGTCGGAAGCTCGCGAATGTTTCTCTTGGGTTATTTTATCCTTCGTATTATAATTACATCGCTCTGTATATATTTTCATCCTCTGCTTTTTCTTTTTTCCTTCCCGGCGAACTAGCTACTTTGTATAATCAGATTCTCGTGAGAGTGTTTTTAATTTTTTCTCATTCTTTATGCAGTAATTAGAAGCTTTGCAAGCGCTGTTCGGGAAAATTGTAAATTTAAAACAGGCGGATGAAGATTTCGAAGAAGAAAATTTTCAAGCGGTTGTGTTTATTAAGACGTTAAGCGCGGGGTTAATTTTACTGTGCTTTAAGGGAGAATTAAGGTTTATTTTAAGACAGACTTAGTCACCGATAGGCGCCGCTCAAACGAAAAGTTCACTGTTAATCTCCAAGGATTGACGTTGCCCAAACGAAAAGTTCACTGTCAGTCCCCAGGGACTGACGTCGCGCTTAACGTGTTAATTGGAGAAATTGTCTTGCCTCTGACAACAGAACATTTATAGGTACCATATTAATAGTATATTACTAACAATATTAATACTATACTACTGACAACATTGATAATACACTAGTAACTATACTACAAATAGTATACCATATTTAGTACACTTTTAATAATGAGCTTTGAACCTGACCAATTTTCATAATAGAACACTTATACATACTATGTCAATAGTATATTACTAAGACATTAATATTGTGATACTGCCAGCAAATACTATACAATATTTAATATATTATCTAATACACCAGTTAAAGTGTTCTAGGAATACTACTAACATTAAAGTCTATCTGTATTTATGTTACACTTATATATAACCAAAATATACCACTATCTCTATCAACCACCAATAAAATCAACAAAAGTACCACGGTTAATTCAAGCAGCCAAGTGGTACTAAACTTCTTGGAACCACAGCAGCTTCAGCACCGAACTGTTCATCAAACTTTCACCAAATGGACCAATTCCACTTCAGTCTAATCCAGATTCAAAAAGTGGAACTGGCCGAGAAGGGTGGGCCGAGAAACCTTCAGAATACCTAACAACCGTGTCCAAGGAACGTGTACCATCGTCTCTTTATCATGTATCTTGTTTGTACAGTTGGAAGAGCAGGCTGTGTCTTGTTTATAGGATCAGCAGCGTTGCGCGACGACGGAACAAAAAAAGAAACACAAGCCAGTGACGGAGTGGAATAACAATGGAGAATGCCAGCAGCTATCTCTTTCAATCCTTTGACGAATGTACTCGTCCTTGATGTAAAAAGATTTCCACACCGGTTTCTTCTCTCTCTCTCTCTCTCTCTCTCTCTCTTGGTGCAGAGATGTTGCGAAATATCATTCCCGATCACTTGGAATTTATCGAAAATGATTGAATCTCACGATGGAGTATTTTAAGAGTCTAAAAGTTGACTTCTGTCGATGAATAATTTGGAGTTTGACGATTTGATCTTAACTGAGCATATTTTCCTTTTAATTGCTATTTCGACGCATGTTGACCGTCAATTTTACGCATGTCACCGGCTATATTTCCATAATTTAATATTAATTTCTTGCGCTGGTAATTATTAGGCACAGAAATGAATTCTGTCCTACTTTTGAAAACTGAAAAATAAAAACAGATCAGTCGAAATAATTTCCATCGTTATCATCTTTCGTCACTTTTCTGACAGCTTGCGAATATTTCGATTTGAACAGCTGTACTGATTATGTGACCCCTGTTAGAGAGAATTAATTTCTATCGTTCAAAACAATTGGAAGATAGCTGTTACTTAAGATCGTTTCTACGCAAATTTTAAATTCATTCTGTGTAAAAATGCATATGCTACTACTACAAGATTAACAGCGTAATAAAAGAAATTTTATTAATAATTCTCTACTGCATGATACATCTCAAAGCAGCGTGGATTGTGTAATACAACGACACATTTCTTATTCTATCAAGTAGTTTTGCCATATACTTTGTACCATCTTTGCAGTCTTGCTCTAGTTTCCCTGCGTGGAATATTTCCGAAAAAATGTCCCCGATTGTTTTTATTGTAGTGCCATATCATCTACAGATGCTCTTCAAAGCGTTTGGTACTCGGGAGGAACAATATTTTGCAAAATTTGTTCCGCAACATTTAAACAAAATTCAATCTTATCTTTGTGAAACGAAGAAAATTTGATAACTTATAAACGTCATTCTAGCGCAAGAGGTTAACCCATTAAGTCCAAAATAGAGAAACAAGATCATTCTTATATGTATATACAATTATTTATTACTTAGAAAAGTGTATAAGAAAAAATACAATTGCTTTTAAAAAATTTATTTGATCGATAATTATTGTGCAACGAAATGTCGCGTTTAGAGTTGCAATTAAATTGCCAAGAAATATAGAAAATATATTATAATACTAGATATTATATAAAAACTCGCTAAATGAAAATGATGCATAAATATAATATGTTTTTGCGATTGAAGAAAAAATACTTATCTTAGCACCATAAATCTTTCAATTTTCTTTTTATTTTAGAATGTAGGATCTAGGTGGAAGAAGAAATGGTGACAAAGAAATATTAATCAATTGTTTCAAACTTTAATTTATAATTGCAACATGGGGAAACTGAAATTATTAATGAGAATTTGTTGAAAAAAATTGCGAGCGAATTAAAGTGGACAAATCCAAATAAACTGCACTAACTTCATTTGCATATCATGTATTTAAATGAAACATTATACATGTCTCTTCTATCTTTGTTGATATTTTGTTTGAAGTATGTTTTGTTTCTATTATTTGCAATTATCTGCGCGCAGTGGTATAGAACGGAACAATCACAAACGTTTCTCTGCAAATTGATGATCTAATGTCAGAATCATAAATATCTCCTAATAAACTATCATCTTCCTACTCACCATGCATCACAATGAGATTTCAAATAAGCTGATGCGTGTACAAAAACGAGTTTAGTCATGAATAATCAACAATGTGTTGTTACACAACTTCCAGAGGTGAATTTACAATTTGTAATCGGTTAAGTTTCGTTTGAAAATTATATTTAAAATTTAACTAAAATCCTAAACTCAGATTTACAGATTTATTTAACTAATTATACCGTTTTAGTTTGCGAAATAGTGTTTAAATGTGAATTTACAATTCATAATCGATTAGGTTTCAATGAAAAATTATATTTAAGATTTAAGTAAAATCATAAGTTTGGTTTTACAGAATTATTTATCTTTTCATAGCGTGTTTTGCTTCGGGATAGTGATTAAATGTGAATTTATAATTCATAATCTATAAGGTTTCGATGAAAAATCATATTTAAAATTTAACAAAAATCATATGTTCAGATTTACAAATTTATTTATTTTTATAGCGTTTTTTCCCTTGCAGGATAATGATTAAATGTGAATTTACAATTCATAATCTATAAGGTTTCGATGAAAAATCATATTTAAAATTTAACGAAAATCCTATGTTCAGATTTACAAATTTATTTATTTTTATAGCGTTTTTTCCCTTGCAGGACAATGATTAAATGTGAATTTACAATTCATAGTCAATGAGGTTTCGATGAAAACTTATATTTAAGATTTAACTGAAATCGTAAGTTTGGATTTAGAGATTTATCTATGTTTTATAGCGATCTTGTTTGCGGGATAGTGATTATATGAGAATCTAAGAATTCTTCTTTTCTCTTTTCTCTTTTATGACTCTCGTAATTCACTCTTTAACTATGTTTACGTTCTTCGGATTGATCACTTGGAAAGAATGGTAATTTAGATTGACAGAGGCACTAATTCAGAGCGAGGCGTTTATTTTTACAGTCAGACGTTTGTTTAATGACCCACGTCACGAGCAAGCTTCATAATTCATTCAGAAATACTGGCCTGGATTATGAGAAAGAAATGCTTTTTGAAGCTGTGTCTATGAATACTGCATCGCTACATGGAAAGTAACTTCCGTTCTTTGTGTAATTTGTAAACACACGAATACTGAAAGCCGGGAAAACTTACGGAGTCGCTAACTCGAGCTTCGCAAACATTAACATATTACTTTCGAAACGGCAAACGCGCTAACCTAAATTCTCTGGTTATACAATTATTATCGTAACCCTTAGAATTTTACCGTTTTAACCCAGAAGCATAATTGCTTCGAATTGAAAAAGAATTTAGATCTTTAAATCGATATCAGTGAATTATCAAAAATTATTAAAATTACTATGTTTTGTAGTAAATTCTTCAAAATTCTTAATTTATTATTCACGCGTTAAAATTGATCTTCCACCTTTCATTCAAATATCTTTACTTATTATTTTATACTTGGGACACCTGAAAATTTTAGTTTCTTAATAACTAATCTCTTCAAGTACCAATTCAATTATTTCACCTTCTCATGCTCCATCGAAACTCACCCAAACTATTTAACAACGTAATTTCATAAATAATTAAACCATTCACCATTTCATCTTTCGTTTTGCGAAACAGAGTATTTGTGAAAATAGAATTATCCTACAGAAGTAATTATAACGTATCGAATATTCCTCGAAATTCCCAATTCAATTATTTCCTACTCATTATTTTATGTCAAAAATTATTGTACACTTTTCATTCAAGTATCTTCACTTTTTATTTTACACTTGAAAATTGTTATTGTCCAATAGCTAATTTCCTCAAGCATTAGTTCAATTATTCTATGCTAATCAAAACTCATTCAAGTTATTTAATAACGTAATTCCTTAAATAATTAAACCATTCATCGTTTCATCTTTCGTTTTACAACACTGATATCACTGAATTACCAAGAATTATTAAAGTTAATTAAACCATACATTATAACAAGTTTCTCGAAATTTTTAATTCAGTTATTTGCTGTCATAATTTGTGTCATAATTTATCATACACTTTTTATCCAAGTATCATTACTTTTCATTTTACATTTAAAATACTTGAAAATTTCAGTTACTCAATAGGTAATCCCTTTAAGTATCAATTCAATTATTTCATTTTTTCATGTTCCAAAACTCGAAACTCGTTTAAACTATTTAAAAACGAAATTTTTTAAATAATTAAACCATTTATCATTCCATCTCCTGTTTTACAACACTGGGTATTTGTAAATTAGGATTATCTTACAAAAATTATTAAAAGTACTACCACATCGTATAATAAATTTCTGAAAATTCCAGAAATTTAATAAATAAATTTAATAATTTAAAATTAAATAATTGAATTATTCCAGAAGTATTTCGTTCAAGTATCTCAAATAATAAAATTTAAATTAGAATTATCCTACAAGTAGATTCCTCGAAACTCCAATTCAACCATTCCAGTTTCTTCTCCTTTATAAAAACTCACCCAAATATCACTGAATTACTATTAGAATTCTCAGTGATTTAATATTCAAGGAATGAACTCTTCTCTTCCCTGAGAATTTAATAAAAACTCATTAAAGATCATTAAATTGCTATTAGAATCCGCACTAGCGAAGTAATCAAGAACTGTGCTCAACTTTTTCCTTTCTATAGAAACTCATCAACCATTTTCCACTTAAAAATCCTATCAATCTAATTTCATCAACTCGTTATCATACCTTGTATTTTTCACCCTTAACCTCTTAATATCTCGCTGAATTTTACAAAAAAATTGCAAAAATTACCTTCCCCTTTTATTTGTTTATTTTACGATATACATGTTTGTAATTTTGGTTGAAACACAATTATTCGAAAAACTTTTTATTTTCGTACACATAAAAAAAAATTATACAGGTAAAATCCAGCTACGTAATATTACTTTCGCACATGGTAGAAAAAAATAAGAAAAAAAAGTAAGAAAATTCGAATGAAACAATGGAATAAATAATTAGTGTAAGACGAGCTGAATTTCCAAAAACTAGATGTCACAAAAGTTAGAAATCTTTCAGATCGTGGTATTTCTTAAAACATGGAGTTACGTATTGCATTTTCGTCTAACTTCCTTGCCTTTGGAGACTCTAAATTTGAATCATCGTACAATCGAACACCTAAATCTCCACTCCACTAATTCTGACCTCTGATCAGCCACAAGAAACCCAAGCCAATCGAACTCCTTATTCTGAAACGCTATCAAATTACCACCACAGTGGTAACGAGTTCTCGAAACGGTGACGGAACACAGTGCTTGATATATTAGGTTGTCCCAAAAGTTCTTTTCGTTATATTCACGCACTGCTTTTCGTGACAGCGTTTCGAGTAAGCATACAGTTCAATCTGTTTAAAATTGAACTTATGATCATTAGTTGTCTTCTAGTTTTCCAACAGTATGTTTCTTTCTTGATAAAGTATCTACTGGATTTTTCTGTGCCATCTTGAAGGATGAAAAATCAAAAAATGCATTTGCAACATGTGACGTTGTGTTGCTTTGTAAAAGGCAATAGTGCTCGGAATACTGCAAATTAGATTTACAGTGTCTATTGGGATCGTACTGTAACTGTTCAAATGGTTCATATTTGATGCAAAAAGTTTAGAATCGGAAACTTTAAGTGAGATGAAAAACCATCTTGAACAATATTTTCCTAGAAAAACCATAGTAATTTTGGAAAAATCGCATCATAGGTCTTCCGAAGAGAAGAAGAAGAATGAAAAATCGGGTTTCTATAAAATTATATAGAAACTTATATATTTAATTAAATTATATATAATTAAACTTATATATAATAGAAAATTATATATTTATATTTAATAAATTATACAGAAAATAAACGATTTTACACCTCATGTTTAACAATAAAACGAAAGGAACTTTTGGAACAACCTAATACAATCAATCAAAAAAGTCTCCGTACACCGTACTAAAATTTACTTTCACGTTGTATATTTCTCACGGAGAAAGTAAGAAATAAATAATCTTTACATTATCATATTCAGGAACATAAGATTTGTTAGGAGAGAAAGAAAAATGTACATTCATTTGTTAACAATCGAAATAAACAAACAAATGAACATAATGAAAATGAGATCAAAAATGTCTCCGTGTAAAAAAGAATTCAACGGTTCAGTTCTAAGGATTCAGCAGAATGTGTACAACTGTAAGACTAGTATAATACTCCAAAGGCGAGTACAAGTTGGTTTCTTGCCTGCTCAGCGAACAGAAATGATCATTTTGGCAATATTTTCCCAGAAATATCACTTGCAACACGTGAGTTAATTACAAACTTAAGAAAAGAAGGTTAGGAAAATTACTTAAACTGTGAAGAAATCAGATTCTTTTGTACAGTATATTCTTCAAATATACAGAGTGAAACTGGATCAATACAAAATCAACAAGGAACAGAGCGACCTCAGAAATTAGACTCACATCAGAAGCGTGCTATTCTCCGAGTAATTAGATGTGATCCATAAACAAATGCTCCAAAATTTACAGGAATGATTGAAAGTGATTGTAATATACAAATAGTATCTGAAACAATTCGCAAAGCAACCAGAAAAGCAGTTTACAATGGTCGTATTGGCAGGGAAAAGCTTTTTATAAGTGCAGCTAACAAACGGAAACGTCTGGAATTTGCAAAGTCACATGTTAACTCATTACATACAGCGTTCTGTTTGTTTAATGTGCTTCCAGAGCCCGCACATTTTGAAACGCGCCAATAAACTCAATACAATGTATACAAGCACTTTCTTAATTAACATTTATTCTAAACAGTTCCTTTATTTCTAAACATGAGACATTCCTCCAGTTTCCTCGTTTCAAATTAGGCTTGTATTTATGCGAATTTTGTGAATAATAACGATTCGTCTCCTCACTAATAATTTTAAAAGATTTACTCTCGAATGTATGACTGACTGCTTACTTCACACTACAGTTATTTTGTAATGAAGATACACTCTTTCAAATGATTCAAAATTGGGAAAAGTATCCTTTTCTGTTTATTCTTCAATTATAGATTCATAAGCCTCTGTCTTCGAATCTTCACATTCGTTTGAAATATTATATTCTTTATTCAGTATCTTTCTTTGTTTAATAACATCACTTATTCCAGGAATGTCGCTATTATCGCTAAGTTCATTTTCACTTGAAATGTCACTTAGTATATCCGATAAATCATTGAACAATAATTCATTTTGACTTTCATTCTCTTTATTGCTACGAGACACTTTTATATTTTTTCAGAATTAGTGTCTATCAAATAAATTCATTTAGAAGCTATTTCTTCACAAACTGGAATGTTAGTTTTCAAGCAATAAAATGTTGTACCACGATAAAATGAATAAAATGCTTTGTACAGTACGATACACAAGCCGAGCAGATTCTTTCCGATGCAATGACAATACCGACCGACTCCTTTTCATTATTTTGGAATTTTCACATGCATTTATTTCGCGATTCTTTTGTCATAAGCTACCGCAAAGCTTCGTTACCACAACAACGTAAAAAACAGATTAAATGGTATACAATTCGTCGAATCGTCGATACGCGCATATAAAACGGCATTAAAACAAGATACTCGTCACTCTGCCTGAACGATCGGTTTAATAAATACGAGATATCTCGTGAACCGTAGGCAATGAGTTAACAAGAATCAGAACTATTGGAATATTGTTATATTCAGTGATGAATATGAATTTAGTATTTCTAAAACACTGAAATTTGGAAAAAACCAAATACACAAATAAAATGCAAAAATTTGCGTCCAACATTTAAACATAGAGATGACAGTGTATTATAATATAATTGCGTATAATAATAATAATAATAGTTTGGAGGTGTATAAGTGCAGCGAGTATTGGACATTTAATATTTATTGGTGGCAATACGAATTAAAATGTCTATCTTAAGATTTTGAGAGAGAATTTGGGCCGCAGAGCAACGAAATTAAATCTAGAAGGATTATTCTGTGGTCAAGAAAGCTAGGGTAGTATAAATGCCTCTGTTGGTACGGTTCCTCAACAATTTATAATCCTCCATAATTTATTTTACCATACAACGGTTCGCGCACGGATATTTGTGGCGCATGTTCGTAGTATTTCAGTTTATAACTTCTTGACTAACTTCCTTAAACTTCCTCTTAAAGTCCCTCGTCAGAAGAGAAAAAGACATAGAAAGAAAGGCAATCGTAGAGAGAAATAGAGGAAATCAAGACCTAACCAGGGGAAAGCTCAGAAATTGTGGAAAATTTCGGAGAGCGAAGGACATAGCGGAAGAGGACCATAAAAAATAGGGAAAGTGAAGAGATTTCGCAAGGGCCTAAGGACACTAACCAGGCCCTGGCCAGACGTTACAGCAAGCGTGAGAAATTATAAAAAGTGCAGAGAATAAGAGTAAGAAGAAATAGAAATGGAATATGCAATGGTGCCACATGCGGTACCACAGTTTATCTTTCAACAAGGTAACGATCGGTAAAGAAAGTGAAGGAATGGATATTATAGAACATAATATCCCGAAACAAGTTCATACAACCCTCCAATCACTCGACATGAACCCCACTAAACACCTATGGAGTGAAATTAAAAGAAAATTGAAAAAGTACCCTATTCAAAATAAAGAACAACTGCAATTTAAAGTATTGCTCGAATGAAACAGCATTCAATCAAGTTTAACTAACAAATTAGTTAGTACTGTGTAAAAAAATAAAAAGAATCCAAGAAATTACCCAAGCAAAAGAAGAGCCCACTGACCATTAGTCTGAAAAATGATAATTAATAAATTTACATGTACGAAGCCTTTATTTCACCTGATTTTTTTTATGCTTATCGGTATCCTTATTTTAATCCTTTGCGTTCCTATGGCGCCTCTACGGAGACATTCATAACATACACCATAAATCCGTTCAAATTTTACTTATATTTAAACAAAGTAAATTGAACAAATAGATAAAAATAAATAAATTCACGAAGGTGTACAATTTTTTCCCCCCCAAAGTGACACTTTTCATTTTCCAAAGTTTCGTCGCAGAAATGTGTTAAAGTTAATAAATCGATCGTATGAGAAAATTTACTCGGAGTGCAAATGGTTAATTGCTAACAAGTGAATGTAAAATTCTTCTTCCCCACTAATACTAAACGTTAAGTTTCCGAATATAATAATACAAGAATTATTTATATATTACTTTCTCCGTTGGAAGTGTACAACGTTAAGTAAATTTTAAGACGGTGTACGCAGATTTTTGTTCGACTGACTGTACCTGAAAAGAAACTAACAACAGATCGTCTTTGATCGCCACGAGGCACTCGTACGGTACAGTTTAGTTCGAACGTTTAACAATATTCAGATTTCCCGAAATATCGTCTGGCCAAGCTCCGCATAGTTCCCCAGAATGGCCGACTTCCGCGATTTCCTCAAACAACGGGCCACGAAAATACCGCTGCCGCGCAAACACTAGTAACTCTGTTAATCGATAACAGCGGAGACAGCCTTAACCTTTCGAACGACGACACGGTGACTGTTGGTACTCCAAGAGAGATAGGGTCGTGTGCTGAGATTTAGAGATAAACTGTCAGAGAGGAAGAGCCCCTTGACGACAACGTTGAATCTCCTGGAGGATCTTTTAATCACTTTAATTAAAAGAGTTAGTACACTCGTTCACTCTTTTTTTCTCTCTTCTCCTTTCGAAGAGTCGATGAGACTATTATTTCGGTTTTAGCTTCTTATGAACCTTTTTTTTAGTTCTTTATCGTTCGTGCACTACTCTGTGCAGAATGTTACGAGATTGACCGAGCTTTCTCCCTTTTTTTTTTTCTTGGATTATCGTGATATGGGAACACAAAGAATCTTTATCGAGTGGTCAGGCAATCAATAAACGATAATATCTCGGGTGTCGCGAGACGTTTGCGTAATTCGATCTGTAAAGAAACGGTTTTACGAGGCAATAACCGATGGATTTTGCAGTGGATCACTGTTGGTTGCTCGTTCGCGACATTTTGATAAGAAAAGAAACGTGTTTTCGCTTGTGTAAGCAACGTGCGAATTTTTTCTATTTCCCAAATTGAAATTTCCACGATTTTCACTAAACAAATGTCGTTTCGAGTTGATTTCACAAGGTGAAACAGAATTCGTTAAATGAGCTAGAAGCTATCTCAGAAATTATGTTCCATTATGAAAATTGAATAAACTGTTCGCATAAGTGCATCCATAGCAATGAGAATTATTATTTAAGCGACGAAATAGATATTGTTGAATGAATGAATAATGTTTTCTTTGATTTATCCAGGAACTTTTTGCACAGAGTAGTATATTTGGATTAGAAGTTAGTATTTTTGTAGATATCGATCGGTTTGATACTTTCTGTTGTACAATTTGGTGTGGCTTTTGAGTCCCGGATCGGAAACACTACATTCTAAGAACTGAAAATCACTTTTAAATATATTTAATTTTCTAATTCATAGGTGAGTGGTTATTTTTTGAGATTAGAAGTCTTCTTGATCCATTTGAGTTGTTTAATTGTGCACTGAATGTTTTTAAACTTGATTTATCTTTTATACAATGATAGTTTAATTGTCTTTAAAGACTGAAAATTATTTCTAATTATTTTTAATTTTCTGTTTCACAACTTTTTGATGCTGAGTGATACTTTCTTGAGTCCATTTGAGCTGTTTAATCATGCACTGAAACTTTTTGAAACTTATCTGTTTATTCAGTGATGGGTTAATTGTCTTTAAGGATTGAAAATTACTTCTAATTATTTTTAATTTTCTAATTCACAAGTTTCTGATACTGAGTGATTCTTTCTTGAGGTTAAAAGTCTTCTTCGTTCGTTTGAGTTGTTTAATCATGCCAGATTTTCTTGAAGCTTGACTTATCTTTTATTCAACAATGGTTTAATTGTGTTAATACTTGCCAAGCTTGGAATTTGTAAAATCTTCCCAGTTGGAAGTTGTTATTCACTTGTCACTCTCTTGGCTGTTCTAATTCCCAGAGTTGACATTCTGAATAGTTCTGTGCTGAGAAGTTTGGTCATACGTTAAAGTTCAATTCTTGGAATGTTCAAATCCTTTCACAACTTCCATTTGCTACTGTCATTTATTTGAGATAAATAGATCTGATTAATATTAGACATCCAAGTGCATCCTTTGAGAATTTTTGTATTCAAATGACATAAATTGATATTGATGTTGAAAGGTGTCACTTAGCGTTGGTATCAATCTTTCACTGTATTGATATCTAATGTTCACACACATTCTAAAGTTTCAGCACTTAGATCAGATTCTGCAAGCATGAATCCTGAAGCTGTCTCAAATTTTCTGAGTTCAGATTTGAATTTTATTTTTTCTAAATAACTAAACTTTGAATTTTATAGAAATTTATATTTTGGAATTATTTTAAACACAGTTTTGTAGCTTTTCAGCATCCTAATTTTCAAAAATTTGGAATCTCACATTTCGCGTATTGTTGATTTATAAAATTTTAAAATTTTGAAGTTCTACAATTTTTAAGCTTAGCTTTCATCTTTCGATCATTCTGAATTTTCAAAATTGAATCATACTGAAGTTCAGATCTCAAAAGCATTCATCAGAAACTATTCAAAATTCAATTTTTCAATTTTCCGCGATCCTAATCCTCAAAAGCTTGACCCTGAATTTCGTCTCTCAAATATTATCGAATTCCAGTATTTTCAGAATTGAAAATATCCTAATTTGTGCACATTTATTCCAAATTCAATTTCTCAACCTTCCACAATCTTAATCCTCAAAAGCTTGACTCTGAATTTCGTCTCTCAAATATTATCGAATTCCAGTATTTTCAGAATGTTCAGAATTACAGATATACCAATTTATACACATTTATTCCAAATTCAATTTTTCAATTTTGCACAATTCTAATTCTCAAAGGCTTGACTCTGAATTGAATTTCTCAAGTATTATCAAATTCCAGTATTTTCAGAATGTTCAGAATTCAAGATATACTAATTTATACACATTTATTCCAAATTCAATTTTTCAATTTTGCGCAATTCTAATTCTCAAAGGCTTGACACTGAATTCTATTCCTCAAGTATTATCGAGTTTCAGTATTTTCAGAATTTAAAATATTCTAATTTCTACACATTTATTCCTCCTCAAAATTTCTAGATTTTCCAAAATTCTGTCAAAATATCAAATGCACTAAAATCAAAATCTTAATCCACAAAGCTTTCATCAGTTTCTTTTTTCTCATCTTTAAAGCATTCCAAAACTTCACACTTCAAAGAAACAAAATCAGAAATGGAAATAAACAAATCTCAAAAGTCATCTGAAATTCAAATATTCAATCTCCTCGAGATTCAATTTGGAGAGGTTTGCAAATATAATTCCATCCTTGAAATGAAATCCTTATATCGAAATCCAGAAACTCTGGGTCAGTTTGGAATGTTCGAGCTTTCGGTAGGTCAATTCTCAAAGCCAAGGGAGAACAGGAAGCAATCATGGTCCTTGGATGTATGCTCCAAGTTCCATTTTCATTAAATACCACGTAGATGATATTCAGTTAGGTGGATTATTCCATACATGAAAGATACGAATCGTGGACAATTACGTACTCACGATCGTACAGAGCGTTTGCACTCGACGACTTCCTATCCTCGTTTAAACTCTTGCACGCACGTCGTAAAAATAGGTAAGCTGGTAAGTGTCACGGGGCATGGGTCTCCTTTTTCTTTTAAGTTAATAATAAGAATGATCGTTGAACGTTAAAGCTCTTGGTTCTTTTACCGCTTATCAGGATATCTTTTGCAAATGTGACCAGATAACGTCGTTTTCACGAGTTCCATTAAAACTGTTGAAATATGATTTCACATTCTGATTAGGCTCGTCGTAAGATAATGTGATTTCGTACTTCACGAAATATTAGCTTCTACTTTTCGCGAGTATGTTTCTCCACTTATGAGCCTATCAGATTGCCACATTAAATTATAACCGGTTTTCCAATAATTGGACACTACGAGCTCTTCATATCTTTTTTAGATATGGATAATTTCTGTTATTTTAAAATTGTAAGTTTCGAAATATCGTTCGAGTCTTGACAGCGTCGAAACTTGTGTTATTTCAAAGTAAAGAAAAATTTTAATAGAGTGAGAAACGCATAAAATTTGTTGTCCCTTTAGGTTTACTTCTCGAAATGTTAGCTTCTACTTTTTTAACTTTTTTTAAATTACAATTGATCTCCAAAAATTGGACAGTACAAGTTATTCGTATCTTTTTTCAATATTGGTAACTTTTGTTACTTCAAAATTGTAAGTTTCAGAATGTTTTTGGAAATATCTTTTGAACCCTTGAGTGTCGAAAATTATGTCATTTCAGAAAACAAAAAAAGTACAGTAGAATGCAAAACATGTCAAAGTTTTTGCATTTGTAGGTTTACTTTTTGAAATATCATTTTTTTCGATACGAGTCATTTTTATTATTTCAAAATTGTGAATTTCGAAATATCTATTGAGTTTTTTGAGTGTACAAAATTATGTCTTTCCAAAGAAAAGAAAAATTGTAATAGAATGCAAAACGTGTTAAATTTTTTGTGCTTGTAAATTTACTTTTCGAAATATCAGTTTCTTCATATCTTTTTTTTTGTTATCATAATTTTATCATAATTTTTGTTATTTCAAAACTATAAGTTTTAAAAATGTCTTTTGAGCCTTCTTAATATCGAAAATGATGTCACTTCAAAGAAAGAAAAATTGTGATAGAATGCAAAACGTGTTAAATTTTTTTGTGCTTGTAAATTTACTTTTCAAAATATCAGCTTCTACTTTTCTTCTCTTATGAGCGTATCAGATTATCACTTTAAATTACAATTGATCTCCAATAATTAGATAGTACAAGTTCTTCGTATCTTTTTTTAATATTGGTAACTTTTGTTACTTCAAAATTGTAAGTTTCAGAATGTTTTTGGAAATATCTTTTGAGCCCTTGAATGTCGAAAATTATGTCATTTCAGGGATTCGAAAAATTGTAATAGAATCCAAAACGTGTCCAATTTTTTGTGCTTCTGATTTACTTTCCGAAATATTAGCTTCCTCGTATATTTTTTGGATACGAGTAATTTTCGTTATTTCAAAATTGTAAGTTTCGAAATATCTTTCGAGTCTTGTGAGTGTCGAAAATTGTGTTATTTTAAAGAAAACAGAAAAATTGTGATAGAGTGGAAAGTGTGTCAAATTTTTTGCATTTTTATATTTACTTCTCGAAATATCAGCTTTTACTTTTCTACTTTTATGAACATATCAGATTTGCACTTTAAATTTTAATTGATCTCCAATAATTGAACAATACATGTTCTTCGTATCTTTTTCTAATACGAGTAACTTTTCTTATTTCAAAATTGTAAATTTCGAAAATATCTTTCAAGTTATGTGAGTGTTGAAAATTGTGTCGTTTCAGAGAAAAGAAAAATTGTGATAGAGTGAGAAACGTGTCAAACTTTTTGTGTTTTTAGGCCAGTTTTATTGTGCGAAGAAAACTCGAGTTCTGTGTTTGAATAAAGTGACACAGCGCACAGTGTTCCCTCGTATGTTTCACGAGCAAACGTTTCACCGTCGACGAGAGAGTGTCGTGTTTCAAATGACAAAAGTTCAATTTCCACTGGTGTTTTTAGGCATTCCTCGTTCTCGAAAAATCTAGCTTCTTATCTTCGCCAGAATATCGGCTTTTTCGTGTTCCAAATGGCATAGTTTGATCGTCCATAACTCTAGCCAATTTCTGCTCCCCGAGAAAGCATGAATCAGCCCCCCTCCCCCTTAAATGTTTTATGGTTGCTGAAATGCGAGGTCCATCACGTTCCAAATAGCTTTTCGATTTTTAGCAATTTTCGCGAATCTTAGTTGGTGCAAAATAAAAACAACGTGAACTTCCAAGTGTCATTAGTGCTTCTTCGTTCTTTGAAATGCAGCTCAGACAAACTCTCATTTCTCTGTAAATTAAAATCACTCTCAGGAAGTATCTTCACTGAAAAACACATAACAAAACTTCTCAAAAGGATTCTTCGAACTCATCTTCCCTCAAACGTCCACTTCGCGAGTCTTCGAACTGTTTTCTCAGAGGACCTGCTAAACTTTTCACTTCAAAACAACCCTGAACTCCACTAAATTCAACCACAATCCCTATGAATCCCATAAAAAAAGAGAACAAAAAAAGGAGGGAAAGATAAACCGTTTCAAACCCTTTTTTAACATTCCTCGAAAAATTCCCTCGAGGATTCTCAAAAACCACACCAGATTTTAAATAAGAAATAGAAAACAGGAGAAAAATCAGTTTCATTAATCTTCGATCCTCCATGTTGCCATCCAAGTGATCCAATTCAAAGAACTCTTCCTCTTCCTTTAATTATCCTCTCACCTCGAGCAAAAGTGTTCCTCGAAGAAGTTGAAGAAGCAAGCCGACGACAGTGAAGAAAATCCTATTCGAAGAAACGACACTTAAAAGTCTCTCATTGCCGCGCGCGAAGCAATGATCCACGGGGCGGAACGATCGACGAGGATCAGCCGCGCTGATCCGTTCGAGGTCGCGCGTGCTGTCGCACTGAGAGAGCGTCGTCGAGCTGCCCTCCTGCGAACCCAGACCACTGCCGCGAGCATGCTCTCTCTCATACACACATATTCTCTCTCTCTCTCTCTCTTTCTCTCTCTCTCTCTCTCTTGCTTCGTTCTGTACAAGCTTGGCGTCGCGGCGCGTAAAGAGAAGGAGAGACGAGGTGAGACGAACCACGCTGTGGTTCCCTTGGGATTGGACGACGGCTCTGGACACGCGAGTGCTATGCGTACAAGTACTTTTGGAACAGTTCTTCACGCGTCTATGGAAGATTGGAGTTAGATATGGTGGTGCGAATAATTACATGATCCAACAGATTTTGACCTTCAGAAATATCTGCAATATCTGCAATATCCGTTGAGTGATCCTTATGGAGTTTTCTGTCCCAAACACGAATCCGGAAGCAGAATTGTTCTCTCAGCCTTTGGTTTTTGAAAAATATGGGTTTTTGTAAAAACACACGATTTTGGGCAAAAATGAGATATTGCGTGGAAACTCGGGTTAGGTTAGGTCAATTTAGTCTCATCCATTGGGTGATCCTTATGGAGTTTCGTATCCCAAACGTGAATCCGGAAGTAAAATTGCTTCCTCAGCCTTTGGTTTTTGAAAAATATTGGTTTTTGTGAAAAAATGAGATATTGCGTGAAAACTCGGATTAGGTTAGGTCAATTTAGTCTCATCCATTGGGTGATCCTTATGGAGTTTCGTATCCCAAACGTGAATCCGGAAGCAGAATTGCTTCCTCAGCCTTTAGTTTTTGAAAAATATGGGGTTTTGTAAAAACACACGATTTTGGGAAAAAATGAGACATTGCGTGGAAACTCGGGTTAGGTTAGGTCAATTTAGTCTCATCCATTGGGTGATCCTTATGGAGTTTCGTATCCCAAACGTGAATCCGGAAGTAAAATTGCTTCCTCAGCCTTTAGCTTTCGAAAAATATGGGTTTTTGTAAAAACACACGATTTTGGGCACAAATGAGACATTGGGTAAAAATGAGACAATTTAGTCTTAAAAAATAGCGGAGAGTGTCCTGAATATAGGGAAATACAGCGTAAGATAGAATAGCGAAGTAAGATAGGACAGTCATATAGAAAGCAAATGAAATGCTACATCTTCGAACACATATCAAATACAGACGTTAAGGAAGGCATCAGTCTAGAAACAAGAGCGTGTGACATTAGTTACGAAGGAATTTCTAAATTTTCTTACTTCTTACTAAAAAATTGGTTACGATTCTAACATGTCCCCCCTATTCGCTGGATCTCTCTCTCGCGGACTCTTTCCTATTTCCAAAACTGAAATTAACCATGAAAAGAAGCTCGTTTCGAGGATAAGAAATTTATCAATAGTAAAGTAACAACGACTTCGAAGGATATTCCAGGAAACGAATTTTTCAAATGTTTTCAACGACTGTATGAAGATAAGGACTGTATCAACACTTTACCGATCAGCTCATTCTATTCAATACTGGCTTGGTTTTATCTATCACGCTTATTTTTACAGCTCTAAAAATTTTTAAACAAAACTCGTGAGAGAGTTTACTATGTATCGTTCCTTTTCTCTTTTTATAGGATAATTCATTAATTTGTGGCAGCAAGAAACCGAGTAATAGGCTCCCTAGGTCGATAAACGTTGAAAACAAAAAGCCGATTAATAGGCTTCCGGACAGTAAAGTGTTAACAAAGGAGGTGGCTATGTAAAGTACTCGAAAATACAATTACGTCTACCTGTAAAATGTTTTAGCAGAAAGCAAGAACTTTTTGAACGCACCGTGCATATGCGTTCCTTGTTCATATCGATAGATTTAAGCAGAAGTGTATGTGTGTCGATAGCTTATTAGCCGGCGTTCGAAAACTTTCCCTATATATGATTTTCAATAATGAAACAGAAAAAATATTAAAAATTTCTACAGTATTTTGATAACAATAACTTTAAAATCCCAAACAATGTATAATAATAGAATTTATCAAAGTGAAAATTAGATCTTCAAGTGATTCTAATGTTAATAAAAAAGGTAGTTTCGATAAATGAAAATCATCTAACTAGTGTTGTGACCTTTTTCTTTGTAAACTAACAGCAGAGTTTAAATAACATAGAATATTTTAATTTTTCTAGTTACTGTACAGGAACTTTATTTGTCTCACTCTTTCACAATTGTAGGTAAAATAAAATTTAGTTACTCCAAAGGTATAATTTGTTATAACCTTTTCAAAATGATTACAAAGTTAAATTTACCAAGGAAATTTAACATCATCTTATTTTCATGTTAATTTTGTTACGATTTTACATAATCGAGTGCAGTTACATTTATAGAAGCATTCCGCTAGAACCATTGAAAATGCAAATAGGAGTCTAAATGACAATGAAGATTTTATTGCAGAGCATAAATTTTCCGCTAGAGATCATAATACGTCCATTAATTAAATGCTGGTTTATTTGAAGTTTTGATAATATTACTGGAAGTGAGATTACGAAACTTTTAACGATGCTTGTCGTTCGTTAGAAATTTCGGATTCTCTGTTTCGCTGATTGTTGTTCAATCATTGCGAAAGTTGTTATTGACAGTAGAACGTATGTTTCAAAATTTGAATGCTTTTCTATTCAAGCTGCTCGGAAGCTTCTGTCGTGTTATACACAAAATACGTGTATATCAAAATATGTTTTTTTTAATAAAACACAAATTATTTGGAAATTTTTCAAGTTGTTTTTTTTTTTCATTTGAAAGTACGATCCGTAACTCCACGTTTTGATTTATTAATAGCACAATCAGTTTGTTCGAATTTTTTCATAAATCTTTGAATTGAAGACTGATTTAGCCAATTATTTACATTAAAGAATCACGAATCTTGCGATGGGTATTTTTCAAAGAATGTCCATTTTCGTAATAAATGTGAATAATGTAAATTTGTTGCTAGAATGTATATCTGTCAACCGTTAAAATTGTACTGCCTTCTGCTAAAAGAAAACGGCTTAGGTAATTTGAAAATACATGATGTGTAAATATTATGCTGTGCTGATATGTAGGCGTCGCATTTGGATGACCCTATATTTTACTCAAATATGTACAATTTAAGTATGATATATTATAGCTTTGAAGATTTTATAGTTTTTGAAAATTTTATATCTTTAAAGACTTTGTAGCTTTTAAAGATTTTAAAGATTTTGTAGTTTTTGAAGACTGACGATTTCGTAGTATTTGAAAATTTAAAAAATTTTGAAGATGTTGAAAATGTTGTAGCTTTGAAGATTTCGTAATTTTTGAAGACTGAAGATTCTATAGTTTTTAAAGACTGAAAATTTTGTAGTATTTGAAGATTTTTAAGATTTTGTAGTTTTTCAAGATGTTGAAAATGTTACAGTTTTGAAGATTTTGTAGTTTTTGAAGACTGAAGATTTCGAAAATATTATAGCTTTGAAAATTGTGTAGTTTTTGAAGACTGAAGATTTCGAAAATATTATAGCTTTGAAAATTTTGTAGTTTTTGAATATTGAAGATTTTGAAGATTTTGAAGTCTGAAGATTTCGAAAATATTATAGCTTTGAAGATTTTATAGTTTTTGAAGATTTTCAAGATTTCATAATTTCCGAAGATTTTCAAGATTTTATAGTTTTTAAATATTTTGGAGATTTCGTAAATTTCATAGTTCTCGTAGATCGTTAAATCCCCTTTGTTATACATAATTACTATTTTCCTCTTTCCACAAAAACAAAAAAAACACATACAAAATTGAAAAATCAAACACGAGAAACCCTGTCGTTCGAAAACTCCTATACATAAGCCTCAATAATGAAAACAAAAGAAAAGGTAAATAAATAGTAGAATAATTAGATTATAACAACTGATGTAATTTATTTAATTTTCAAAAATCAGATATTCATTCTCCGCAAAATATACAAGATTGAAAATTCAACATCTCTTTATATTCAACTAGCATAATTTCATCAACAATAGACATTCTCCAATAGAAGCACCATTTGATAAAATATTTGAAAAGGATGATATTGACAATAACAAGCTAGCATTTCCCCAACAAAAACAAAAAAGAAAAGAAAAGAAAAAAAAGATGAAGAGGAAAAAAAGGAAGCTAATTATTTCTACCGACAATTCTTTCTTTCTTTCATTCAGTCTCTCTTCGCCATCGGTATCCGGAGTTCCTTTCAATTTTAAACGACTGATTACATCCACATTCAATCTAATGACGTTCCCGTTGCAAACAGAAATTCGTTCACCTTTTCTTTCTATTCATTTAGATATTTTTCATTTCGAATACCACTCGAATCTTACGATAACGATATTATCGGGCACTCGAGTGTTCGAAATTGCGCGAGATAGGGAGAACTTTAACGAGAAGGAATCAACGAAAATTTAAAATAAACATCTCCGTTACGATATTTCTCTACGGTTCTCGAATTGAAAGGATACCGACGACTAGGTTATCAGAGGGAATTAAATGAAAATTGTATTATTCGGCTAGTCTTTCAGTAGAGGCTTGTAAAAGGAGTTTGTAAATTGAGGTATACGCGATGTATTATCGTTGGCTACGTGTCCAGAAGCTACAGGAGGAAGCGTGTACCTTCAGAGAAGTATACTTCATGGTCAGTGAATCCGGGATGTACGAAGCGTGAAAGAAAATTCAGAAAATTGCTTTCTTAACGCTAGTCGATTTATTCTCGTGAAATAACATTTCCCTTTGCGGTTACAATTGTATCTCCTTCAAATCCTGTTCAATTTGTATTTTCTGTTCGACCTGTGTACTCTACTTATTCTGCAAAATGGAGGTTAGTCGAATTCCATTCTTCAAACGAACTCATGAATTCATAGAGGGTGTCCGAATATTAATAAAAGTCACTGTATAGCTTTTTCCCGTTAATTCATTCATATTTAAAAATGAAATTAACGAAATTCGATTCTCCATTCGTGAAACTGTATAAAATCTACATTTTCCTGTTATTTCACGTTTAATTATTAAAACAGAATTATCGAAGTTCGCTTTCTCTTGTAAAAAATACACGAGAAATCATACTTCCCAATTGATCCTGAGAATTGAATTAGAATAATTGTCTTTTCTAGAAACTCTTCGAAAATTCTATTTGAAATATATTGTTCAATTTACATTTGCAAGTGAAATTAGTAAAATCTCTCGCTGTTTCGTAATAATTCACGGTAAAGTGTATTTCTCGAATATTCAAGAGAAAAAAGGGGAAAAAAAAATACTGTCGGAAATTCAACTCCCATATATGAAAAATTAAAATGACTGTAGAACTTTTGCGATAGGAATAATAACGCGGAGATATTTTAATATCGGCGTTTCAGGGAAATCTGAAAGAGACACATGTAAAAGGGTTTATCGATTTCGATATTTCCGGAGGGATATTAAGCTACTCTCGGCGTCAGCAAATAAATAAGCGCTCCTGGCCACGATGGAAAAAGGAAAAATATCGATTCTTCGGCCATACGATTCCACTTCTTCTATTCTCCTTCTTACTCGAGATATTTCTCCTGAGCTGAAATTCCAGCGTCGTTTCGTTCAGACGGAATAGCTCCACGTTCTGAACTGAATATGGCTGTACGTGCGACTGAACGCGGGATTTTCTCCATGGGAAGCAGCTTTTCCTTCCCGACAGGCAGAAATTTGTTAAATGGAGTTTATACGCTGAAACGTAGACATGCTCTGTTTTGGTTTAATAAAGAATTATTTCGACAGAATGTTTAAACAAAGAAAATCGTCTAAATACAGCCGCGGGCAATAGTTTCTGAACGGCAGTACTCTTTTTTATTTTTGTGAATCAGGTGTGTTACGTTGTAACAACATCTTTATAACGCGACCCTATGTGTGAAGAAAAGGAACATTGAATTAGGATTAATTTTTAATAGAAATTCAAAGCTAACCCGTAACACAATAAGTTTATGAAGACACCGATTATCGATTACCTTCTACGACGTCTTTAAACCCAAGTAACATAGTTCTTTATTTTCGACTCAATGCCTTTTCTAGTTTCAATTTTATTTTTTACATGTCTTAGTAAGTTATTACTTGTTACTATCAAGGCACACAGAATTTCCTGGACGTCACTCGAGAGTTCCCCCGGTATCTGATGGTACACCATGGATTGTAGACGGTCACCTTGCTGGTGACTCCAACCAAAAAGGAACTATTCAGAATTTTAGGATTTCATTAACACTACGTTTACGGGCTTTTCTTGAGTGAATAAGGAACCGAACTTTTCCTTCAAGAAATCGATTTATTAGAGGCAACCTGGTATATTGTTAACTTACTTACAAATTCGGATATATTTTCATATCGTTCCGTTAATAAAAGTAAGGAAAAGTTACTGGAAAATAATAGCAATTGTTTCTGTAATTTCGCTCGTGAAATCTCGAATGCGTCAAATTGACGTGTTCCGTAAACCTAGTGTTAATAACCAATCTGAATGCCTCAGCTCGTATAAAATTCTATATGCAAACATATTGGGTTGTTCGGAAAATTTGTACCGATTTTTAGGTAAATAAATCGATTTCATACTTCAAAGCATTTCTTTTTTGTTGTATAAACTATGTATTCTTTAGTTCTACAATTTTTCATCGTTTTCCCGACAATTGAAAAATTCTAGTTTAGCAAAAACTTTGTTTCTGTATTTTCTTTGAGATCGAGATTCCCATTTTTAGATTTTGTCAATCGTTTATGTAGAATTGTTTTCTGATAAGCTACCGCCTCTTTAAACATTGCACATCTCGTTTGATGTTTTCCAAGTACTTTTCCCTTTTCGTTGAGAAAAAAATATTCAACGTCAGAAGTGTACTCTATTTATTTCCATTTTTAAAACAATATAACATAGAGAAGAAACTAATAATTGTAACGAATAAACTTTCAAAAGACACATGAAACAATAGTCTTTTAAAATATATTCGAACTTCATGTTTTTATATCATTTTATATGTTGTAATATATTCAAACACAATCTATCGAAAATATGCACGAATTTTCCAGACAGCTTAATATAAATAAGGATAAAATTTCAAGACCAACAGACAAAAATTAAAACACAGCATATAATTATACATTAAAATAAAATCACGCGTTCATCCGTGAAAATTGTAAGTCCGTGCTGCGACTAAAATAAATTACATCATTAAAATTAGTGTGAGGGTTAACTGTAATCTTTTCTTGCATCAAACCCTAAATATTCGGTCGCTATTAATTTACTGCTTGAAGCGCGTTATAAATATAATTTGAAATCACAGCAAATTATGAAACGCGCGTGCTGAACAAGGTGAGAAAGAGATTGACTATACATAGTAACCGAAATAATAATAGGTTCACTATTCAAACAGTTCGCTTACTGAATTTTACCTTCATTTTCATTTTTGGAAACGCGTGCTATTGTTTCGCAAGCTTTTGTTTTAACAACTGCTCCAACAATCATGTGAGTTTCAACAACGTAAGTGGTAAAACATAATTTCTAAAGAGTTTTGTAAAAATGATCGCGTCGGTGGAACAAAATAATCTTAGGTTCAAAGTGATATTTTCAGGTAGAGCATATTTCGAATACATTTTTTTAAGGAACTATAAAATTTAACGATTTTTAAATATTCTGCGTTAAAAATTAGCTTCATTTAATGCTTATATAGCGTAATATAAAAATTATCGTGCCTCTGGAACGAAATAATCTTAGGTTCAAGGTGATATTTTCAAAAAATAGTGTTACGTTGTAATAGCATAAGTACAACGCAACACTATATGCGACGAAAAAATGATACACTATGTGATACGGTATGAAAAGTTTATAGTATAGGGTGATCCAAAACTCACGCAAGATTTGAATTCTGTGCCATTTGTGCGGTAAAGTGTTGTCAACGAAAAAAAAAAAAAAAAAACAGTGTGACAGCGATAGCTCAGGGTTATTAAAAATGGAACGCTACACGAAAGAACAACGCGTTGAATGGATTATGGAACAACAACAAGTGGATGCTGATTTTTCGAACAAAATCATTTTCAGCGATGAGGCTCATTTTTATCTTGATGGCTTCGTTAATCGTCAAAATGTCGCATTTGGGGTTCAGAAAATCCACAAGAGATTCTTGAGAAACAAATGCATTCACAACGTGTCACTGTTTGGTGCGGATATTGAGCTGGAGGCATCATCGGACCATTCTTCTTCGAAAATGCGGCTGATCAGGCAATAACAGTTAATGATGCTCGCTATAGCGACATGATAATCCAGTTTTTTGTGCCTAAATTGCAAGATATGGATGTGGACGACATGTGGTTTCAACAAGACGGTGCCACATGCCATACAGCCCGAGAAACAATTCAATTACTTCATGAGTCATTTCCTGGTCGTGTAATTTCCCATTTTGGTGATCAGAATTGGTCGCCCAGATTATGCGATTTAACGCCGCTGGATTTTTTTCTTTGGGGTTTTTTGAAGTCTACGGTTTATGTCAACAAGCTCACGACTACCCACGCCTTGAAGTAGGAAATTGAGCGTTGTATCAACGAAATTTAGCCACATTTATGCAAAAAAGTTATCGAAAATTTTGACAAAAGAGTGCGCATGTGCTAGCAAATCTGTGGAGGTCATTTACCCAATATGCTATTCCATACATAACCCTATACTGTATACTTTATGAATCAATAAAAAATTCACAATTTTTAATTAAAAACCTGTGTTTTCTATCAAAATTACTTCTTACCTAAAATTTGAAACACCCTATATATTTCGCGTCGCGCTTTCCCGATAAATTAATATCCGGAGTGTTATCTGAAGTCTAGTACGTTGCAAATGTTTAATTTGTAAGAAAGATGATTGAGTTCTTAAGTGATATGTAGACTGTGCGAGTTCTAATTGCGCTGCGTATATTTCAAAGGCTGTACGAGTTCTAATGTATTGTTGCTTCAAAAGCTGAACGAGTTCCATCTTCCCTGTCTTATCTAATCTTTACATCGAGTTTTTTGTGGTCTGATTGGTTAGTTTCTATTTTTTGTAAGTGGGTGTATGTGTTGCACTATTGGTCGTAATTTGGTGGTAGGAGTATTGCAAATCTCGCGGAGGAGTGCTGATAGGGGTGAGTTAGAACTAGGAATTTGGCGGGAGTCTCCATCAGGGGTGCGAGTGCTGGATGTTATCCCCCAAGTGGTTGCCTCATGTCCAAGAGTTGCGTTTCCGGTGGTCTCATGAACTTGAAAATCTGCGTGCAAGACTTCTAGCCGTTTGCACGCTGGTTTATGGGTTTATAACGGTCGAGTGGTCGCAGTGCAATACAAATTTTACAGTATAGTGAAGCTATTAAAAAAGAAAACGTATTATCCTACGTTACTGAATAATTATACCGTTTTTATACCTCAGAGTATTGCCACTTTCATGAGTAACCCTTTTCAATTATTCATTAATCGACACAAGGTTAGGTTAGGTTAGATTACGTTACATTTAAAGCAGCCAAGCAACAAGTTTCTCTAAACTAGGTAATAATATATTTTCTCCTCGTTTAAAAAGGAAGTTGCAAAAATATGAAAATATAAATTGGAAATTAAATATTGTATAAATATTAAAATTATTGCAGTGTAACTAAAAAGTAGCTAAACAATAATTCTCTCTAAACCAGATAATACAATAAATTCTCATCTTGTCCAAAAAGGATGTTACAATAAAATATAAATTGGAAAATAAATATTGCATAAATATTATTTTCCAATATTAAAATAATCGTAATGTAATTACAAAGCAGCGAAACAATAATTCTGTTTAACCTAGATAATATAATAAATTCTCAGCTGGACCAAAAAGGAAAATTGTAAAAAATGAAAATATAAATTGGAAGATAAATATTGTATAAATATTAATATTATTGTAGTATAATTATTACGGATCATAAATGTGCGAAGATAGAATTGCCTCGTCGTGAGTTCATTAGTTTCTTAAGCATATTTAGATCATTTTCGTGAGATCTATTAGATTCCTCCGACAAGAAACGGCCATATCCTGTAAGAACACGGTTATGGAGGCAAACTTTCAGCGAAATTGCTTCGCTATACCCGATAAAAGAGACACACAGTTGCACGTGAAAAGGTTCAGTGTCACGGATAGAACCTTCCATCCTGTGATTTCATCCCTCAGAAGACAGCTTAGTCAGCCGAGGTTAAGATGGAGTCGATGGCTTGCTTCCAAACGCGGCTGCACTTACGTAAATCGACCTGTCTACGCTGTATCCAACTCGAAAGCAAATATTTACAAGAGCTTGCAACATTCTCCGTACGCCGTTGAAACAATCGAGCATGATTCAACGTCCGTTCGTATATTAGTTTGGTAATTTTATCGCGTCGATTGGTTATATTCGTTGGTTCAACGTTTACACAATCGCTGATGGAAATATGGACACTTGAAAAGTCAAAGAAAAAATAAAAGAAAAGTATTAGATTGTTCGGAATGTTCATGCCGATTTTCTATAGACAATATTCGAATGTATTAGAACGAAGATAAAATTGTACGAAAATATGAAGTTAGCGTATATTCTAAGAAACTATGTTTTAACATGGTTTTCGATAGCATATTCGTTGCAATTGTTACCTCTTTCTGCGAGTTGTACCGTTCTGTATTTAATTAACAATTTTCTTTCACCGAAGAGAGAAAAATGACAGTAAAACAAGAAACGAGGTGTGTAATGTTTAAACAAACAGTAGCTTGTTAGAAGAAAATTGTTTACAAATGGTTTGTAAAATATAAAAATGGAAATTTCGATATTAAATAAAGAAACGAAGCTCCTAGCAAAATAGAATTTTCAAATTACTGAAAAGATGAAACAGTGTAAAGCTGAACGATGAATATCCTACAGGAAAACAGAAAACACATTGAAATTGTACCTTCTCTTCATTTAACTTTCAGAGTTTCACTTAAACCTCTTGAGCGAAAGCTTTATGTATAATGCTTTGAAGTTAGAATTTACTAATTTAGTGAAAAACCGCCACGAATTTTCTAGAAAATACAATAAAAGAAGAAAAAACACAGAAAATTTATAACATAAAATGATATCATTTCTGATCAGCTTTTCATTATAGAAACATAAAGTTAATGAATTATGCATACATAATTACAATTAGAAACTATGGATATGAGTAATAAGTTATTTCTGTTTCCAAAATGCTATACTATTGCAACAATAAGACGGCTATTTTGAGAAATTAAAGATTCAAAAAAATATATTTTTATATCTTAATACTAGGTTTACGGGCTCTTCTTGCGTGAACCAGAAATCGAATTTTTGCTTCCGCAAATCGATTTGTTAGAGGCAACATAATTGTATATTACTAACGTATTTACAAATTCGGATATATTTTCGTATCATTCCATAAATAAAAGTGAGAAAAAGTTGCTGAGAAATAATAGCAATTGTTTTTATAATTTCTCTTGTGAAATCTCAAATCCGTCAAATTGACGTGTCCCGTAAACCTAGTGTTAATATAGATGTTAATAAATTCCAAAGTCTCAAAAATGTACCAGTACTTTCTCTGTCCAAAAAAATTCCCAAAAATCCTGTAAATTTCTGGCTTTCAATTGGATTACCTTCCTTAACCTTTTAACTGGGTTCGCCTTTCAAGCGAAAATTGAACCTTTGCAGTTTATAACTAAGAATTAACAAAATTTACAAGTAGTTACATTATTTCAGTTTTTGCAATTGTAAGTATCGTATATTTTATATTTAATACAACCATAACAGTACATTTAAAAAGTTAATAATTATCAATAAACACACTATTGGCGTTTTAAGTACCATGGAACCAATGACGAGTTAACTCGTCATCCACAGTTAAGAGGTTAAACAGATACGTTGATTTGACAATTACATTTCGTGTGAAACCAATCAACATGCTTCCTGTGACTTCCTAAAAATTGTAAGGACTCAAGACGACCACAAAGCATCGAGTCGGCAGAAAGATTCACTCGGTCAATGTTCCGATCTTTTGTTTGGTACGGTTTATGACACGATCGCGAAAGAAGGCTATTTTTTGAGACAACGAATTCATGTATTGTTCGCATTATTGTGTATTTCTCGTCGAGAGAAATTAATTTTCTTTACAAAACAGTTTAAACAAAGATACGGCTCCTCTCTGCAGGCGTTATAAAGTTACCACTTTCTTCGCTAAATTTATTGCAACATTCTTTGCAAAACTTTCGAAACAAGAAGTCGATCGAAATGAATGCGGCGCTTAACGTGTTAACTATTGTTTTTTGATTAATTTCACGGAACAACGCGCCACGGGAACCGCGATCCAATGACATCGAAGATAAATCCGAGATTTACACCTCGGAAACTGTGTTATGGGGTGTGCACGGTGATTGGTTGATTTTTGAAGGAGGTGGAAATAAGAACTTGAAAACTGCGAAGACATAACTGAACGTTAGGAAATTCTAATGGAATGCGAAATAAAGGTGGAAAAACGAAGAGAAGGACAGAAATGAAATTTCCTAAATGCACCTTGAATTGTGTTTATGGCAGAAAAGCAATTTGTTCAAGACTTGAAATTAATGTTCGAAGAGAGTTTGTTAGTGCCTTAGAATCAAATGCTGGAAAAACATTTTCCATGGGTTTTTATAGCTTTACTAACCGGTTAGATTCGGAACTAAATACTTTTTATGATTTTCTCAAAGTTTCGAATGTCTAGAATATTCTATCCAAGCGGTATTTCGAAATTTCAACATTTGAATTGTTTCTTTCGAAATTGGCTTAAGTTTACTTTTCAAAAAGATCAAGTTAACGTTTATAATGTACAGTAGCAATTCTACTGTGATCTTTTCAGAAGGACAAAGCTGCTAAAAATTCACGGTTCGATGTTTCTTATACTATAGAATTATAATTTATATTCTTCAGGTACCACTTTGAATTCTATTCTATTTTTCCTTTTTTTTTTTCAAAGAATAAATAGCCACTTTGAGTTGGTCATGAACAATTTCCCTCTTTTCTTTCGGAGTAAAAGGATTCAAAAAGCTCCCTTTGCCTTCTATGAATAAGAAAACACGATTCTCAAGCAAATGTCAATATATTTCCACGAGAGAAAATTTCACTGTATTCTTCTTTGAGATGTGTGTTTTAAAATTTATTTCTCTTATTCAAACAGCGATGTTTCCTTATTTTATCAATTGAATTGCTATTGTAACATATTCAATAGAAAGTAAATAGTTTGAACTTCACTGGCAGGAAGATAGAATTATGTGAAAAGTCTTCGAAGATGTTTGCAGATTTATAAATTTTTCGAAGTATATTATTCTTCGATGTTTCGTGTATTATTGAAATACTTTGTGAATGCTTAAGAAGCATAAAACTTACCTGGAGTAAAATTTTATGGCGTTTCAGATGTTCACTGATTCTTAGAGTGTGCTTGATAAATTGACATGCTTTTTATACTAATCTTTAGATAGCAATTCAAGGGGAAAGAAATATCAAAGCAGAAATACAAGTTGAAAAATTATTAACGAAATATATTTCAATTCGTCAAATTTGTTATTAATTATTGTGCTGCGAAATATTTGAAACGAAACAATTAGGTGCCAGAGAATTCGTATATGCTTTCGAAAATTTCACTTCTTCAATTTTTTATACTGAAAGTTAAATTGCATTATGTCTGTGTCCTATATATAAATAAATAGCGAATTAATCCTTATGACTAGTTTTCATTGCTCGTTTCATTTTCTACTTTCGAAGCACTTAAGGTTGGTTTTTGTGAATTTTTTGATCCTTTTCCATGGAAAAAATTGTGTATACGTGCAGGACACTCGATCTCTCATGTTCACCGTTGTATCCGGCGATATTTTTTTTCAATATCTCGTTTTCTAGTTTTCAATTGACGTTTCTCTGCCTCTTCAAAAGTACCGAGCCTTTTTTTCGTTTGCTTTTCTTTTTTGGTAATAAAAAGAATAGAAACGTACCATTTCATCTCTCATTAACCGATCACATACATAAATCTCGATCACTTATCAGAGTGATTGCTCTTTTTATACTTAAAAAATAATTTTTCAGAATTCTGTACACATTTATTTTTCTAAAGAAATATCGATGAGGTATTTAGTGATCTACCTACACTCGTTAATTATCCACCAAAAGGAAGAACATAATTTAAAACTCGCAACATTAACACCAACCACGAATTTTTCAATTTTTTCTAAAAAGATTCGCTTGTATCAAACATTCAGGGCTTCTAATAACACTGTCCTTTCGGGAAAAGGTTAGCTATATTGATATTTAGAATTTTCCACCAAAAATAAAAATGCAATCTTACATTTACAGTTTTGTTAGTCACGAATCCTTCCACTTTTTGAAAAGATCCTCATCAACCAAGCATCCAAAGCTCTGTACTCCTCTCTTTTCTTAAATCAACATCAATTTGGAACCTGATGAATAGTTTGTACTTATAATTATCCATCAAGCATAAAAGCAGATATTAATTAAATGTCCTAATCATAAATCTTCTCATTTTTTCCAAAGGATCCTCAAATATTAAGCATTCAAGACTCTGAACTCCCTTCTTTTCTTAAATTAATATTAAATTGAAATCTGATGAACACTTTACACTTGCAATTATCCATCAAGCCTAATAATACACTTCAGCTGAGCAATCTAATTATAAATTTCATTTTCGCCAAAAAATCTTCATCCACTGATCATTCAAAATTCTATACTCCTCTGTTCTCTTAAACATCAATTTGAAACTTAGCGAATACTTTGTACCTACAATTATCCATCAAGCATAAGAACATGAATCAGTTAAGCACCCTAATCACAAATTTGTCCATTTTCCACAAAGAATTCTCATTTACCAAGCATCCAAAACTCTGCAATCTCTCTTTTTCTTAAATAAACATCATATTGAAACCTGGTGAATATCGTATATTTAAAACTATTCATCAAGTATAAGGATGCAAATCAATTAAGCAAGCTAATCACAAATCTTCTCATATACTTCTGAAGTTCCTCATCCACTAAGCATCTAAAGGTCTGCACTCATCTCTTTTCCCAAACAATAATCAACTGGAAACCATAGAAACACCTTACATTTGTAATTATCCATCAAGCATCAGAACATAAATGCATAATCATGAATTTTCTCATTTTCCTCATAAAGTTGCTCATCCACCAAGCATCCAAAACTCTGCACTGCTTTCTCTTCCTATAGAAACATCAAGGAGGTACAGTAAAACGCAGACTCCATGCGGATGACACGGATGAGAAGCCATTCAAGGCTGACTGGATCCTTTCAGAGCGATGAGCCTGTGCAATGTCAGCCTGACTGAGGGCAAGCACCTGAACTATATTAATCACGAGAGCAGCCGAGCCAAGAAGGAAGCAGAGCGTACTGTAAGCTTGCTCAAAAGCAGGAAAGGTCAAGCTCTGCAACCTTTGTCGCCATCGACAGAAGAAAACGACCAAGCTGAACCGATCATTACACACTTTCTGTCACGTTCCTGTTTCCGGAGAATTAGGTTCGTTCGACTTCCCTTACTCGAGATAAGCCAGAGGTCTTCGATATTTCAGCTCTCAGTCGATCGTCTGATTGGCCTTGTTTGCTCGAACTGATTAGAACTCTTTAAGGTTGGATTATTGGGATTCGAAGAGAAGCGAAGAGGATTCGAATCGTTTCAGTTGCTTTTCAAGTTAGACCGTGATAACTAAAAGGGTCAAAGTAATAGCTTTTCTTGGAAATCGGCTATTTCTGCTGATTTTAGGACGATGGAAAATCGTAGAGGGGATGTAATTGTGACAAAAACAGAATTTCGGGATCTTCAGTTGTTGAAATTGAAAAATTGAACTCAGAGAGCGTTGGACAAGGTCTGCTTTCATGATAAATTCGACATTTCCAGATTTTGAGAAATTAAAATTGGAAAGTAGATTCTGGAAGTCTTGATAGATTTAAAATTCCGAGACTTCGAGAAACTTTAGAAAATCTTGAAAATTTGCAATAGTGACAGATTGAAAATTGTAGCATTTCGAAAGACCAACCTCATAAAATTAAATTTAAAGAAATTTTCAAGAAGATTTTATCAACATAGCTTCAAATAGCTGAAGTGCTTGAAAATTAAGTTCCTAAATAAATTTATTTAGCTTTATTTTATTATATTAAGATTTTTATTTAAAGTTTACGGGTCTCTAAAAATTTCACGAATGAGATTACTCGTAGTTTCACAAGTTTATCTTTTATTTCACACAGAAACTAAACGAGTCTACCAAATTTTTTGTCTCAAATAACTTTATTTCCGTGTTAATTGGACAAGTAAAACTTGAAAAAAGGAAGCGAAAGGAAAAAAGAAAACTTTCTTCATTCGAAAGCCTCGTGTTCAAGAAAATCGAGCTTGAATTTTCAAGCACACCCGCCAAAAAATTGAACAGATTCGAACTCAAAATAAAGTTACAATTGATTAATTGCGAGGACTATAAATTTATTTGCACACCTAATACATAAATTTATATAGTAAAATGTAATTTTCTACTTTGAAGTAATTGAGAATTATTTCGAAATATCTAACAATAAGTATCACACATTTTCCAGAAAAACCTACGACTAGGTTAATTCTTTTAAAGAAAATGATAATTTCTTTTGTTAACTATAAATTTAATATTAGAACTACAAGCGTTGAATTATTATATATTGATGGATATTTAAAAAAACCTGCCTTTATGTGTAGTTTTTTAAAAATAAATGTTATAAATAATCAAGAACAAGATTTAACGTACTAAATAATTTATTTTTAACTAGAAAATGTATAAAAGCATGTTTTTTAATTGAGGTATTTGTTATTAAAATAATGTTTCCTTATAATTTGCCTACAGACCAAATTTTTGGCAGGTAACTCTTATTTGAATATACAATTTCCACAAACATACTTCTTGCATTTAAGAGAAGTTGAATTCTTTCTGTTTTCGTTGCACAATTCAATTTGACAGGTATGTATATTTATTAGACGTTCTTTTTGAATTTCTCGAAGTGCAGTTTATTGAGCAATATTCGCTGTGTAAAAATTAAAAAATTCATATAACAAATAAAAATTTGAAATCTTTGTACAAATGATTGAAACAGATACTGATGTACATTTTTTTCTTCTCTGAAACTCATTTTATAACTCCATTTATTCACCTCTTCAAAGACAATTTTTCTAAGTTTTAAAAGAAAATGATATAATTTTTTATATAAGTATATTTTAACCCTTTAAAATTCGAGCATTCTTTTAAAATACTTTTGCAATAAAATTTTGAAAACGGAACGTTTTATTTTAAAATGAAAAAATGATACGTACTTATGAACGATAATTCAGTGACAAACAAACCAAAAAATTTGTGAGATAAATTTTTGCAAAAATAAATAAAACGATACTGGTGTATATTTTTTAACATAAAATTCATCTTATAATTAATTTTATTGACATGCCATTTCATCGGATTTTAGTATATTTAGGTATACTTCAGCTAGAGCATTAAGAATTGAAACATTTAAAAGGAAACAAATAAGAAAATATAGCAGTTATGCCATCTCATTAGAAGCCATTTATAAATTTCTACAATTATACCAATACAATGTGAATAATTTAAAAAAAATGTATCTGAAACCCGCTATTTTGACGGACTTGGTAATTCTACAGTTAAAAGTTGCTTATTTACATATATCAACGATGCAGCACAGAAAATATCGAACTAAACAGACAACGTAAGATCTAACCGAAATTATCGAGCAATCTCGTTGGTTTCGTTCCAAATCGAACTACGACAAATTCAATTACGCCAGCGAAACATAAGCATATCTCATTTAAACGTGCCCAAACAACCATTGTGTACGAACAGACAGAAATCATAACAGTAATAAACTTGTCGAACGATTCTTTCTTCATAGAAACGTTCATTATCAAGTTTCCTCGGTTGAAATAGTTCTCTGTCTGATTTATTTTCGCAGAGAATTCTGAAATCAGCTATACAGGAATTTGGAAGACACACAATGACTCAAAGAATTATTTAGTCCTCATGTTTCGTCGCTCTAACAGCTACATAAGCTAGCATTAGGTTAATTCTGCGAAGATGCTTGTGACTCAAGGTTTATTTCGAGAGTTCTAGCTACTTCAGACTGTGCACAATTACAGCAGACAAGCTGTTCGTCGTGTTTCGTGACAGACAAGCGACTGCTTACGACTTTATCGAACATGTAAACGTCGTGAATGTGTAATTTTTCAGGGAACCTGTGTTACAAGCTGTGTTACTTTGTTGATGTTGGAATCTAGAGAATCTGAGGAATCTAGGGAACTTCTGACGATGTTAATAGTTCAGAAGGTATTATTTTTGGATTGAATCGAAGGTACATAGGTTTGCTTCAATTTCCTTAGACTCTAGCGCGATGAAAAAAAAAATTAAATATTATGTATATTCGTGTAAATAGTGGACATGGCGAAAACTCTTCGCTGCCGAGTATCACAGGTAGAGTCATAAAAAACCCTCGCGCTCGACTCTAGATAAAGACTGAAGCGGTATAAATAAGGGCCGAGTAGATCCTAAAAAATCAGTTTTTGGCGAGCGAGAAAACCAGTCGAAATTGCTGGACTAACACAGACCAGACATTCTTACTCTCTCCAAGCATAATCCAAAAAGTTTCGGTCGAGCAGCCGGACTCTAGCGGACCAGGCTCTCCATCCTGACTTCCTACACCTCGAGCAGCTGGACCTTTGCAGATCAGGCTTTCGATCCTGATTTTCCTCTGATCCTTCCTGGACAAGGCGTCCGCCACCAGCAAGACTTTAGCCTTACGATTACTGGGAACTCCGATATCTTTTTCGGAGAGGAACCATCCTGGAGGAAAAGACCCTCCCCACTCAGTCTCTGTGTATCTCGACGCGGGATTTCAAATTGTGTTTGAAAGTCCGAACGTCACAAGACAATATCCTAGTTGCAAATAAATGATCAGATTACAATTTCTGTTTCTATCAAAAATTGCAAAATGAGAAAGTTGTTGAAGTTACTCCACTTTGACTGTTGGAAAATTAAGCTACTTTAAACAATTTTCATCTGGCTGAACTATACAATGAATTAAGCTTTCTTAACAATTATTAGACTGCTCTTGTATAGAAGATTTTTTTAAATAATCTTTTCAGTTGTTTAAAATTTCTGATGATATACAAAAAGCTGTTCGATTTTTAAACAGTGACGCAACTTATGGATCGACCTGTACTATCAGAAGGTACAGTTTTAGTAGAAATTGAGGAAATGGAACGACTCGATTAAATCACACGAATTCCAATCGTGCTGAAACCTCCAACCTTTGCGAATTTCGACGATTATTTATAGGAATCCTTGACACGCCAATTTCTGCACGCGTGATCGAGCATTATCTACGTCAAACACGCCAGTTGAGAATCTGTACTCGTCTTAACGTTCGCGAGGCGTGCATTAATTCCTCAGATAACACCAAGTTTCCTCTCTTGCATCCCTTCAACTCGAGGCACGATGTCAATTTCATCGCGAAATTTCAAAGTCAACCGACGCACCGCGGAATATTCTCCGAACTATTATTCCAACAAAGTTTACTGATATCCTAAGTCGGTATGGTTGAGATGTTTCTTCGTATCAACTTCAAACCCGGGTGAGATTCGATAATCCTCGTTTCTGATCTCAATTATTCAGGATTCTTTTGAACTAACTATCAGTGGAAAAATAATTTATATATTTTATCACTATGTCAACAGATAACGATTCAGTTAAGTTATCGACAACGTACTTATTATGTGAATATTATTATTTTTAATTTATTATTTTATATTATTATTATGTTAATTGTTCGGATGTGATGTGACTTGTTCGGATGTCTATGGATATACGACCACGTAATACTTCGAGGAAATGGAAAAGAATAAGACAATTGCCATCTTCAGATGAATCAAACTAGGATTTCGCTGCAAATTCAGAAACCCCGGAAACGGAGCAAGGTAAAACAATAGAAATTCTGCAAGATAAGAAAAGAAACCGTGATTTTTGGTTGATAGAAATGAAAATCAAAAAAGCAAATTACTTATACTTAAATAATTGATAGAACAGAGTAGAAGAAAAAATCTATTTTCGGTAAAACAAATGTCGCAGCCGGATTTTATTTTAATGAAACCACTGGAAGAGTCAATGATAGGAAGAGTAAAAAATACCGCAGGCGAATCTGAAAATTCAATTTATGAGATTCTTGAAAAATGCACCTTATAAGATGTTCTATAAAACTTCCTTATAAATTCTACATTTTGGATCTTTCACCTAAAAGAGGAGGACCAAAAATATATGGAACTATTAACACTATGCCGTCCGATGGCACCACGTGGTTGGTGCCTCGTAAAAATATTTCTATTGTAATAAAAATACTTATATTTATTTATACGTATCTTCAGGATTTCGTGTAAATCGGATGACAGAATTAAGCAAGAGTCATTAAAATTTTCACGTTTTAATACGATGCATTGTAATTACAATATGAATGATCACGCGAAATACCAACGACAGACGAAAAATTTTCCACAACACATGTACACGTCAAAGTGTTAATTTGCTTCCATTATACACGACCAATAGACCAGTAATGAAAGAAAAATATAAAGATGTGATGTGTTTACTACCCTACATCCCTCCAGTTTTTTAGAAACATTTTGAAAATCTCCAATCTGAACTTGTTTTATTGTAAAATGGTATGGTGTCCCATGGCTATTCGATTCCTCTTTCATCGCGATCTATGTTTGCAATACACAACAGAAGGTTCACGTTATACTTAATGGATTCCAGTTGAATAATTCAGATTGTTACGATACACAGTTTCGACAATTACAGCATGTATTACAATTAGTTTTATCTTGATGAAAATAAAGGTGAGAGAGAATTTTACCCATTGGCAACTATGTTGCGTATAATTCAGTTGCTCGTAAAATGCATCAGTGAATAATGGCCGACTGTATACAGCAATTAATTTTAATTTCGACGAAAGCCTCCATTATGCACGGCGATTTTGCGTGTAAATTCATGTGATTAATTGTTTGCCTAGGAATTGAACAGAACAGTGCAGGATATCGAAGTTGATATAAGCGAGACATTTTTCGAGAATTGTATTATCGGAATAATTATCGAAGCTTCAAATCACAATAATAAAATAGAGAGAAAATTTAGAATCCAGATGGGTGAAAAATTTGAATACAAAATTTGGGTAAAAAGTGACCCAATATTATGGTACTCGTATTCTTAATTTTTATAATGCAACGAATGCACCAAGGAAACATGGAAAACACTAATTTAGAAGTTAATCAGTTTTGTTTAGAGAAAAGCAATATATTTTGCTCAAGATTATTTATAACAAGTTTGATTAATAAAATTGCATACAAATTTTATGCATTTTTTGAATTTTGTTGTGTGTATTATAGCACAAATAAAATCTTTCTCTCTTTTTGTTTTTTATATTGAACCATTCAATTGAGATAATTTTGTAAGGCTTGTGTGAGATCTTTCCTTTTTTTTTTTCTGTATTACGAAATATGTTCGAGTTATTCTCCATTATTCGTATCTCCACCTTCACTTTAGCTTCGCGTGATATTTTACAGAGTACAAAATGTGAAAGCCATTGCGGTGGGTGAAAAAATATCCGAAGGCCGTGAGAGTAACAATTTATATCAAGAGTATGTTACATAAATCCACAAAATAAACTTTCAGTATGTTATTAAATGAAATTAAACAAACATATTAATTATAAATTTTATTATAGAGTTGTTCACAACTGCATGTGTTTTTAAATGGGTCAAAAAGGACCCGAAGAGTGCCTAAGAGTTAAATAAAATTATGTTACGTTTACATCTTCAAGTAAACTTATTTTATAATTAAACTGATAAAATAGTAGACCTAATAAAAAAAAAAAAGAAAAAAATTTCAATCTAAACGATTTATAAGCAAAATTCTTTTAAGTTTTCAAGTTCTTTCAAGTTCTTCTAAGTGTTCAAGTTCTTTCAAATCCTTTTAAGTTTTTTCTCAAATCCCTTTAAGTTTTCAAGATGTTCCAAATTCTTTTAAATTTTCAAATTCTCTCAAATTCTTTTGAGTTTTCTCTCACGTTCCTTTAAGTTTTCAAATTCTTCCAAATTCTTTTAAGCTTTCAAGTTCTCTCAAGTTTTTCAGCTTCTCTTTTGAAATAATATTAAAAGTATTGATGCAAATTATAAAATTTAACGCAAACGCAGTACACTTGAAACATTTTCACTTGACCTATTATTTATTTTATACTTCTGTATTCAGCAGAAGCAGGGAAATATTAATGTAAAATTTTCTGTCGTCAAAGATATAATAAACTTTTTAAAAATGGTAAATATACCAAGAGTAATATAAATTTTAAACATGAGAAGAAGATAAGAATGTGAAAGGACTTGAGTAACTCTCGTTTTCATATTACCAAGATACGATCGAAAAGTAGGAAATACTGTTCCTGAACAATTTCTCAAAATTCAAACGGTAATACTTTGGACACATGATCACCGATAACACCGACAAATCGGATTAACCGAAAACCCCCTAAGATCTTCAACTTTTCACGATTGGCGTCGACTGGTCGATAAATCAATTAGCAAGACTATAAGTAATTAAGGCCACGAGTGACGGGGCAAAAAGGAGATACTCTAGGTGAAAATTCGGCCGACAGACCAACGTTGTTCCAATTTTCAATGGAAAATTTCCACCAGGCCGCGTTGCAATTAGATGAAATCGCGAAACACAATGGAGCCAAACTATGCTGCAACGACTCGATGAAACGTTTATCCAGACGAGGAGAAAATTAAAATTTCCGCACCTCTGACCAACCGCTGACCTGTTCTACTTAAAAATGATAATTCAGATTGTACGAAGTCGAAAAGCGTGTGGAAAAAATACTTCTGATTGCAATATGAACGCTCGATGTTTACTAAAATGTACAGGATTTACTTTTTTCAATACAAATGGAAAAAAGATTTGTTTTATTCTAAATTTTTTTCAAGTTAAAAAATTATTTAATTGTAAGCTATTTTCTGTAATTTCGAAGAAGTGTGATAATTCGAAAGAAAGAATACGAAAATAAGTTCGGTGTAATTTGGTGCAAATTTTTGAATTATACATTTCTCTGAGGACTTTTCTTTATTGATACGTTCCTTTCACTTTTCTTTTCATTTCACTGAATATTAATTGAGAAAATTGCATTCTCAAAAATACTTCAAATACGAACCGAAATAAAAAGATAAATAAGTAGAATTGCATTCTTTATATGAAGATACTAAGATGAGATGAATTAGATTTTGTGGAAATCTTTGAGTTGCCAGAGTCGTGTAATGTTACTTTCGCTTCTATTTCCATTTCACTAAATATTAATTAAGAAAATTGCACGGCCCTCAAAAATACACATTTTCAAATATAAACTGAAAAAAAGAGGTAAATAAACAAAATTGCTATTTTTCAGTAAGGATAGTAAAACGAGTGCTGTATTATTCTATGCAAATTTTTGTGTTAACTGAGTCGTGTACACTATTTTCTGAGAATTTTTCCTTCGCTTCTCTTTTCCATTTCACTAAATATTAATCAAGAAAATTGCACGTTCCTCAACAATATACAATTTTTAAATATTAATCAAGAAAATTGCACGTCCCTTAAAAATACACAATTTTTAAATATTAATCAAGAAAATTGCACATCCCTTAAAAATTCACAATTTCAACTACAAACCAAAAGAAAAACATCCGGCAAGCAGAATTACAATGAAACATAAATCAACACGATTTTCAATAAAACACAGATTGACAAACAACCTACGAAGGTACACACGTGTATCGATCACCTCCAATTAAGAAAAGAAAGCTATATAAAGCACACAAATGATGAAAAATAGTAGCAATTGTATCCAAAGAAATAGATATCTCGAAGGAAAAGTACGATCATGTTTCTTTAATATAAGAAATGATTGCCAGTAGATTATAGTATCATGGAACAGTTGTTTCTTTCTTTCTCTTTTCTTTCTCTTCTCACAGCTGTTAAACGTACATGATCATTCATGAAATTGTGGACACTTGAAAAGTTGAAGGAAAAAGTGAAAGAAAAAACAACACAAACTGACACTATTTCTGATCAGTTTTTCATGGTATAAACATAAAGTTAACGAATTATGCATAAATAATTAAATAATATGCAAACAGGTACAAATCAAGAACTTTGGAAACTTTTCATTAATTTCTAAAATTTTCTACTCGTCGAGAAGAAAATGTTGAATGAAAAGAAAAAATGTCAAATAAATACACAGTAAAGGAAGAACGACTTCAAACTAATAACAAAGATTCATTTCCTTTTGGTTTAATTCGAAAGTAAGATAAGCAGAAATGAAAACGTTTTTTGGGAATAAATTTATGTAGATCTTAATAAAATAAAATATTATTGTTATTATTATATTTGAGTTATTATTTTGGTAAATGGATAAACAAATGGTAATATAAAAGTATTTTACACAAATCTTGAATAATTATTTAGCAAAAGAAACTTTTCAACGGAGTGTCCATACTTTTGTGAGCAGCAGTGTGGATCAAATCGAAGGAATCTAGTTCACTGTGCTTCTGTTTCCTTTGCACAATATTGATCGTGAGAATTCGTGGCCCCACAGCGTGAACAAGAATCGTAAATATTGAGAATACCAGGTGCATTTCGATTGATTGCCGATGCCACCGCGATCGGCGTAAATATTGTCCGACGGCAATTCGTATTGTACAATCGTTGATTCTATCTGTGTAGCTGAGGTAGTGGGTTAGTGGAAAAATTCGTGCCGGTTTCCAATAGATGACACTAAATTATTTGTTTGAAAGTAACACTTGCTGTTGTATGTGCAAATTTCATAGTGGATAAAAAAAAGCGATAGTCAACAGTAATTTTATTAGCAGACTTTTGTGTTTCAACAGTTTGAACATTGCAAAAAGAAAGGATTTGAAAATGAAATAAAGTCAGAAAAATTTAGAAAATTGAAAATTAGAAAAATTAGGAAAATGAGAAATGTGGGTCCACGAATCTTAGGAAAATTAAGAACACTGAGAAGCATTGGAAGTGGAAAAATGAGGAAAATGGGAATTTGGAAATATTAAGAAAGTTCAGAATATTGGAAAGCACTGAAAGTAGACAAATTAGAGACTGAAAAGAGGGAATGAGAGGCTAAGAATGTGGAAAAATTTTGCGAACAGAAAATTGGGAAAAATTGGAAATTGTGGGTAAGAAAAATTTAGAAAATTGGAAATTAGAAAAATGAGGAAAATGAGAAGTGTGGAAACAGGATATTTAGGAAAATTAAGAACATTGAGAAGAACAGAATGTGGGAAAATGGGGAGTTGGAAACTTAAGGAAATTAAGAACACCGAAAAGCATAGAAAGTGGGAAAATTAAAGATCAGCAAATTAGGGAAAATTTGAAATTGTAAACCAAAAAAAAAAATATAGAAAATGCAGAATTAGAAAAATGAGGAATATCGGAACTGTGGATCCAGAAATCTTAGGAAAATTAGGAACGTTGAGAAGAATTGGATGCGGAAAAATTAGGAAAATTATGAAAATGGAGAGTTGGAAACTTTAGGAAAATTAAGAACACCGGAAAACATAGAAAGTGGGAAAATTAGAAAAACTAGAATGAAAGAATGAGAGATTAATAATATCGGAAAAATTAGAGATCAGGAAATTGGAGAAAATCGGTAATTGTAGGCCAGAAAAATTTATAAAATTGAAAATTGAGGAAATGAGGGAAACGGAAAATTCGGGTCCAGAAAACTTAAGAAAATTGAGATCATTGAGAAGAATTGAATGTAGAAAAATTAGGAAAATAGGGAGTTGGAATAATGAGGAAAATTGAGAACACCGGAAAACATAGAAAGTGGGAAAATTAAAAAAAACTAGAATGAAAGAATGAGAGATTAATAATATCGGAAAAATTACAGATCAGGAAATTGGAGAAAATAGGTAATTGTAGGCCAGAAAAATTTATAAAATTGAAAAGTAAGGAAATGAGGGAAACGGAAAATGCGGGTCTAGGAAACTTAAAAAAATTGAGATCATTGAGAAGAATTGAATTTGGAAAAATTAGGAAAATTAGGAAAATAGGGAGTTGGAATAATGAGGAAAATTGAGAACACTGGAAAGTATAAGAAGCGAGAAAATTAGGAAAACTAGAACGAAGGAATGAAAGATCAATAATATTTGGAAAATTTGAGATTAGGATTTGAACTGAAGAAGATACAAAGAAACTTAATGTCGACAGATCGAGCAGAAGAAAATTATACAAACCAAACGGATATTGTATAATTGACTAATAAATTAATTTTACATGCCAAATTATTTATTGTACTTGAATGTGAAATCGTTTTTCCACTGACACAACGCAACGATAAAGGAGTGAAAGGAAACAGCACTGAAGAGCAACAAGATACTACACTTCTTTGAGTAAACACGATATCGAATAAAACACAGAACTTCGTTCGTCGTTCTCCATTTATTCACTCGGTACTCTGAACTACGTTACTTGATATCTCTCTGTTTCTTTATGTTGTGCAGAATTCTTCGATTCCTTGCTGGGAAAAATACGGCAGATTAATTTTAAATAGAGAAGCTGTTTTTACCGCACACTTGGAATATTTAACTTTTCATTAGAAACGAGATATTTTCGCGATGTTATAACTTATTGCTCCCCATGGTGGCTGGAATATTTGAAATTCAGTTTAAACTCTCTTTTATTACAATTTATGGGACAGAATTTAGGAATTTTGAAACGTTTTGAATAGATTTTACGTCCGGGAAGTGTGCTTGGAAAGTTGGAAGGTTTAAAATTTATTGTCTCGCCGAAATGACAGGATTTCGGCAAGTTTGAATGTGATTTTAAATCTGAATTTACATTTCGTTAGGATTTTCGAAATGCTTTGACTTTAATTGCACGAAAATCGCGTAGAAAATGTAAAATTTGGAAATACCTGAATTCTAATATTTAAAAAAATTTGACATTAGAAAAGAATATGAAAATTTCTCTCCATGAAAATTTCAAATTTCCCGCAGTTGAAAATTTCTTATAAATAATCTACGGATCTTTCTGCATTTCTGAGAAATTTAAAGGTGTAAAATTGCACCCAATGCATACAACGTGAAAAAAATGTGGAAAATATTGAAACTATAATGCAACAATTTTCTGTTAAAATTCTACGCATTTTTTTCTATATTCATAAAAATGTAAATTTCCATAAAAATTCGCAGTTTATTTATAAAATGGGAATTTTCATCTCACTGAGAATCTTTAAATTTTCTAATCTTTCTTGAGATACAAAAATTATCTAAAGGAACTCTCGAAAATTATCACAGAGACTGTAAAAATTTCACATTCCTCGTTGTTTCATTTTTTTCCAAAAATATTTTTCATACAATATTCGAAAGTTTGTACAAATTTTTTTTATACTCGACAAATCTGACCATTTCTGAATTAATATTGCCGTAAGCTCGACTGCTATTTTTCGTGAAATTTCACGATAGAAGAACGACAGAAGTTTCTCGTTGCACAGGCGCGTAAAGAAACGGGAGTTTCTTATCTGCCAGCAGCAAGACGACGATTTCTAAAAGGACAGTTGCGGCAAGTTGATTTTTAAATAGGTTCCATGTCGATACCGAGCAAAAATGCGAAACTACGCTACTCGTGCTTGAAACTTTCATTAACCTGACAATACTGATCTACCACGAGACTCGTACAGCATTCATATACCCGATGAAAAATTGAATAGCCTGGTTGGCCATTAAACGTCACGTGTAATACAACTGCTCCATTTACCATGAAACTTCGTAAAATCCTGTCACAAAAGGGAAAATAAAAAAAAGGGTGAAAACAGTTCTATTGTTTGTGAAACAATAGTGGGAAACAAAAGAAGATGAAACGAATATTCTTCCCCAAAACGGTACCATGTGAAAAAAATTAAAATATCCCGAACATTTGGAAAATCAAATAAGAACGGATAAAAAGTGGATTCTTTTCATAAGAATAAACGATTAACTGTTCAGAAATCGTGAAGGAGACAGTGAAATATGCCACAGTTTAATTAACATAAAAAGAACGCCTGCTGGACGAAAAAATTTTTTTTTTATTCAACGTAATGAATTTTACATTTTTACAACTTTGAGAATAATCAATTTTTAAACATTCGAAGACAATTTGATAAATTTTACGATTAAAAATTAAACATCTACCTTTCTACTGAAATCTGCCGTAGCCAAAATTAACAAATCCTTTCACTTGAAATTCTAAGATGACACTACCAGTATAAAATAGACAAACTTTAATCCCGGAACTTTTTGAATGAATAAAACTCATGTCTTGTTGGTATAGTAATCGTCACTAACAGATGGAACTGCTCATATTCTTTTTTTTTTTGCTTGTCAACTTTCTTTTGTCTTAACTTCTCGCCTACTTATGGACACGTGTAAAGTAGCTCTCGGTAACAGTTTTCCTTTGGACTCTATCTTTTTGTGTGTGTTAATAAGTAAGCCTAGTTTACAACAGTATTTGTCAAAGTTCGTTTTATTCTTTGACCCAACATGTCTGTTAAGTGTGTACATTTTAACCGTTTGAGTGCCACGGACCTTTGAAAAAATTCAGTCGAAGAATGCCAAGCGGCGCGATCGCGCTTCTTTCGTCTTTTCTTTCCTTTACTCGTTTACGTTACTTTGAATTTTTAATAAATGAAAAAATTCTTTTTAACAACAGCTCGAAACTTACGAAAGCATGGATCTTAATTTAGTTGAACATCCATAAATGGTGACAGTAAAAACACGCATTGACAAAGTTCAGAAGTGTAGTTAGTTCGTTTCTACAGACCTATTAGCTGGCACTTTTGGGCACTGAACAGGAGAAGCGCAATCGCGCCGGTTGACACTCAAACGGTTAAAGTGTTGTGAGTGAAAATCCAAAGATGCGAGTGTTAATGCATATTCTATAGCGAGTTGTAATGCAAATTCTCCGCGAGAATTCTTTTTCAGAATCTCAGTGTCCGTTCAGAATTTCTTTAGTGTCCTCAGTGTTCTTTTTAACACTTTATCGACCGGAAGCCTATTAATCGGCTTTTTGCTGCCAACGTTTGTCGACTTAGGGAGCTTATTAATCAGTTTCTTACTGCCACAAATTAATGAATTACCATATAATAAGAAAAAGTGAACGATATATAGTAAGCCCTCTCACGAGTTTTGATTGAAAATTTTCAGAGCTGTAAGAATAAATGCAACAGCAAAAACTGAGCCAGTATTGGATAGAATAAGTCGGTCGGTAAAATGTTAAGAATCCCCATACTCTTAATAAAAATCTTAAAATAATAATCTCTCAGTAATAATCTTGGAAATCAATTGAGCGTTTGATATTTCTCCTGGTTGTAAAGTTAATAACACGGTGAAGAGAAGCATATTGAAGTCCTGAAAAATATCAGATTTGAGGACCGCATTATAAACCTTAGGATAATCCTTTGTCCCTAACACAATTCAAGGATCGTATATTTTACCTATCGTATTAATTGAGCTGCAAATTTCAACAAACAAGGGAGAAAATGCTACTTGAGAGGTTAGGGTCGATGTACATATATGTAGATCGTCCTTGATCAAACAGTGCTTCGTTATCTCCCGTGACGCGTGCAGCGGCGGCGATTTAATAAAGGATTACACGCCGCCATGAATTCGTGTCTTAAATTTCCGTCCTGTGGGAGACAGCTTTCAGGGCGAGGGACATTTCTGCCAAGATTTACATCCTGCTGAAACGGGGCACAAATTTTCCGTAAATGGAGGTGTGAATGGAAACGATAAAGTTAACAGAGTGACCCGGGCAGTTACTTGGGAACAATTATTTCATTCCTGAAATAGCTAATAGTGTGGATAATAGGAGTTTTGAATTATTAACGCATTAAGAAGAACGTGGGAATAATTGATACTAAATTATTCTATGTTTCCATTTATTTTTCTATTGAAAAATGGTGACAATATTAACGCTAAATAATATTAATTGAAGAAAATTAGAAAAGGTAGTTATAAGAATTTCTATCGTCAAAATAAAATTACATATCCCTAAGAGTTTCTGTTATACAAGTATGACAAAAGTATTCATAATATTTGGCGACATTTTTTTGTACTTTAAACTTTGAGAAAAATCTTTTATCTAATTTTACTATATCGAGAAAAATGGAAGCTGAAGAAGAATCCATTTTTCAGTCCTCAAAAAATGGAAAATAAAATAATTAAAGATGAAGAATAATTGCTCATAATTGTCAAAATATAATTGAAAAATATTATAATGTTAGGGAAAATTAAAAGAAGCAGTTATGAGAATTTCTGTCGTGAAAACAAATATACACATCGCTAAGAGTTACTGTTGTACAAGAATTAAAAACAGTGTCTATAGTATTTGACAAAATTTTTCTGTTCTTGAAATCTTAAGAAAAATCTTTAATCTAATTTTACTATATCGAGAAAAATGGAAGCTGAAGAAGAATCCATTTTTCAGTCCTCAAAAAATGGAAAATAAAATAATTAAAGATTAAGAATAATTGCTCATAATTGTCAAAATATAATTGAAAAATATTATAATGTTAGGGAAAATTAAAAGAAGCAGTTATGAGAATTTCTGTCCTAAAATAAAATTACATATCCGTAAGATTTTCTGTTCAAGAAGAATAGAAACTGGATAAAAATACATTTTTTAGTCTTGAAAATACGGAAAATAAAATAATAATTATGAATAATTACTGATGATAGTCAAAAGCTAAATATCGAAATACTAAATACTATTAATTTGAATTATAAATATTAAGGAAAATTGTGAGCAGCATTTGTTAGAATTTCCATCGTAAAAATGAAAATACACAATCATAAGAGTTTCTGTTATAGAAATATTATTAATAAATATTGGCAATATTCGACATAAAATTTCTATATTCTTTAAACATTGAGAAAAATCTACAATCTATTTTGAATATATTGAGAAGAACGGAAATTGGATAAAAATACATTTTTCAATTCTCAAAGTATCGAAAATAACATAAGTAAAAATTAGGAATAATTGCTGATAATGGTCAAAAATTAAATATTCTGCGATCTATCTATAAAAATGGTAATATCCGATTTCACGTTGAATTTCCAGCACGAAAGTCTCAACATTTTCTCCCAATAATAAGATAAAAGAGTACTAAAAGCCTTATCGATGAATTTCTCGTGTTTCGCTGATTCGCAGGATCGCTAATTCGCAAAAAATCCTGTTCGAGCTATTAAATGTAGACAAAAGGGGGATTGAAAAGATTAAATAAAAATGTGCTTTGGAATTTTTAAGGTGAAAATAGCATTGTGAATATGACGATAAAGGGAATCGAGGATAATTGGATGATAAGTTCGAAGTGGAACATTGGGTATAGGATGCGCTGCTGTGTCTGACCATAAGAGTGCTTATTCTACTTACAAGACCTATTGCCTTTAATCCACGAAACTAAACTGATCTAAATTTAACCATAACACTTGTACAATTATAGACATTTAATCTAACAATTATTAATCTCTTCAAGGACGATATTTTCTAAGATTTTAAAAAACTTATTAATTTATGTATGTAATTATATTTTAAGTTTTTGCACTCTGAGTAATGTTTTTTTTATTTGCGTTTGATATAATCGACTTCACCTCACCTTTTGCAATGGAACTGTGGAAAATGAAAAATTTTATTTTAGAAGGAAAAAATAATATATGCATATGAATTTATTTATTTATGTATTATCGTTTATTATACGTTTATTTCTGGTATTAATTTATATGTAATATTTAGTGTGTGTAATATATACGTTTATTTATCATATTAATTTATATATTCTCTATTTATTTTGTCAATTTGCTTTATTTTAAGATAAATAAGGTTTATATGAAATAATGATGTATGTTACAAACTTAAATGATTAATCACTTCAGATCGATAGCAATTTTAAAATGTCTAATAATTTCTGTCAGGAGATTACATTCACCGTACTTTCATGCTTTTTCTATCATAAATATTGACATTTTCAAGGAAAAGAAAAGAAAAATTAAACGTACACGAAACGTACTCGAAAAGGTTAATACACTTGATATCTTGAAGATGAAATTTTTAAATTCACCACGATTCCAAATAAAAAGTGATGACTTGTTGAAAATTTATATTCACAAGTGTTAAATATAAAGTAAAGTGGAAAATTATATTTATACAAGTGTAAACATAACTCAGAAATTGTTAATTAATAATACATAGAAATCTTTGAAATTAATTATTACCGATTTGACAATCGAGGATATATAGAGATTGCTGGTTTCAAAACTGTTTTCTGCGTAAAATTAATTTGAATATTTAGTTAAATAATTGTTAATCCATCAAATTATTATTTGTTAAAAATCTATATGCACGAATGTTAAATACAAAGTGAATTGGAAAGTTATATTTATACAATTGTAAACATAACTTAGGAACTGTTAATTAATAATACACAGAAAGCTTCGAAATTAATTTTCACAAATATGATAATAGAGAATAAATAATGATTGCTGGTTTCAAAAATTTTTTTGGACAGAAATAAATTGAATATTTAATTGAGTAATTATGAATAGATGCAATGATTATTTGTTAAAAATTTATATGCACAAGTATTAAATATAAATTAGAAAATTATATTTATACAACTGTAAACATAACTTAACAATTGTTAATTAATAACAGACAGAAAGCTTCGAAATTAATTTTTACAAATTTGACAATAGAGAACAGATAGTAATTACTAGTTTCAAAATCGTTTTTTGCACAGAATTACTTTGAATATTTAACTAAGTATTCACTGACACATGAAAAGTATAAAAATTGAATTTCTAGCAATATATATATATATGTTACAGTACTAAATTATTTGAAATGAATATCGTGTGATGGATTCTTCGATTGTGGAGAAATTTTCTATTATTTTTGGTTCCTCTTCAACGCAATGATAGAATATAAAGAACAATGAAGATGGCGGATTATCTGGCGCGATATTGATCTACGTGTAGCTAACATACAGAGAGCTTTCGAAACGCAGCCAAAGATGGCAGCGCCGTACGACTCAAAAATTTACCAACGAACGCGTCTCGAAATCGCGTTACCGACCATTCCCGGAATGTTATCGCACAACCTACCTCAAATTTTCCATTCCAAACGAAGGTATAGTAATATTACAGTACCATGAATATTTTGAGAATGAACCAAATTAACTCTATGAAGTAACAACTGGTGCTAGAAGTTAGCACAGAAATTGAAAGCTATAGAACTGTCGGATTTCACAAGTTTATCAACAATGGATTCAGAAATATCATCGATGCAAATTTTAAAGAAAAAACTGACTACTACAACACTATACAAAATAGAAATTCTGAGAAAGGCTTCATCCACTTCATTCGGTGTTCAATCCGTGTCGATGGACACCACCGACAAGGATTCTAAAGAAGAAAATCAGGAAAAGAAATCACTACCACTTCTTTATATAAAATAGAAATTCTAAGAAATATTTCAATCACCTCGACCGCTTCATTACATCATTCGTTTCATCCACTTGATGAAAATCTACTAAACTGTCGATAGATGTCGATAAACTGAAGAATATTAAAGAAGAAGCTGACGACAAGATCACATCACTACATAAAGTAGGAATTTTAAAAGAGACTGCAACCACTTCAACCACTTCACCACATCATCCATTTCATCCACTTCATCGATATTCACTAAGCTCTATCGGTAAAGATATTAAAGAAATAACTGATGACTAAATCATATCACTGCATAAAATAGAAGTATTGAAAGGGATTTGATCACTTCAACCACTTCACTACATTATCCATTTTATCCACTTCATGGAAATCTTCTAAACACTATCGATAAGAATTCGAAAGAAGAAATTGACGAAAAGACTCACTATTGCAATAACAAATTGAAATCCTAAGAAAGGCTTCAACCACTTCAATGATTTCATATCATCCATTTCATCCACTTCATGGAAATCTTCTAAACACTATCGATAAGAATTCGAAAGAAGAAATTGACGAAAAGACTCACCATCATTATAAAAATAGAAATCTTAAAAACAGCTTCAACCACTTCAACTATTTTATCACAAGATTCATTTCGCCCACTTCATGGAAATCTTCTAAATATTACCGATAAGAGTTCTAAAGGAGCTGAGAAAAAGATTCATTATAGAAATATTAAAAGAAACTTCACTACTTCAAACACTTCACCACATCAACCATTTCATCTACTTCAAATCTACTAAATACTATCGATAAAAATTCTAAAGAAAAGATTGATCGCAAGACAGACAGTTCAGACGTTCTGATCATCATACAGAACAGAAATCCTAAGTAAAACTTCACCACTTCAACTACTTCATTCAAATCCTTCAAAAAATCAAATACATTCAAGCCGAAAAATAAATCAAATAGATACTCAGTTTAATAAACAGCATCATTCCCTTTTTGTTCATTAAAAATTGATAACTGACGTGTTAGATAAATTGTAACTAAAATTGAGCTAATTAAACCAATTTCTCAAAGTAATTTCGATATTTTGAGAAAGAAAATATACTACTGTATAACACTCGAGGACTGAAACGGTGATTATTGTGCATTAATTCTAGAAATACGAGCGTTGAATGTACACCTAATTCTGGAAAACATGATCCAAAATAAAATTTAAAAAAAATGTACTTATAAAATAATTGATTTTTAGTTAGGAAATATATAAAAACGTTTTTTAATCGAAGTATGTATTATTGAAACAATTTTTCTTTATAATCTGCCTACGGAGTATATTTTCTGGAAGTAAATCTTATTTAGAACATACACTTTCCACAAAAATATTGTTTACATTCAAGACAAGCTGAATTCGTTCTGTTTTTGTTGTACAATCCAATTCGACAGGATCTGCGTGTATTAGAAGTTTCTTTAAAATTTCTTCGAGTGCAGTTTATTCAGCTGCATTTCTGTTGCTATATAGAAATTTTTAAATGTCAAATAAAAATAAAAATAGCGCTAAATCTTTGTATAAATAAACGAAAGGATATCGATATATAGATTTCAATCTAAAATTTATATTGTAGCACATTTTATTCACCCGTAGTTTTTAAGAATTTTGATATATTTAGACATATTTTAGATAGATAATTAAAAATTGAAACATTTTAAAGGAGACAAGCAAGGAAATATAACAGTTATTCTATCTTATTAAAAATCGTTACAAATTCCTACAATTATATTAATACGATGTCAATCCCTTGTCCTGTAACAATATGTTAGACTCGTGTCACAAATTCTAGCTAATGTTTGACAGAAACAGTCATATTAGTAACAAACGTTAAATTTAATTCTACCTTTCCTTTGAATTTATAAAACTGAGGCCTGGAAAATGTAATTAATCCATAATACATTAGCGTATTTTACATAAAATGGTATTAAAACAGTGAATAGCTGATGCTTAGATATATAGTTAGAAAAAAAATCATAGTTCAAGGGGTAAATAATTTTAACGCGTTTATTTTAATAATTTACAACAGGATATAACAAGTCCCTGTTAAACAATCGTAAAAATAATATAAACACATAACTATTGCTTTATTTAGCAAATTACTTCGTACATAAAATTTTAAAACACTCTGTACAGAGCTGTGGTTGATCAGGGCAATTTGGATAAAAACTTTTTTACGTTTACGTTTCCTCTTGCCTTTGATCGACCCGCAGAGCGTCTTTTTTTGCATAACATAATTTACATGTGCGTTTAACGCTTATTCCAAAAGAATTATTCCGAGCAATATTATGCTGACTACGTTGAATCTCTCATTGTTTCTTAAACGTTTCATTCTCGTCTACAAATCTTCAACTGAGTGAATATCTCTCATAATTTCTGGTACTATATACGTTCTTATCTTCCTTACTATGAAAAGATACAAAGGGCCCAGTATATTTACATAACTGCATGGAGTTAAGTTTCATTCAAATTGTCAGGCGGAGATTTCCTTGTAAACTCGCCTGGCAGTCCAAGTGTTAAAGAAAAATATTTAAAACCCGTCATTTTGTACGGACTTGATAGTTCCAGTGTTGAAGTCAAAAACTAACCGAACAATTATTGCCCACAGCAAGGAATAAAGACGCTAGTGATACAGAAAGCACGAAAACACCAAATAACAGAGAAAGTGCTTCTTTCATCTCTCTCGAGAGAGGTATCCAGAATGATAAGGGCGTAAAGTATTTTTGATTTATACTCACCGCACTTCATGACCAACCACCACCGTCCAACCTCTACGTCTTCTCCTATCTTTCCTGCGCAACGCTTCCGCGACACTGAGCCTCTCCATCGCGACACGTGTTCCCGACAAATCTTCTCACTCGTGCTAGACAAACTCTAGCCTTCCTTCACTTGCCGCACGATCGAAATTTCCCATGGAGAACCGTCATGGTGGAACAAATGGTGCTCCAATAGGGTTCGATGAACTCTGACGCTTCGTACGCTTCGCGGAGTGGAAAAGCTTGCGGGTTTTCTGAGGTTAGATCACTTGGAAAGGAAGGCGCACTATTTTCTGAGAATTGTCAGGAGTCATCCTCTCTTCCGATTTGAAGAATAAAAGCTGGGTAAATTGTCGATGGGGATTTTCATGCACAGTCACATTTTTGGTTGCAGAATGTGAACACTCGGGTTCTTTTTAATTAATACAAATTAATTGCTGATTCTGATTAATTAAAACACTGAGTGTTTCTTTATTTAAGGTGAAATTTAGGGTAACGGGAACTTGTTCAATGACATTAGTATAATTTCACATTGATCTGTAGTGTGATCAATTCAGCGACGAGGTGAAATTAATCTCTCGTGAAAAAAGACACTGTATGTTTCCCTTTTTTATGGTGAAATTGAAGATAGTTTTGCTGTGATTTTGAAGATTGGTTTTAGACGAATGATGTCAGAGAGATGAGCATTTGAATAAATTTGGAGAATACAATAACAGCGATTCTGTTCCTCACGTTTTATGTGTTCAAAGTTCGCCAATTTTCATTAACAACTACTTAAATTTTCCAGTCGATGAGAATTTTTATTAAGCTTTATTGAAGCACATAACAACGGCGAATTTTTTTAAATACTCCTCAGTTCCCTTTTCAGATAATTTTCAAAGATTTATCAATTTTCAGTAATTACTCAATCTTTCAGTCGATGAGAATTTTGATCAGGCTTCGTTGGAGAACATAACAACAGCGATTTTGCCTAAATATTTGTCAGCTTTTGTTTAAGGAAATTTTCAAAAATTCGCCCATTTCCATTAACAATTACTTCAATTTTCCAGTCAACGAGAATTTTAACCAATCTTTATTGTAGAACATAACAAGATTCTGCTTGAATATTCCCCAGTACTTAGATTTCAAAAGATTCTCCAATTTCCAATAACAACCACTTCAATCCTCCTGTCATAAATGAAACTTGTGATCAATCCAAGAGTCTTCAAACTTCACACAGAACTGACGCCCTCAAATATAAGTCAAAACACTAAAACTCGATCGTTCGCCAGAAAAAGAAGCAAAAACACCAATTTCAACTCTTCTTCACTGAACCAATATTAACACAAACATATCAAACACACACATTGAAAGAACTGAACACGAGCACAACAATCGTCGCTTTAATTCACTATTTCTCCAATTCACTGTCACTCGTTGCGATCGATTCTAATATAAAATTAAACGAGAGACGCTCACTAGTAGCTCACATTCACCGAAGCGAGAATCACGAAGCGGAGGCTAGACAGCCAGGGACCACGACTTCCGGCAACTCTGATCACCTTATCAGCTTCGCGAATCGCCGCTAAGAGGGGAACGCGTACACGCGTCAGATAAGCATCCGAACTTCGCGACGTGCCGCACAGGACTGAATGCCGTATTGTATTTATAGAGCGAGTCGGATTATTTTGAACAGCGTCGCTTTTCTCACGTACACACGTCGTTTGTTTTCGAGGACCCTCTCTCACTCTTTCTCTCCCACCCTTATAAAAAATCCCCATTGGATCGTCCCTGAGATCAATCGTAATTTCGACTGTGGGATTATGATCATTTCACGGAGATTCTTACACGTTTTAGTGTGCTCTCTTGAGATTATGATACTAAACGAGGATGTTAAAAACGGTGTATTGCGACTCGCGGCAATTACGACATTGTACGAACTGGTTTTATGACGCGAACGACGATCTGCTATTTTTGAGTGCCTCCTTCTTCGTGACAACTTTGATTGAGAGGGAAGTTTAATTGTTCCATCCATCTGACGGAAAGCTCACCTTAGAATTTCACATTCCTCTAGATTGCCAAAGCTTTTCACTTTAATTAGCGACGACTTTGTCTGTCCGCTTAACGGTTAAAGATATCGAAGCATTATCTCAAATGAGTTTCCTTAACGCTCAATGACTACGATAATGCTATTCACGATGTAGATGGAAAACGCTCAATTAGAGCAATTTCGTTTGATCATCGTTAATGCTTAACCATAAGCTTCCTTTCTTTAATTTCCTATGTCATGGCACACCACGCAGACAGTTATAGCTTACCTGCCTCAGATTAGGTCCTGAAACCTGCAAAGATCGAACTAAAAGTGACGCCCCCAAGTCAACGATTACTCTCAAGTGCACTTTTGCATCGTTGAGCGACGCGCACGGAAACTCGCATGTCTCGAGCAATAAATGCAGCAGGTAATAAGTCTATTGTGTTAACCTTTGCCATCCAAGAGATCATAAAAAATATGTAATATAATACAATTTCCCAAATATTATGTATAGAAATCAGTCGTGCACCCGAAGGGAATCGACAGGTATATGTAAAATGTGCGTATAATTCCAACCGTAACAATATCTTTTGCACGAATGAAATTAAAAATTCCAATCTATCCGTATTCTTTGTTTAGAACTGTAGTTTACATATGTGAAATTTGATAAAAATAGTCCAACATTTAACCCAAAAAATGGCAAAAAATGTTAATTTTTAACATATTTTTTAAATAAACTAATTTTTCAAAAATCTGCTTACGCCATCTTATTGGCCTTCTAAAACAGCACAATTCGCATTTCGAATTTCTTGCCTACGGCTAATAGTTTCCAAGATATTTGCAAAAATAGCTTTTTCTACCCCAATTTAAGGGCTGTTTTCACCTCTGTAGAGTGGATATTCGCACATAAAAAAAATACGTGTCAAATATTTTTTCAAGTTCTACAACATATAAAAGTTTCATCGAAATCGGCGTGTAACGTTTGGATGATGTCCCTTGTAAGAAACACTTCGTCGCTAACAAAAACATACAGAAGTGGAAACCAAAAACCCGTGAATTTGAAATATCGTAAATAGATGTGGACGATAGCTACGAAAAGAAAAGCATCCTAACTTCTAAATGAACGTTGAAGTGTTCGATGTTCTCCCAAATTTACGACTGTTGCGAAGGACCGAACAATTTCTAAACCCGTGTCTGGAAGACGCAATAAACACAGTAAGAACGATGAAACAATTATCATGTGAAATCGAGCTAACCCGTGACTATAAGCAAGATAAACGTCCCATGGCTAAGAATATCGTCTCTGTTACGGCGTAAAACTAATTATAAGTAAAGCCATTGTACATATTCCACCATCTTTGAATGTATAGCGACGATTGCTCCTTTTGTAGTAGGATTAAGAATTTTATCTCGGCCGTGTTAATTTTCATTTACCTTGGCCGAGTCAAGGCGACTAATAAAATATTACCTGCTACGGTCAAGACATGGGGAAAATCCGACACATGCTAATCGTAGGTACTCGCAGTACCTGAGGGTCACGGCGGCTTCCTCTACCAAATTAAAACAACCAATCAGCTACCGTCATTCCCATTTTCACATGTCCACCTTTATTATTTGTTAGCGACGATGTCTTTCGAAGGCAATTAGCCCGACGCTATTTTGCTTTCGTACGATTTATGGCAGGGACTTAATCTGTGTGTGGTCAGTGTGAATGAAAATATGCAGACATCCGGCGATGGCTAGTGACTCGAAGTCACGTAGCTATCGGGTGTCGTAGGTATGTTTGTTTAGAAGAATGCAAGAGAAAGTTTGGGGGTGGCAAGCAGCCCGACGTTGCGTTGCCTTAAGGGTGTGATTGTCGTTCCTAAAGGAGCTGGCCACGGAGTGGGGAGGGCAAGGATGTCTTCTGGTAAGAGGACTGTGAGAAACAGCACGGCACTTACCCCAGAACTTCGGAACAGAGTAAATCTAATAGAGTAATTGACCACCGCATCCTAGTTTACCATAGAAAACTGCTAACATATTTAAGCACGAATTCTTTCCAAACGCCAGAGATTCTAAAAAACTATCAGCTATTCCACACATTTTTCGCGTTTTCTAATTCAACAGTTGTAGAATAAATTTAAAGTTTAAGTGTTATGTAGATATACTCGTGACATCATTCTTTCACCACCTTCCAGTATCCAATTTCAACAAATATTCAATCGTCATTAACGTTGACGTTTGAAGTGAGCATACACGAAAGACTCTCTTTCACAATTCAAATTGTTAAATTGCTCACGCCTAAACAGTCTCATATAACCATATTTATCATTATTTTGTCATTACATGCTTAGAATTATCAGGGTGACCACAGAGAAATTGTGCAGTTTTTTTTAATGATCTAAAAATTTATTTGTTTCATATTTATTTTAAATATTATTATAAAATATAATCTCCATCATTATTAGCAACTGTATCCCATCTTCCTTGCAGTTTTTCGATTCCATTTTAGAAAAAACTTTCCAGTTTGAATTCAAAATACTCAAGCAGGTGGTTTTCAACTGCAGTTACATTTCGAAAACCTTTTTCTCTTAGAATATTCTCTATGGACGTGAAGAGAAAACAATCGAAAGGAGCAAGGTCTGGGAAATATGGAGGGTGTGGCAGAACCTCCCAGTTTAACTCCTGAATTTTTGCTTGGGTCATTCTTGTGTTAGATTCCGATGTTAACTATTTATTATGGTCAACTTTTACACAGAAATCTTACAAGAGACACTTAGTTTCTAGAGCCGTTGCGATTCTTCTATACTGTACGATCTTTGTAATAATAATCATGTCAAAAATGTCTTTCTAGTCCTTTTAAGGGTTCGGTAGTTTGGTTTAGAAGGTGGTAGGGATGAGGAGAATGGCTGATAGGAATTCTAGGACTGAGTCAGGCTTATGATTCAGGGTTGGTGAGTAACGGATCTAAGGGTTGTATGCGTAACCATGTGCAAAAGATGAAACAGTGTTTGGAGACAACTTATCTTAACTAAACACTAACTAGTCTAAAGCGATATCCAACACTTGCTTTTCGAGGACGTGCATTATCATGGTGCAGAATTACACCCTTTCTGTTAGACAAAATTGGACGTTTAACTTCTATTTTCTCATTCAATCTTTCCAATTGTTCGACAATAAACATCTACAGTAATTGTTTCATCTGGTTTCAATAAATCATAGTAAATTATTCCGTGTACATGCCACCAAATGCATAAAAGAACTTTTCAAAGTGTCAAACTAGGCTTAGGGGTTGGAACGGAAGTTTGATTCGGAGAAAGCCATTGCCTTTTTCGACGAATGTTGTCGTAAACAAGCTACTTCTCATCTCCAGTTACAATTTGCTGTAAAAAGGAACGAATTCTTTGTCTCGATAACAACGAATTGCACGTGTTTCTTCGCTCTTCTTTGTTATCTTCGAATAGTTCATGCGGTATCAAAATTCCCATTCTATTCGTTGTGTCGATGCGTTGTAAAGGTAACTGCACAGTTGACCATGGGTATTTGAGTCTCTGCGATAATTCCTGAATGATTAGTCGAGGATCTGACTCAACCACAGATTTTAATGTGTCATCATCAAATTTTGAGGACTGTCCAGATTTAGATGTATCTTTTAGATTTCTATCGCCCGATTTGAACCTTTGAAACTAAAATTAACATCTTCGTGCTGTTAGCAATTCACCATAAATTTGTTTGATGGCGTTAGTAGCCTTGCTGGTGTTCAAGCCCTGGTCGAAGAAAAGTAACATACAGTGTCTGATGTATCCTACTCATTTCTGGTTTGGACATTTTATTTTTAACAATAATATAGATAATATTACTTATAAATAATGCCAAAAAATAGTTCAAAATAAAAAAAACCCCACGGACGTGTTTACTTACGGCAGGTGATAAAATACGCGATTTCTTTCTGGTCTTTCTAATATATTATTATATGAAAAATGTTTAATTTTAGAAATTTGTTTTTCTTTTTTCTCTGTTTTTCAGAAGAATCGGCCACTGTGCGACGCGAAGGAACCATAAATACCTCCTCTTCTAATCTGTGAAGTTTGCTCACGACGAGAAACAGAATTACGAGCGGAAATGCCTGCCGTGGGATATTTTATTTGGCAGACGTGCAACTGCCGTTGTCGCATAACTGTTTCAACGAACCATCACGGGTATGGCATGATCGATTGATCAAGTGACGGGCCGCGTTATCCGCGATCAACGACATTACCACGCAGATCCTTCAAGTCTTTCCATCCCTATGGACACGTGTTGCTCGTCGAACGAATGGAATGTTTACAAAATATTCGCGAATACCGTGACAAACGGTGATTAATCGACGACGAAACTGTTGCCAGGGATAGTGATTCAACAAATCGTTCCTTGTACTATCCAATTTTCTTCGCCGTCTGATTTGTTGCCTCGTGGATTAGTCCTGGATTTTTTCGAAAGAATTTTTTCCTCACTTATCGTCGTTTCAATGGAAAAATTACGAATCTGTGCTAAATGTACCGTTTTATGTTTGATTTTAAGATGTTCGAAGTGTAACATAGTAAAGGATTGGCATAAGTGTATAATTCAGACTATCGGGAAAATAGCGGCCTAAAACACGTTGTATACGAGAAAACTTAAATTATATAGTGGCTTAAGCCAGCTTTCCGAAAGAAGGATTTAAAAAAGATCATACAAGTGTACCTGAAAATAGAAATTTCAAACAATTTGAACAGCAACTATTTTAAAATATCAATTATTTCATTAACCACAACCTCGAAACGAATAAACATTCTCAGGGTTGAGTTATGAGGTTTCGACAAATGTTTGTTTGCTTTGAGGTTAGATATTTGAGGATTAGGTATAATTCAGGCTATCGGACGAATAACAGCCGAAACTAACTTGTGTACAACCTAACCTAACTCGAATTCTACAGTAGCCTAAGCAATCTTCCAAAAAAGAACTTTAAAAAAATTATATTGTTAGATATTTGAGGATTAGGTATAATTCAGGCTATCAGATGAATAATAGCCGAAACTAACTTGTATACAACCTAACCTAACTCGAATTCTACAGTAGCCTAAGCAATCTTCCAAAAAAGGACTTTAAAAAAATTATATTGTTAGATATTTGAGGATTAGGTATAATTCAGGCTATCAGATGAATAACAGCCGAAACTAACTTGTATACAACCTAACCTAACTCGAATTCTACAGTAGCCTAAGCAATCTTCCAAAAAAGGACTTTAAAAAAATTATATTGTTAGATATTTGAGGATTAGGTATAATTCAGGCTATCAGATGAATAATAGCCGAAACTAACTTGTATACAACCTAACCTAACTCGAATTCTACAGTAGCCTAAGCAATCTTCCAAAAAAGGACTTTAAAAAAATTATATTGTTAGATATTTGAGGATTAGGTATAATTCAGGCTATCAGATGAATAACAGCCGAAACTAACTTGTATACAACCTAACCTAACTCCAATTCTACAGTAGCCTAAGCAATCTTCCAAAAAAGGACTTTGAAAAAATTATATTAAAGAAAAAAACAGTATTTAAAAAAATGTGTAGGGTTTTCCAATAAGAGCTATAGAACTTTGAATTCAAATGGAACAAGAAATACGAAAGATAATCTAGTATTCTCTGCTTTCGCTTAAAGTTCCTTCGATAACATTATACACGAAATACAATATCATATAGATGACCACAATGATTTCGTTTCATGGAATGAATACGACAAATCGAAGTTTCGATGACTCTGGCTCGTAAATTAAGTCGTAACTCACTGATAACACGGATAATGTTTGCTTTATTGCGTATTTTTTTATATTTATCTATTTTACGGTTACATCTAATTGTGAAGTCAAAAATATACGTAAATAACGCGAATGAATATTAGGAAAAAGAAGGATAGGGTCTTCCACTAAGAACGATAGAACCTTGAATAGAAATGCAACGAAAAGTACTGAAGGTAATCTAGTACTCATGACTTTCTATTAAAGTACATTCAATGGCATTATACCTAAAATACAATATCATATAAATAATCACCATTATTGCGTTTAGTAGAGTGAATGCCACAAACCCAATTTTCAATGACTCTGGCATACAAATCAGGTCGTTTCTCACTGATAACGCGAATATTTGCTTTGAGATCATCGACAGTTTGTGGGTCGTTTGAACAAACAAGAAACTTAACATGGCCCTACAAAAAAAGTCTAATGGCGTCAAGTTGTAAGATCTTGGTGGCCAATTTCTCGATATAATCCTATCGTTGAACTTCGATCTCAATAAATCGATTGTTGTAGTAGAAGTGTGGCATGTGGCAGCAAATTGTTGAAACCACATTTCAGACAAACCAAATCCATCGAATTTACGCGAAAGGAAAAATGAAATCATCGAACGGTAATACTTTTCAGTAACAGTTACAGTCACATCTTCTTCATTTTCAAAAAAATAAGGACCAATGACTCCACCAGTAGAAAAACCATTCCAAACAGTAACTTTTTTTTGGATATAATGATCCCTCGACTACTGATCGAGGATTAGCATCTTCCCAAGTTGGGCAATTGTGTTTATTGACAGTCATGCGTTCAAAAGTGAGCTTCATCGCTGATCGTCATTTATGTAATATTGTATTTCATGTATAATACCATTGAATGTCATTTAAAATAAAACTAGTAGTACTGGATTACCCTTCATATTTTTCATTTCATTTCATTTCAAACTTCTATCGTTCTTATTGAAAGATCCTATATATTAAACATATGTACATTCTTTTCGTTGTAAGGGGGAACCTCCCTGATCAGTCAGCAAAGTGTTAAAAAAGAAAGATTTCTTATTTTTCAAAAATTAGTTTAAGTGTAAACAATTTTTTTTTTATTTTAAAATCTCACGGAACAATTGACTCCGCGTAAACAAATTAAATATATGCAATGGTACACCAAAAAATAAACAAATATATCAAGAATATTTATTTATTTTTGTAATACGGAAAATCTGTCGGCAAAATGTTAATAATTTTTGCAATAGCATGCTGTCAGCGTCGTAACAATATCTAGAGTCTTTATTTAAGTTTCCTAGGTGTTCCTATAATTTGAAAACTGTCATGTACCTTTTTTTTTAGAAATAACCCTTTTGCTAATCTCCAAGTCGAATTGAAAATAGTTGAAGATTATGGAAGATAGGACAATTTATAACGTGGTGACTGTTGGATTGATGAGAGTTAGGTGAGACAAAAATAATTTTAGAAGAGCCAAAGAATTTCGTTTCGGTTTGAAACCCGGCGAACGTAAGAAATCCTCATCACTAATGCCAGCCAAGGTAAGACGAGAATTGTTACTAAATGCTACCTAGTTTATTGTACCAAATTACAATAGCTCCGCTGTGTACCAAATTTGTAAATAGAACCGTGATTTAGGATCTACATATACGATGATGGGTTTGTTTGATTTATTCGATCTTTTCGAGCAAAGGATCAATAAAGGTAGATAATTTTACATTACCAACTCGATTTATATTTCTCAAAACAATGTTAAATTGCAATTTCAAATACACACACGTGCAAACTGAAATCTAGCAAATTTCCTATTTGAAAAGCACTTTAAGGAAAAATAACGAAAACGAAGAACGTGCGAATTCTTAGTTTAATCTACAAAATGGCCACTTCAATGTTCCATTGCGAAGATAACCAGAAAAATTAAAGAAACCTAACCTAAAGAAATATTTCTGTAACGAGTTTGCTTGACTTAATTTTTTCAAGTGGGGGTTCAATAAAAGTAGATAATTTTACACTACCAACTCGATTTATATTTCTCAAAACAATGATAAATTGCAATTTCAAATACACACACGTGCAAACTGAAATCTAGCAAATTTCCTATTTGAAAAGCACTTTAAGAAAAAATAACGAAAACGAAGAACGTGCGAATTCTTAGTTTAATCTACAAAATGGCCACTTCAATGTTCCATTGCGAAGATAACCAGAAAAATTAAAGCAACCTAACCTAAAGAAATATTTCTGTAACGAGTTTGCTTGACTTAATTTTTTCAAGTGGGGGTTCAATAAAGGTAGATAATTTTACATTACCAACTCGATTTATATTTCTCAAAATAATGATAAATTGCAATTTCAAATACACATAATTTAGCAAATTTCCTATTTGAAAAGCACTTCAAGAAAAAATAGCAAAAACGAAGAACGTGCGAATTCTTAGTTTAATCTACAAAATGGCCACTTCAATGTTCCATTGCGAAGATAACCACAAAAATTAAAGAAACCTAACCTAAAGAAATATTTCTGTAACGAGTTTGCTTGACTTATTCAATTTTTTCAAGTGGAGGTTCAATAAAAGTAGATAATTTTATATTAGCAACTTGATTTATAATTTTCAAAACAATGATAAATTGCAATTTCAAATAGACACACGCAAAAATTTGCACGAAATAAGATAAATTAATATCGGATGTAGAATTAGAAATTCTACTTAGCAATATTTCTTTAATTAGATTTTATAAATCATTTATTAACAATAAAATACCTCTATTTGGCTTTAATTAATAAAAATCTGTGAAGTAAAAATGTACCACTTAATTTCGACTTCAATGTTGATCAATAGAATCCATATATTAATCAACGTTAGAAAATTGATCAAATTTCCTATTTGGAAAGTATTTTAACAAAAATGGTGAAAACGAAGAACACATAAATTCTCAGCTTCATCTACAAAATGGCCACTTCACTGTTCCATTATGAAGCTAACCAAAGAATTGAAGGAACAATCTAAAGAAATATTTCTGCAACGAGAAATTTATTGTAAGAAATGCAGAATTGTATAATTAATTGTAAACAAATTTTGCAATGAATTAGAAAGAAAAGGTATTGAACAGAAGAAATTGCTGTTTAAATAAATCAGAAGGAAACGTCGCGAAGAAGTAGCCGCCATAGATGCAAGGAGTTGACAATTTCGCATGACGCGACCAAGTTATGTTTAGAATCGCCTTGATCGCCATCAGGTCGCCGATTATTTATCGTAAACAAGAAATTCTGCGTCGCGACGTATAAATCGTGGGTGCGCCCGGGGGCCAATTATAATGGCCCGTATTTCGGGAACCGTGGTGGCCAACCTCATAGCCATCTCAGTTTTTCTCGCGAATAGTTGCCAGCCACGCGGACAACGTGTGATGCAAATATGTGAATCATAACCTGTTATAATGCGGCTGAAGGAATCCGGCCAACTTCAGAACTATAGTACAGTAGAGTGACAGTTTTCTTTCCTTTTGTTTTTAGCTAAATGCTACTATTTGATTGAAAAGCGTTCGTCAATGAAAAAATTAATGTTCCCGATATTCGAATTTCAGTTTACAGTTGAATGTTTATTTCAGGAGTGATTGTAAGAAATTGATTTGGTTTTGTGAGGTTAAGAATAAGTGTATGAGATTTTATTACCATTTTATGGCCCTGGAAAGTATAATTTTTTTTCAATTATCATGATGTATTCTTTTGAACTTTTGTTGAAAGTTGAAAATTTATTTTATGAGTAGTGGAGAGAGATTGATTTTACATTTTGAGGTTAGGAATTGGTGTATGGGATTTTATCACCATTTTATGATCCTAGAAAGTACAATTTTTGTTTAAAGTTGAAAATTTATTTTATGAGTAGTGGAGAGAGATTGATTTTGCATTTTGAGGTTAGGAATGGAACATTGTGCGGTATTAGGGATTATGTTCCTTTAAATTGTTTGATAATTGGTGAATGACGATTTTTTAAGTTTTTTGGTTTCATAGAATGTCTGTATATTTTGGAATTATTTAAGTATGGACAAGATTGATTTTGTATTTTGAGATTAGAAATAGGTGTATAACATTTTATTACTATAGAATAGTGTATAGATTTCATTTTGTGGTCCTGAAAAGTACTCTTTGAATTATTATGAAATTCGTGTATGATAATATTTTCCAGTTGTTTAATCTTTTAGAATAATTGTATTCTTTCAAATTATTTAAATGTGGATGGGATTTATTATTTATTTCAAGGTTAGGAATGGCCGTGTAAAAGTTTATCACCATTCTGAGATCCTGGAAAGTATAGTTCTTTAAATGATTGCGAAATTCAGATAAAACATGTTTTCATTTGTTTAGTTTCACAGAATCATTCTATTTTCTTAAATTATTTAAGTATGGATCAGATTGATTTTATATTTTGAGGTTAAAAATGGCTGTATGAGATTTTACTACAATTTCACGGTTCTGTAAAGTATAACTCTTTGAATTATTGAAAAATTCGTGAAAAGGCATATTTTTCCAGTTGTTTAGTTTCATAGAATAATTGTAATTTTTTTAAATTATTTAAATCTAAACGAAATTGATTTTGTATTTTGAGGTTAGGAATGGGCTTATGAAATTTTATTACCATTTTGTGGCTCCGAAGAATGTATTTCTTTGAAGTATTCGAAAATACGTAAATGAGATCCTTCTAAATTGTTTGATTTTACAAAATAATTATATTTCTTGAATTATCTAAATACAAATATAATTCACTTATACTATTGAGGTTAGTAACAGACAAACGCTAATTTTCTATCATTTGTTTGTTCCGAATGGAAGAACAATAATTAAAAATTATCGAATGAGCTTGTCTGATTCCATACACTACTTGTATTTTTAATTACACAATAACATTTTTTTTTAAATAATGGAAGCATGAAGAATGAATTTAGGAAGCCTCGCATTCCTTAGAAACTAATTGTAGTGTGCAACTGAACCATGTAAAGATACACAATTAATAAAAAAAATATATATATATAATTAGTATTCTTATGACAAGTTTCTTACTTAGAAACAGTTATACTAAATTTCTTATTTTTATTTTACGGTTCTCTATTGATTTTCTGATTTTCTGCTCCCAAAATTTTTTAACGCTTGTAATTGTGTGCATTATTATATATATATACATTACATCCATGATTTACTATATATTTTACCATACATTTTATACCCATTATTTACCATATATTTTTGTAGCCATTATTTGTACATTATACCCATTGTTGCATCGCAATGCAAATGTCACGAACCTTCGGTCTAGCGGATTATCATTATAAAAGTAATTAGTCGCATTTGACCGTCAAACCAAAGTACCGTACCTATACCCCCCATAGAAAGACCGAGAGCGAAACTAGTTTATTATTAAGCAAGCCTGAGGATCTTCCGGATCCCCCAAAAAATGTAATTTTCAACAACAATTCCTCCCCTTAGAAGAATCGATACCCCACTCTCAAATCTCAGACTCACCCCACACACAGCAAGCTAAACAATAGCAAAGGGAACCTAACCTATAAAAGCTGAAATGCAAAGCTTCCAAAAACATTGTTACCAGTATTTTCACAAAAAACGTTCGTTAGAATTACACATTATTTTAGTCAAATATCTTAGTCTAGCCAATCTTCGTTAGCAAATAAATTATTTTATACTACTTTAACAAGTTTCGATTTTGTTCACTAAATTTCGCACCGAGTGTAACGCGAAGTGTGAAATATATCGCGTAACGATTCGGCAATTAACCATTTAACAGTGTAATAAAATCATGCATTATGGTAAAAGGAATGTATATTTTACACGTGCTTTTTTAATAATTGTGTTGTGTGTGATCATTTTTGAAGCACGAAGTATATAACCATACATCATAGTTCGAAAAATAATATTTCGTTCCGTTCTAACTTTCTTCCTAAAAATCTCTCTCGATATAAACTAATCAGTACTTGACGTTCTGCCCGTGACAGTCACAGGATAAAGTGTTAAAAGGTTAAATACGAGCATTATGCAACCTGAATACCCATTATTTACCAGATATATCATATATATATTATACTTTCTTAATTAAAAACAACTACACAAAACTTGTTATTTTCATCTTACGCTTCCAAATTGATGCTTTTCATACGAAAATAATATAAAATCATCAATCGATAACCGTAAAATAAAAATAAGAAATTTTGTGTAGCTGTTTCTGATTATTACTTTCCCGTTTTAGCCACTTGCGCTGGCAACTAATTCACAGATGCGCGTGTCAGAACTTTTTGCCGTTACTATTTTCTTACAAAATAAAACATAAATATTATAAAATATCCACTAAATAAGTGTACTTCGACAAATGATTTCAATCGATTACAAATCAATTACAATTGCCTATCGACGTGTACAACACGTCGTTGGCGACTTTGAAACAAAAATATCTCGACGTGTGTGACACGTTTTTCCAGCACAAGTGGTTAAAGTTTTCGTAAAATTATTTCTTTCCATGAACTATTTTATTTACTATATATTTTTATTATACAGTATACCACATAATGTAGTTTACTGTATATTTTTGTTATATTTTTTATCATATATATAATATATATTTTTAAGCATAAGCTTCACGACACCTGCATTACATACACTATTATACTGTTTCTGAATTGTATGAAGATACATCTATGGAATCTTCGCAATTTCCTTTACGTTTCCTTTGCAATAGCAACGAGGTTGTTACCGCTGTTTAATGGCTCGTTTAATTAATAGTAGCCTTTCCTGGAAGGTCCAACCATATATTTCTTTTCCGCCACTTATTCCTCGCTGCCACCGGAGAGTAATTCTACTCCTTGAATTCTGAATTATTGCAGTTTTCCGGTAAGTTGCAAAATACAACTTTCCTATTGCTGTAATTGAGTTCAGCAATTTTGCATTATTTTTCGAAATTTTTTCTTTCTTTTCAAATTCCTGTTTCTCGTTGCGTTCTCTAAATACACCCCTGACAGCAATAGTAATTTTCTTTTTTCCTCAATTTATACTAAATGAAGTTTTGAATTTTTCAGCACAGAACGAAGCTCGAAGAAAATTTGTATAAAATGAATTTCTCCTCGAAGGATTTTCTGAAGGTGTAATTATCTCGTTACGAATTAATTACGTCTGGTGGAAGTCGAGTTATATTTATAAATTGTAAAACTTGAAAAAAGAAAAATTCTTAAAATTTTTTGTAAATATAAATCTTCAAAATCTGGCAGAAATTTTGAAACACACAATGGAAAAACAGTTATTGAATTTTTAGACGGTGAAACGATTTATGAACCTCCTTGTACAAATATTAGGGTAGAAAAATGATGTCAAAACGATTAGGTTAGACGTCTTCCATTTATTATTCTATAATTACACCTTCGAACAATTCTCATCGAGAAATCAGGTCGAAAATTTGAAATTAGTATGTAGAGCGCAGCCTTGTCGAGAAATATGCATGCGATATTTTGTAATGTTCCTTTGGAACGTATGTACGGCAAAAGATTTGACCCCCTTTTCAAAATAACAACAGTGGCGAAGATAAAATTAAAGACCATTTTTCAGTGGCCACGAATCGCGTATTTTCTCAGCACACCGAGTAAAAAAGAAAAAGAAAGAGTAACAATTTTTAATTATACCATAAAAAAGAAAGGTTATGGAAGCACGGAGAGGAATTAATCAAACGGATTCTAAAAAGTTCGCGAACCGTTAAAGGTGCGAGATTTATGCAAGAAGTTCATCAGGAGCATCTATTCTATTGGAAAAATTTGCAATCGTTGATTGAAGGGGAATTTTAAAATCTCCAAGTGTTTTTTTAAGGAATATACTGTGAAAGTGGATATCGCGTCAGAGTTCGAATATTATTCATAAAAATAGAAGATGAAAGATTATTCAATAGGAAATTCAATGAGAAAAATAAAATTCGTATAGAGAAAAGTAAGAGTTATTGATTTCTAATTATTTATATACGAAAAACGCGTAAATGGAAATAACATGAATTTTAATTGTTTAAAAAATTGTAATTTTCAACCATGTTTGAAACGAGCAGTTTGAAAATTCTAGAACTGTTATCTGCTATCTGAAGTCGGTAATTGTACTACAATCGCGTGGCGCCATCGGTAGATTCGGAAGGAACTGTCTGACACGATACGAGCACATTCTACTGCCGCAGAGATAACTTCGAAATATCGACAAACACGTCCCACACTTTCAAAAATGAACTTTTCGTCGTTTTCAGAAATTTCGAAGTATATGAATAATGTATCATGAAAAGTTATTAATCATAAATTTTTCTTTTTATTTGGAACCTGAATTTGAAGAATTCACATCCTGTTAAAGTTATCTCTCGATAATCCCACGTGATTTGAATCTATTTGTTTTATACTTTATACGTTCGAACAAATATAATATAAACAAATCCATTTAATTATACTTTATACGTCTCCTTTTGTTTATTACTATACTGTTACGCTATTCTAGTGCTATTATACATTGTCTCCAGTTAATTTTTTTGTGAGAATTATTAATTTTTGTTTTTCGACATCTTTCAAAATGGAAAATTATAATTAAGTACAATTTTCCTTCGCATGAACGAAGAAAAATTGGGTTACAGAGAATAGTAATGTTCGGAATTTGGTAACGTTTTGGTTTCAAAAATTTAAAAAATTATATACCTTGCACTTTTATTCTGTGAAACACTACTTTTGATCTCAGAATTTTTGAAATTCCAATGTATTTTCTATTGAAGTTGAAATTTATGATATTTGATATTTGGTAACTTTGTGGTTTCAAGAGTCTTATTAATAACATATTTTGTGTTTTCATTCTATAATATATTATATACTTTCATTCCTAGAACTGCTTAAAATTGTAATTTACTTTCTATTGAAATTAAATTTAATAATCTTTAATATTTTTTAACGTTTTGTTTTCAAGAATATAATGAATAATATACTTGGTACTTTTATTCTATGAAACACTACTTTTGATCTCAGAAGATTTTGAAATTTCAATTTATTTTCTATTGAAGTTAAAATTTGTAATATTTAGTATTTGGTAATGTTTTGGTTTCAAGAATCTAATGAATAATATACCTTGCACTTTTATTCCATGAAACACTACTTTTGATCTCAGAACTTTTTGAAATTCCAATTTACTTTCTATTGAAGTTAAAGTTTATGATATTTGGTATTTGCTAACGCTTTGGTTTTAAAAATATCAGTAATAATTTTCATCTATTTTCATCTATAAACTCATCTTTTTTAAAGCTACTCTAACAGACTACAATGCCCAAGTTTTTCTTCACCAAGAGCATACTTTGCTGTCACTAATTGTTGCTTACTGACTCAGTTGTAAAAAAATCACAAAATTACTTCTGCAACTATTTTACTTTATCCATTTAGAAAAGGATTCAAGAAGTAAAATTCTTTCCATTACTATACTAATCATTAAGAAATTACAAAATTCTTTCTTCAGTTACTCAACTTCAACCTTAAAGAAAAAATTCAAAATCTAGGATTTTTCCACTACTATTCTAATTCATTAAAAAATCATAAAGTACCTTATTCAATTCTACTTCAATTATAAAAAAAAAGATTTAAATAGCAAAATTCTTCCTATTGCTATATTAATCCAGCTATTAAGAAAATCACAGAATTGCTTTTTCAATAATCCTATTCTAATCATTAAAAAAAAGAAGATTGAAAAAGTAAAAGAATTATTCATGATTATACTAACTTAACAACTAAGAAATGACAAAATTCTTCTTTTAGTTCGACTTCAACCACAAAACAGAGATTCAAAAAGTAAAATTCCTCCCATTCCTTCCTAAACTCACAAAAATCTCAAACCTAACCTCGATCATACATCGAAATAATCACTAAACAATACAAGCATCTTCAGACCCTTAAATCTACCCTTTCACAAGATCATAGATTACTTCACACAGGATCTGTCGCATCAGGGACGTGGAATGTTCCCTCGGGCGATTTTTCTAGGCGCCAAGCTATGAGAAACAGCTGATCGCGAAGAGGAAAAGCAAACCACGCGAATCTAGCCACTTCGCGGCTTCTCGCGAATATTACGATGCAAATGAAGGTCAAACTAGAGACGTAAAATAAAGGGGAACCACCAACGACGCAGACCTACGGTTTACTCAACTCGATTCGTTTCCACGAACGAGCGAAGCGTCGCTAACATGCCAAGCAAACACATCCATTGCGTTCATCCTCCTCGGTAATTGCTTCCAGTTTCACGCTCGTGGCTCGAACGTTCGGTTAATTGCGCGTGAATATTCTTACGAAAAGGGGTTGCAGAGACTCTGAACGACGTTTCGACGACGTGGTTCCACAGTTTGCTATATCAAGCGGATGTTTGGATGCTCTTGAATGCTTCGAAGCATTCCAGTTACGCTGGATGCTGATGTTAGCCTATTTGCTGGTGATGTGAGTGAATCGATGGCAACTAAAGGATGGTCAAAGGGGAGATAGAAAAGCAGAAGATGAATTTGGAATGCTAATTTGAATAGTTGAAGGGTTTGAATGTCTTCTGAATTAATGAGACTTGTTTAGGCGAATGGAGGTTCTTTAGATAGCTAATTTTCAGATACTCCAGATTTTATGGGTCAGATTAAATGGTATTCTGTAGATAGGTCACGATATTCCAAGGGAATAATAGGTGAACTCCAAAGTGTTTTTAATTCTTATTGACTTTTATATTAGGTGACTTTTCCTGGATATAAATCTGTGTCTTAGATATTAGAATTGAAGTTCATTTTGGCATTTAGAAGTGGTTTAGAATTATAGGATTTATTTAACTATTTGAATACCCATTCGAAAGTAATGTTTACGTATACACTGTCGTACAGAAGTGTTTGGACATTTTCATATTGTTGGAAATGCGTAAAATATTTATGCAAAATAACGACCACGAGCATAGTGCGACGATATGTAAGAATTATTTGAAACAATGGTATATTTTGATGAAATGACATCAACTCTGCCGCGGTCGCGGTGTATCTGAGTAATAATATAAAATCTGTACTACGATGACAATTTTTGAAAAAAAAAATTTAAAAAAATGCTACGCAAATGTATGCAAAATGTTTGACTATATTAAAATAAATACGAAATATTCGTATCAAAACAAAGAGAAGGATTTACCCGTGGAGGATTATTGTTGTTTGAGTAATAGACGCGAGAACTAATTTGAATTGTTCAATCGTTTAGTTGTTCAGTTGCTTAGTTGTATTTTAAACTTTGCCCACGATAATCTTAACAATTAATTGTTTTTTATATACGTACATTTTATTCAAATAAATAATACTACTATTTGATGAACCGGAAAGTAAAAGCGCGCAGTGTCTAGAGTAGCGAATGTTGTTATTGGTCTAAAAAGATTGATACATAGAGGAACGCGATATTTAATAATTTTCATTCATTCGTTGATAAGTTTTCTACGATATATTGTATCTTAGATCTTCTACATCTCGATGACATTCATTGCTGTCAATTATAAGAAGAAATATTGCATTATAAGAGAGATATTAAACACACGATAATTATACGTTAATTAATAATAAAAATAAGATAATTATACGCACAATAGTGTACAGAGTGTCTTCGACTTGTTGCAGTGTAAAATGAAGGAGATATAAATATAATCTAACTGCATAACTCTTTCAAAAGTGAATAAACGTTCAATTTTTATTTTTGCAACACGAAATTATAGGTTCTCTCTTATTTACTTTTAGGCTATTATATTTCCTTCCAAGAGAATTACGCTTTCTTCGAAAATGAAGAAAGTTATTTCATTAATTTCTAAAGTGACTCAAATTCATTTATGGCCACCAGAAAACGTTCTAAATAAATGTTTATTAAGCAGATTCTGTCAGTAAATTACACATGTTTGTAAATACACCAATGTTGTCAGTAAACAATATTTTGAAATTGATTGAAACGCGAACCCTTAAATATCTCGATTTGAAAACACGTGGATTTAAGTCGCATTCAAAATAAACAGCTCGTATAATTTTTCTATCAAAATTTTCAAAGAGCCTAACATTACCACAGTAAGATACACATATTCGTTAAAGTTAGTTACGCTCCACGTGTATCGAAATTCCCAGAATTGGCTTTGTCTTTCGATTAAACGCCTGCAGGTGCTTCAAGTAGCACATACCTAGGTGATCGTGTATATAGCAAGCTGATAAAGCCTGATATTCACGTTCGAGTATATTCTGACTAAATGAAAGCTGATATTCACCTGTATAGGATAACGATCGCGTTACTTGGCGCAATCTTGTACCTTCAGAAGCATCTCGAGCTAATAAAATCCATCAACAGCTATTCATCAACGCTGGTTCGACTTGAAAGAAAGGAACTTTCAACTCGATTGTGACTTGAGTGAAAAAGAAACTTTTCCACATTGTTGCGTCGCGAACTATTACTCGTCAAATTAATATTGGGTAATTATTCCGATCAAATTGATCCTTAAGAAGCTCTGATTTTCATGACACGCCTTCGACTATTTAGAATAGTAAGAAAGAAAACTTGATGAACCTTTTAAAGATAAAAATACGCGAGGAAGTCGAACAATAAGCTGCAGCTTATTCTGAAAAGTAACCTTTCTTCACGATCGTGTCACAAACTACAGTAAACAAAAGGGAATCGAATGTTTGTTCCGTTACAAACGAAGCACATTTTGAACGTCGAAACTTTCCTTCCAAGTGTCGAATTGACTTCGTTAACAAAACTTGTCTTTTTTCTTCTTTTTTTCCTTTCTCTCTTCCTTCAAGAAAATTACTCTCGAGCTGGTGAAATTTCCGCTTACTGTAGAACAGCTGCAAGTTTAGAAAGTCGAATTATCGTGAGGGTGTTGTTCAGCTACTTTTAAACAAGAATACAAAACAGACGGTTGAAACAAGCGAAATCTACTTTTAAGGGACATTTAACGAACGCTGACGGCGACTCGAGCACAATCCAGCTCGATTATTACTCCGTAGGGAGAAGACACAGGCTTTCGTCAGTAGGTACGATTTGCATAATGGCCTCCCATGTTGAACGACGATCCGTTGAACCCCGACCATTCTCGATGGCCCATGGAAATTTCTCTCGAAAGCTCAAGGGTGGACCACGAGGTAGTTCACTTCTTCTTCGGCCCCATTGCATTCCAATGCATCGCTGATAAGGGGCGGTTACTCGCCTTTAACGCCATTCCCAGCCACAAAATCCAGAGGAAACGACCTTTCCACTGCGAAACACGGTTGAAAGAAACTTTCTCCTTTACGACGACACCAAATTCTAAGCGTTTTGTTCGACTCGCGTTGGAATACTTGTTAAAAAGGATGTAGGAAATAAGAATGCTAAGGGTGACAGTTTTTTTTTTTTATACCTGTTCAGTAGTGGACATTTCTTTTTAGTATTAAAAGTTGAAAACCAGGCTTTAACCAGTTAACTGTGGCGATCTTTTTGCAAAGTGCGCACCAGTGTATGTTACTGCACTGCTTACGAGTTAGCTCTCAGGAAGTTATGAATCCAACTCAAATTATTTATAATTTTTATTTGCTTGTTTGATTTCGTTTTGACCTCGAAACATTTTAAACATATTAAAATTTACGAAGATAATTTAGTTTTCGCCAAAATTTACAATTTAAATATCAAATTGTAACAAAATTTTACGCATGACGGATATAATCGTCATGACACAAAATTCTGCCACATCTCCATGACGGATATAGTCGTCAAACACACTTAACTGGTTAAGGAGCTACGATTCGTAGGATTAACGAGGCTGTTAGACACGAGGACCTATAACTGAACGATTTTATTTCAAACTTAATTTTTCCATTGTTCCGATTTCACAATTACTGAAAATAGTATTTTCCTTCTCTCACGTTGGATCTTTTTTTCGAAATTTCTTAAGAAATCAGACACCTCATCTTTCTGGTGCTCTTTTCATCTTCTCTCCATTTACTTATGAGATTATTCTATCGTATAAGTTTGAAAAAATGGAAAATATCTTTATTTCGTTTTCCGGAAATGTATGTATGTATTCAAAATTATTTTCTGTGATTTTGGTAAAGAAATTCGGAGTATTTCGATGGTTTATAGGTAGTCGAAATAATTGCACTCGATGCGCTGGGTGAATTGTGCTGATTTTATTGTGAAAAGAAAAAGGAATGCATTTTACATGTAAAAAAAGGATCTTTCGAAAGGTAAAAGGGGCTGAAAGAAATCTGCAATTTTTGTACACGGCGCAGGTAAAATTTGAAAAAGTAAGGCATCAATCTGGAATTTTGACACTTTATTCTACACATATGTAGCTATCGCTCGAATTGAAGTCAGCTCAAAAATGATCATCTTTTCATATTCTTTCCATCAAAGAATGAAGGAGAAAAAGGGTGTTTTATTAAATTCTTTTTCAAATCGTCATATTGTTATTTTTTCATAAAAAGTATTTACTGAGATTCCTGGGATAGAGATCACTTGTAGAGATTAAGAATTTTCTGAAATTTTCCGTTTCTGGTAATCCTTTGTGGAAATATTACCTGCGCCACGAACATGCCTATTTTTGCAGACTATATATTTACACCTTTACGAAACTATTTTAAGTAACTAAATGTATCATTTGAAAATATTTTGCATATTATACAGGAGCAGTCTAATAATTACCAAAAAAGTTTAATTCATTATATGCTGTATTTAGTCAGAAAGAAATTGTTTAAAGTAACTTAACTTTCCTGTCGTCAAAGTAGAACAAAGCCGTCGATATTTCACCTATTGGATATTATTAGAAGCACAATAATTTCAACGTTTTTTATATTTTTTCATGTCACGTGCGTTCTATGCAATTTTAGACCAAATATGTAATAAATATTTATCCAAATTCTTGGTTTTGAGAATATAGGAAGGAAAAAAGCAGAACCTCGATAGAAAATTATTTCACCTAGTAGATATAACAAAAAATGTTGCAATTTGTACATACTTTCATATTACATGCTTTCTGCACTTTTTTCAAGTTCCTACGAGTGCATAAAAATCCGCAGTTTAATTATAAATGTTAAAAAATTTTAGTTAGACTAGATTACAGCTCCTTTCTTTTTTTGGCAACTTATAGGTAGATTGCAAATTCTTGTGCAAATTCATATTTTTGAGAATACAGCACAAAGAAAAGTAGAATTTCCGTAGAAAACTATTTCACTTAGTAGATATTATACAAAACACTAATTTGGATATCTTTTCATATTTACTTTCATTATAATTGCATTCTATGCCATTTTGCAAGTTTAAATTTCCCACAAATGCATAAAAGCTCTGATTATTGATGTTAAAAAAATTGAGTTCTAGGTACACTGCAAATTTTTATGCAAATTCATATTTTTAAGAATTCAGCAACAAAAAAAAAAAGGGAGTAGCACTTTCGTAGAAAATCATTTCACCTAATAGATATTACAAAAAGTACTGCAATTTGGATATCGGTTTACATTTATTTTCGTTATAATTGTATTCTGTGCAATTTTGCAACTTCAAATGCAAAAACATTCGCAGCCTAACAATTACCATCTGTAACATTGAATAAATTCTGTTGTTCAACATTAAATTCAGCAAATAAACCGTAATTAATGTTTATGCAACATCTAACGTAGATTATGTAATCCTTAATTTAGGTTCGAAGTATAACTTGATACGAAATCCACAGACAAAGCCACTCCTCCAACGTCGAAACTTCGCCCTTTGTCGTGATTCGAAACTTTCTTCAGGCAAATTAAGAGTTATAATCACGTAAAGGATCTCTGAGAGCAGGCTTCTGTGAATCAACCGTGAAGTCTAACTGATATTGATAAAGTTACAACACTTTGACCTCGGAAGAAAGAAAGAGAGAGAGAAAAAGAAAAAGAAAAGAAACAAAGTTTCCTCTTATCATTGAGAACTTGTCGGTTAACGTCCAAGTTCATGTTGCACAAACGAGGATTTCTTTGTTAATTAACTTTCGTGAAATATTTCTGACCACGTTTCAAGAAAAAAGAAAATAAAGAAACGCTCGTTTCACATGTAAAGGATTAAGGAGAGCACGGAGGAAAACAGATGAACTTTTGTAACGAATTCCCGTTGTACAAGTTTTTACTCTAACTCCATGGCCGTTTGTCGAAGCGTGGCTGAAATTGTAAGAAGAACGAAGTACACTTGTAACTTGAAGAAGTGTACCGCTAATTTCAGAAGACTTTAGAGTTCCTTTCGGGCTTAAGTACCTAATATTTCAGGCTTCCTATTTCTCTTGGTCAAATTTCACAAGAATGGGATATCTTTAAGTTCTTTAACTCTTCGGTGGTCATGCTGGAAATTTGATTCGTGCCCAGGGAAACTGAGCTTCCGATTCTTAATTTTACATACACGAAGATTGCAACTTGGGCGCTTCGAATTTTCCTAAATTTTTGGGAACTTCCGAACTTATAACTTTTGAAATATGTTAACTTCTGCATACCGGAAATTTGTCAATTTTTTAAATTTTCCGAGCTCATAAAGCTTGCAAGCTCTATTTTTATATTATACTTTTGCAAGCTCTAGTAGCTAAATTTCAAGATTAAGATTTCTATCTTCTGTGAAGCTTGTAATTTTCATCTTTTTAGATTCTTGTGGACTCTATTTCCACGTACTATTGTTTAATTTTTTTATACTTTTTCAGGTTAGGTTAGGTGACAATATCTTCACTTGTTCATGGTTAAGTCTTCGATTTTTACGTCATATTTTTTCGAGTTAAGTGAGGTGACAATATTTCCATTTATTCTGGCCTAATTTTCCATTATTTTTCATATTTTTTCGGGTTAGGTTAGGTGATGCTATCTTTATTTGTTCTTGTTCAATTTCGTCCTTTTTATTATATTTTCCCAGGTTAAGTCAGATGCCAATATTTTCACTTGCTCTTGTTTAATTTTGCCTCTTATTTTATTATTTTTCTCAAATTAGATCAGATGAGAATATTTTCGCTTGTTCTTGCATAATTTTCCCTTTTTTCATTATATTTTCTGAGGTTATAGGTTAGGTCACTCTATTTCCTCTATGAACCAAACGTTTCCACTACCACATTTCCAACTTTTGAGTTCCCGACATCCTTAGAACTCTAATTTTGCTTGTTTATGTAACTAAACACTAAAATTGCTAATTCCATTTATTTTCAAACTTCGATTCAACTACTGATGAAAACACAAAGTTTCTAAAGCTTCTTACATGTGCCACTTTGCATTATCAATTAAGGCAGATTAACTTCTCGTCAGAAACACTGTAAAAGCAGAACTTAAAGTACTTCGTCTAAATTATTATAACTTTACCTTTCACCCAAATTCTGAATATGCATAATTCACAAACTTGCTCACCTTTTAAATATCTATCTAACATTACAAAGTTAATTCACTTTGCAGAAATACATACAATAAAATACATCTTTCCAAATAAATTTATAATTCATTCCTCTTCAACATGTACAAATAACGTTACTTTTAATAAGCCAAACTCTTACCACGAGTGTGACTCGTTACACGATTGCAGAAATAAGAACGTGACGGGTCAAAAAGAACCCGATAATCGTAGCAGAGATAAATGGACACTTAACTTTCAACTCACATAACTTTTCAACCGAGTAGAATGTCCTTTTACCCCAAAGATCTCTAATCACGTCACACAATTCTACTCGATCATTCAATTATCATATTCTCTTACATCTTACTCTCACAAAACTTTCTGTTACTGCTAGCGGTTACTTAAAAAAAAAAAACTGTCGAGCTTGGTGCAATTTGCACGTGGTGTGACAACTTTAAATATTGATCGAAAGACCATCTAATGTACCAATTGGAAACTTTATAGCGAATTGTCTTGTTAACCCTTTGCTAACCCTATGCTTTCTATTTCTACTCGCACGTTTTAGACATAAGAAAAGTTAGGAAAAATTGGGAAAAGAACCTAAAATAGTATAATAGAATTCATAAAAATATGTGAAAATATTTGTTACCTTTTCATAACGATTAAACTCGCGCAAACTTCTGAAAATTACTCGAAGAACTTTCTGAAGTAAAATATAAGAAACAGTACAAAGAATGAGAAGAGTCTCCGTTATAACTCAACTCAACGTAACTTATGTTTGCCACCGTAGACAAACATGTTTTCCCACACTCTGTACGCAATTTTTTTCACAGTTCTAAGTTTCAGAAAAATCTGCAGAAATTCTGGTACACTATTAAAGTCTCGACTGCGTTATACAATCGTCCGTTGAATCAAGTGCTTAAAACATTTTCCACGAAAAAATAAAAATTCACTTCAAGAGTACAGCAGGGTGAAACATCTCTGTTCGTTAGTTTTAACAGTTTTATTTTCTACGCAACGTTGATCTTTAATCGCTCCGATTTCAGTGTTACCCCAACATCTGACCTCAGTTTTGAAGAATTGAGGCAAAACCAGATATCACAGTAAGTAACAAACAAATTTTTCTTAAAATTTGAAATATTTTATACCTACAAAATATACAATATCACAGAAGTAAACAGAAAATTTAAATATACTGAATATTCCAAAATTTAAATAAACCAAACATTCTAAAATTTAAACAGATCAAATATTTTAAAATTTAAATAAACTGAATACTCTAAACTTTAACCCTTTGCCATATAATAACGAGTTTCACTTGTGCTGCAGATCATGGTCAAGGTGTGACAAAAGAAGTATTTGTATGTCTATCAAATTTGTATTTTTGCTCTAACTTTAGTTTGAATTCAAGATAGAGGACTTTCAAATAAAAATTGATATATAATAATACAACTTTTTTTATTTAAAATTGTATTGGAACAGTGAACATTCGAGATTAACATACGTAGTAACTAAAAATTTTAATGGCAAGAGGTTAATCGTCACATGTATTCTGACACCATGTCTTAAACCTCATTTTCGCCTGAAACCCGTAGGTTCACGTTGATTAACGAATATTTTGCAATATTGCATCGTCGACTTGAACAAATTTTATGTTCAACTTCCTTGAACTTTCTTGGTAGTTGCTGGTGCGATATTTCGCAGAGTCCCTTTCATCTCACAAAGTGTACGTTTAGTTTCACCTCACCGGTTGTACTTTTCCCTTCTTTATTCTCTCGTTTCACGTCTCCAGGCTTTATTTATATGAAAACGCATAACGCGGGTTAAACTTTTGGAGAAATTAGAACCTTCTCTACTCCTTGAACAGTTCCCCATGGGCCACGTGCAAGCTTTTGCTTTGGAAATGCCTGATTGATAGGATGATCGTATGTCGTAGTAGAGAAGTCAGGCCCAAGGAGTGAGCAGCTCTAATGGGACTCTTGATGTACATGTGTTAGTGACTTTACGATACGTCAATTGCTATTGAGGACGACTAGGTACCAGAAAGGCACATGGAATGCAGATATATCATCCTTCAGCTCATCAATTGTTGTTAAATGATTCGTATACACTTTTCCTTTGAGATAGCCCCTGTTCCGTCCGTAATGGAACAATTCATTCAATTCCTTTTCGAACGACGCGATTTATGACACGATCTCGAAGAAACGTTATTTTAGAAAACGCATTAGACATTGTTCGAGACTTTCGCGTATTTCTCACCGGAAGAAATTCGTTTGTAATATACGTAGAATCAATTTTCTATTCTCAATAGCGGAGGACATGTCATAAAACCGAAAGTTTTCTAAGGGTCAATTCTATTCAGCGTTTCGACCGTTACAAGAATCGTTAGAATAATTATTTTGATAATTACCAACTTTCGGGTGTAACCAATCAGCGTGTTAGAGTTTTTAGCAGCGAACGATCGAGTTGTTAAGAACATAGTCGTTGACTAGAGGCAATCGAAACCAGTCATTTAAAAACAGTCGTTCTTGAAAATTCAAGGTGAATAATCGTTCTCTAACCATTCGAGAGAATAGTCGTTCGCTGCAAGCTATTCGAAACAGTCGTTGATGATACGAGATGATATCGAATATCTTTTCTAAAATCACGGTCAATTGTGTCAACCGTTCGTGACACAATTAAGAAGTAATTCAACATATGGGTATTCGACAGTAAAGCATTCGCTACATCGTGCTTTACTAATTGAAACAAAATAGTTGTCCAAGATTAATTTGGCGGGCAATAGTGCAGTGTGTGAATCCAAGTGGAATTACGTTAACAAACACCCTAACAAGGACACTAACATCCGCGACGCGCACCTATAACCCCATAGAAAAATATCTGGAGCCGTCAAACGAGGGGAGCGATAGAACTTTGAATTAAAATGATACAAAAAATACGAAAGATAATCTAGCACTCTCTACTTTATTTTAAAGTACATTCGATGGTACTATGCATGAAGTACAATATTATATAGATGATGATTGATGGAGTGAATACGATAAACCTAATTTTTGCTACAAAAATCATTTTCGACGATAAAACTCACTTTTGGATGCACGACTTTGTTAATGAGAATAATATACTGAATTTGGGTAGATATTAAACCTCCATCAGTAGTCAAGGGATTATTGTATCCAAAGAAAGTTACTATTTGGAGTGATTTTTCTACCGATGGAGTCATTAATCCTTACTTTTTTGAATATAAAAAAGGTACAACTGTGATTGTTACACTTTCACGACTTTTCATCTACAATTAGGATAAATTAGAAGGTTTTTACATCTTTCAATGCCCGTCCCTTGTTCCTGCATCAACCGATTTCGATGAAATTTTAAGTATATAGCGAAAACATATAGCGAACATAAATCTACAAAATAGATTTTTTAAATTTTCGTCAAAAGCTCAGACGAAAGAGTTGTAAAAAGAGAAATCTACTATGTTCTTTGCAATTCCGATTGATTACAATTTGTGTAACAAACCATGTATAATCGTGCCTTAACCCCTTGCCCTATAACAACGAGTCAGACTCGTAGCACAGATTCTGATTAAGATTCAAGAAAAATAATTATATTAGTAATAAACGTCAATTTTTAATTCTAACTTCTTTTATAATTTATAACACTGAGGATAGCCAATTGTAATTAAACTGTAATACATTAGCGTTTTTTGCGTAATATGGTACGAAAACAGTAAATAGCTGATGCTTAAATGTATAATCAGCAAAAGAATTCATAGGTCAAGGGGTTAAACTGTTACAAAGAAATTCCTAACACTTTCCAAAATCGCCGAATTTTAGTTTTCCTTAGGTAGAGGAGAAAAACGTCGGTTTAAGGCCTGGGTGCCAATATCAGGGATGCTCGAGCAGGATAGGGAGGGGGTGTAGTTATTCGGCGGTACAGCTGGGCCAGAGGGGCGGAGGTGTGGGAAGGCTAGGACACGTTTTGGGGGCGGTCGATATCACTGGTCGTCAAAGCGCCACCGTGCGCCGCTACACAATCAAATTTTAGCCGGTTCAAATTGCATTTTGATTCCCTATCAATAGTTACCGCCCGCACTGTGGCCCGATCGTTTGATATCATCCGGAAGAGAAAAAAGAGAAAAAGAACAGCAACAACACCTGCCACATCGAGGTCAGAGTCTCCGAAATAAAAACATTCTTCTTCTTTTTCTTCTTCTTCGCGAAGAAGAGAGAGCAGAAATTGGATTTAAATTGGAAGAGGAGAAAAACTTCCGTTCCCCTTTTTCAATTAGTTTTTCAACCCTATCTCTCGTGAACTCGAGTAGGTTTGCGGTGTGTTGCAAATTTAGATCATGAGAGAAAAAATCGGATACTTTTTAACGAGGCCTGAAACGGTCACGGAGTACTTTATCTCAAACGTTATAGTATTAAAATAAGACTTGGTTGTTCGTTCAGTGCTCGGACTGATTGAAGTTTGGTTATTTCTTGGTTAGCGTTCAGAACAAGACTGATTGAGAATTCGGAAGAGGATATGCATCTCGGTTACTGAAGGTGGAGTTAAATTTGAGAGGAGAAAAAATGGGAAAATATAGAAATTCCATCATTGGTCGTAGATTCTTTCTTAAATAGAGGAAGAGAGGGTAAAAGTGGAAGCATGAGATGTTTGAGTTAAATTTGGGAAGAGAAAAAATGGGAAAACATAGAAATTCCATTACTGGTCGTAGAGTCTTTCTCAAATATGTAGATGGAGAGAGGGTAAAAATGGCGGTAGAAGCATGAGATGTCTGAATTTTTGGGAATTTCCGGAAAAAAGGGAGATCGGACACGATAGAAGGAAAGTACTAGTTTAATAATTAGGAAGTCGGAACAATGGGTGGTAAAATCGAGTTCTGAAACGTCGTTCAGTTATGAGTTTACCGAGGATGCACATTTCTAACTGTCCTGGCTAATCCTATAGTTCACGGATCCTTCAGGCCCGTTTTACAACTTCTTTGAAAATATTTAAATAAAGAAAAAGAAAAATTCGGTCCGGATTAAAAAATGTTCGGTACTGAACAGAGATTGCGGTGGCCAAGTTACGTTACTTTTTCAATCTTCATCCTAACAAAGCAGAAGCAATGAATTACTTAAAGGACAACATTCGAGTTGCAATTCGTGAAACAATTCCAGCAACATGACGAAAAGTTGTTGAAAATTTCGATAATAGAATTGATGTCTGTAGATGCAGTCGTGGTGCACATTTCATTGATATTCTGATCCGTATATAATTGTAATTAATCCTATCTTCAATAGAAAAAAGAAGTTGAAAAAATTCTGAATAGTTTGTGTTTTATTAAAAAGAAAAGTGCAGGCGTGTAAATTGGATGACCCTATATAATATAATATAGCAAGATTATTTATTATGAATAGATAATCGATGATATTATATAATTTAATATAATATAACAGATAATATTTATTCACAATAGAATACAAACAGTAAGATTAATTTAATTGTAAGGTGAAAAATGGGGAAAATGTTATCAGTACGAAACACTATCGAAACGATATCAGTATTGTATCGCGTATAATCTCAGGATTGAAATTAACACAAATATATGTATAAATATTTATTTAATTGTAATATGTATTAATAATATTAATGACGTTTCATAATATAGTCATTCTCATACATCGCGAAACAAAAAAAAAAACACGATACTCTTCTTTTCTCTCCTTTACATTCCTTCATTCAGATTACTCTCCCTCTCCACTTCTCACTCTTCTCTAACTCACTCATTACATTCTTTCTCTTTCTACCTCTCTCTCATGGTGCACAAGACAAAAATTAATAAATTTCAGACTCATATCTAAAGAAGAGAACACAGAAAGTTAGATCTAACGACCAGTATTCCAAATTAATGACAGTAAACCATGATGTTCCGCAGGGATTGGATTTAGGACCGTTACTTATTGTAACTAAGATTATTAGAATAATTATCGAGAACTGCTCTGTTCGAATTTCGGTTAAAATATAAATTAAAACAGAAAAAGTACGGAATTTAATCTTTCGACTGGTAGAAGGCAATGGACGAAAGAAAAGGATCTTTTTAAAATATAATCTTTCTACCTGCACTCTCAAGGACGTTGGTATGTATGTACGAAGCGTGGTACAAAATTCAAGCTCTTTGAAGTCACTATACCGCAAACTCCCCGGGCGAAACGCTTTCCGAAGGGTGGCCACGTAAAAAGCAAGTTTGAAAACTCTGAGATTAATTTGGCGTCACGACGTGCCGCTCATTTCCATGATAGAGTCGAGGCGAGCTCTCAGAATTAATTTCCATCCGGACAACATTGTTATTAATTCTTGAAACTCCTTGTCGTTCCCGCGAACTGACATTCTCTCCGAGGGAAATTCACCCTGATTACAAGGGTATAACGTTTTATCACTTTGTTTGGCGAACTATTATCAACGAGAATAAGAAAACAGAAAGTTGAACGAGCGAATTCTCTTCGTTCGTTTCGAAAAAAATGTAGTTTTCGTCGTTTGAACGATAAAATTGGGAAAAATTAAAATAAGTCATTACTACTTATACTATTATCAGCTATTGAAATAGAATATTCAATAATAATCTCAATTAAAAAATGTGGTAAAATTGGAAAACAGCAAAAACGGAATTTTTTACGAAAAAAGAAAGAAGAATGAGCGAATTTTCTTCATTCCTTTTGAAAAATCTAGTTTTCGTCGTTCGAACGATAAAATTGAGTCAAATTAAAATACGTCATTACTACTTATAATATTATAAGCTATTGAAATAGAATATTCAATAATAATCTTAATTAAAAAATGTGATAAAATTGGAAAACAGCAAAACCGGAATTTTTTACGAAAAAAGAAAGAAGAATGAGCGAATTTTCTTCATTCCTTTTGAAAAATCTAGTTTTCGTCATTTGAACGATAAAATTGGGTAAAATTAAAATAAATCATTACTACTTATACTATTATAAGCTATTGAAATAGAATATTCAATAATAATCTTAATTAAAAAATGTGATAAAATTGGAAAACAGCAAAACCGGAATTTTTTACGAAAAAAGAAAGAAGAATGAGCGAATTTTCTTCGTTCGTTTCGAATAATCTAGCTTTCGTCATTTGAACGATAAAATTGAGTCATATTAAAATACGTCATTACTACTTATACTATTATAAGTAATTGACATTGAGTATTTAATAATAATTTTAACTAAAAGATTAAAGATCAATAGAAATGTGGTAAAATTGAAAAGCAGTAAAAATTTAATTCTTTACAAAAAAAAAAAAGAAAAGTGCTTTAAAAATTAATGTAAAATCACCTTTTCGCTGGTTTCACAGAGTATATAAAATGTGATTTTACGTTAATTGACAAAAATTATATTTTGATGAGGAGAAGAGTAGAGAAAGGAAAAAAGTTTCTTCATTGAACGCCTTTCGCGATGAAATCAATTTCCCCTTTCAATATTCCCGCTTCCTCTCGGAGCCATAATCGAATTCAATTCGCTCGGTTCCCCTTGAAATCTGAAGTATTTAATATTAAGACTGATTCGATTCGAATGGATTCCATTATATTGGGAAAAGGTGCTCTGAATTAGATTACATTCTTCGAATCTAATTTAAAGATGATTTTTGATTATTGTAGAAATACTAAAAAGATAACGAGAAATATGGAAATTATTAATACCATCTTAGATAACAGGTGATTACTTATGAACCATTATAAACGTGCAAAATTATTTTGTATTCATATAAAAATAATTATTAATATACGTATCATCCTAAAAAATTCAAAGAAATATTAAAAGGATACGCTAAATTTAGAAATAATAGAAAAATTTGTTTTTTAAATTATTTCTATGGTTATGCATCATTTGGGGGAACCTATGAATACTAAAAATTCTTTCTAGGAACAATTTTCAAGATGACGGATCCTAAAAATATTCCATAAAATTATGGTTCCTATTAAATTGCCTATAACTTGTGTCTGACTGCAAACGGTCCGTTTCCCCTTATCCGACTACACGAGCTGATCTCGTTTTATCTTTCAATTATTTCACATCCAGTATTCTTATTTTCACAGAAATTGTCCCTGATACCTGTACTGACATATGCTAGAACATATTTGCAGAAGAAAATGACGAAAAATAGAAATTCCTTCTGTTACCGTGTAACCAACAATTATAAACTCATTACATTATCATATGATGAAATTAATTGTATATTTATAATAACTATATAATTATATATCATTCTGTTGTAATATTCTATTAATCAAAAAATTATTGTCCAGTCTGAAGAAATGTTCAATTGACATGCTGAGATCTTTTCTTTTGTTTTATTTTGAATAGCACAAATACTTTATTTATTTAAAATATACGCTTACATGTACAATATTATTAAAATATATGTGAAGACGTTCTATTACTTTTGTTTCTGTTGTGTTTCGTATTTTTTAACACACGAGTTAATGAAACAGTCTTACATATTAACTTAGGACCTCGGTTTTAAAAACACAAGCTATGAAAAGCACAAAGAATAACTGAAAACCTTAATATTACAAAAAATATTGGAACAGAGTGAATAAAAAAGAAATTGATTCCTGGGTTTGAAAAGGCCCACCGATGGCCGTGTGTATGTTAACGAAGAAGAAAAAAGCTTGGCGAATTTCAAAGAAAAAAATCAGTCAAATTCACATCCGAACAGAAAACCTTGAAAAAGCACGGAAAAGAAATTACGATACACGATATCCATCTAACATTTGCCGTCGATTCCTCGCGTGCACCACAGCTACCAAGGTTCATCGTTGAGCTTTTATAGGTCAAGTTCTCGTTTCGTCTCGCCGCAGGAGGCGCGGCGAAAGCTCGAAAGCTCACGAGCTCGCTGCGTTCGTTAATGCCCGAGACTTAGCCTAGGCCTAGACCCGCCGTTTTCTCATTCAAGTCGAAGGTTACTAGACTAGAGTAAAATTAGGCGAACTGAGCGATTCGAGGATTTATGGATCATCGTAATAAACCTCGATAATAAATTCTTTATTACTGTGTAGCACAATCTAATCATGAAACTGAACATTGTAAATTTATCACGATAAAATAAGTAATTCTCTGAGTAATTTCCCTGAAAATTCTTGAATCCTTAGCAATTACTATACGAACGGAATTTTTGAAGGTTCAGTAGCTACATTGTTCATTAATAAAATATAATTAGATTGTATATTAAATAGTACTAGTTTTACTATTTGCTTTTTAAAATTCGATCTATTGGATACATAGACAATAATGCAAGTTTATAATAATGCTATTATTATATATTGTTTAATAAACAATTCAGTTATTCATGAATGAATAATGTAGCTACTAAACCTTCAAAAATTTCAATCGTATAATAATAGTATAATTTAAATTGAAGTATAAATAAATTGGAATAAAGATTTTTCATTAAAACTAAAGAAATAAACTTGCATTGTTGCCTATGTATCCTGTAGATACAATTTTAAAAAGCAAATATTAATTTAATATTTTATTTATTTATTTTTGAAAATCTTTTTAATTTGTATTTGAGGAAGGCGCGTTTATATATAACGTTTTTATATACAGGATGTCCCGTAGCTGATGGTACAAGCGACCAGAGAACGATTGTACATGAAAAACTGAGTCGAAAATGTAGAATAAAATTTTTTCATTTCAGGATTCGTTTTCGAGAAAAATCTGTTTAAAAGTTTGTCAAGTATGTTTATATTCGATCATGTTTCGACTGAAGTAAGATACTTTTCCAATGAAAATTGTCAATGTTGGATGGGCCATAATGGCGGAATACCTCAGTCGCCATAATCTCCAGACCTGTCATCGCTAAATTTTTATTTATCACGTTAAATGTATCATGTATAATAACAGTATAACGTGTATTGTGTAATCATGAAAAAAATGACTATAGCATTTAGTCAATTAAAATTCCGCAATGATACGTTGGAAGACGTTCGGAAAAATTTAATAAGGAAAACACAGTTATGTATGGGAGAACATCATGGTGGACATCACTTGCAGCGATTTATGAATTAAATAAATTGTTAAATATGATTTTTCTCGAAAACGAAACTTTAAATTAAAAAATGTTATTTTGCATTTTCGACTCAGTTTCTCACGCAGAATCAACTACTGCCTGCTTGTACCACTAGTTACAGGACACCCTGTATATCCTTAACAACGCGAATAGAGAATGAACGAAACAAAAGAGCATAAGTGTTCACCCACATTAAACAGTTAGTTACTAAGTTTATTCTTCTATTTATATTTACAATAATCTTTCTTAGTATTAGGTGTTTGCAAAAGTTTCCGTCACTTTTCTTCCTCTTTTGTTTAATCAAATTCATTTACTTGAGACACAGGGTTGGTACAACATTTTCCCTCACTTTCCATAACCTTCCTTTCTTTCACGTTGACAGATCGATGTCAAGATTATCAATGCTGTCATGTTTAAAAAACAATTGGTTCAGAAAACAACGCGACTCGATTTCAGAACGATCGACTTCTGCAAACACCTAATATGTTCACTCATTTTTGCGATCTTAAGCTACGTGCAAACACATACAAATTTCACGAAATAATTTAACGGTACCAGAATAATTAACAGCTAAATCTATTATATATTTCAATGGAAATAAAGGACATCTTTCTCTCAAAATAATTCTTCCGTGTTTAACAAATGGTATTAGAGTGTATCAAAAATTCCAAGATATTTTCAAGAAGTTTTTCAAGATTTCAAGAATTTTCCTCGAACATCTCCATCATTTTCCAATCAATCACGGCGAGAAAAAAAAACACTAATTTCTTCTCTAAATTTTTAAGCTCGAATTGATCCATCCAAAAGTTCTACAATTTTTCAAAATTCGTAATTCCCGTTTCAAGCTTAGTTGTCGCTTTTGCTCCAATTTCCAGGCACACTGTACACCTGTGTACCAACACAGCTCGTTCAAACTGAGCGTTATTCTTGAAAACAAAAAAAGAAGTGTGAGAGAGAGAGAGAGAGAACAGAGGTAGAAGTAAAATTCTCAAGCTCTAATTACTCTTTAGTTGCGACGAATGGCGAAACGAAAGATATGCAGAAACAGTGAAAAAGACGGGCAAACGCGACAATTGTAACCACGATATCGTTACGGAACGTAGAGGACCTAATAATGGAAACGATATGGTAAAAAGCGTGTCACGCGAGCTTGTATCTAGCTAAGCTAAGCCAGCTAACACAATGTCTGGAGGCGGCACAATGATCGGCTGGACAATGGAGGCCGCGAGACAATGGAGAGGTTGCTAGTTGCTTAAGGAAAGCGTTAAAAATAACGAAGAAGCAAACGCGACAACGACGACGACGACACAGGGAAGAGTTGAAGTTTACACGGGCCAGACAAAAGAATTCAACACCGACGGGTAACATTATAACCGTGACACACTAATCATCGCGGCAACACGTGGAACGTTCACGGCGTTCGTAAACGTGATAATCATCTCTCATCTCGACCAGGACAAATAAAAGACTTTATTTTTCAATTGCTGTTTCTTTCTAGTTTTTGTACAGATTTTATTTTGATTCTACAATTGATGTACAAATTATTATGAACAGATGTGTTACATAATAAATATATTAAAATATTTATTATATTCGTATAAGGTTGTACGTAATTTTAAAAAATGTCTGTGACATGTTATCTTCTCGATTTTTTACGAATGAGCTGTTTATTTGGAAAATGGCTTAAGTCTATTTTTAACCATTTGCCGTACAAATTTTTAGTTACTACGTACGTTGGTCTCGAATATTTACTGTCTCAATACAATTTTGAATAAAGTTGATATGTTATATATGAATTTTTAGTTAAAAGTCCTCTATCTTGAATTCAAACTAAAGTTAGAGCAAAAATACAAATTTGATAGACGTATAAATACTTCTTTTGTCACACCTTGACCATAATCTGCAGCACAAGTGAGACTCGTTATTAAACGGTAAGGGGTTAAATTGAAATACTTAAGGGTTTCTGTTTGAATAAGTTTAAAAATATTAGTTACTGATAACATGGTAGTATAATATTTTCGTGCTTAGAAAAATGTGTAATTAGACCACTTTCAAAATATACAGCTCGACTAAACGGTAAAAAAGGTGTGTTGAATTATTAGAAATGATTACTAAGAATAGAACATCGAAACGAACATATCACTTCATAGAATTTGAAAGTAGAAATCAAATTTATGATAAAATGTGGTTTAATAATATTTTTGCGATTAGAAAATTGTGTAACTAGGCCATTTTCCAAATAAATCGCTCAACTAAACAATAAAAAAGTGTGTAAAATTGTTAGAAATTATTCCTAAGAATAGAATATCAAAACGAACATATCACTTGGTAGAGTTTGAAAGCAGAAATGAAATGTAAAAACTCGTGTTTACTAATTAGACATTTCGTGAAGTGAATGTGGCTCTAATTGGAAACGACACGGCGGGCCGAAAATCAAATTTTCCTCGCAGCATATGCTAAAATTACAACCAGTGTGTTCTCTGTTACTTGACACCCTTTAATTTTGTTTCACCCTAGTCTTGCTTCCCTCTACAAATCAGCTGTAATTAAGAAACTAGCCTAAGTAACAGTTCGCAAGAAACTTCTTCGAAAAAGACGAGGAAAATTTAACATAGAAATTGAAATAAACAAATTCAGTCTCGACGAGGAAAGAATATTTTAATAAAAGAGACCAGTGGTTTTAATAAAAGTGGTATAACGTTGAAAAAATATTTTTCTAGAAGCTAAGATTGTTAATTAGAAAGGAAAAGGAGGAATAAAGAGGAAACCAACCAATGATTCAATATTCAAAGAGTAAATTTCATTTCAGACAAATTAATATTTCATAATGTTACGGTACTCTTCAGCAAGTACCAAGAAAATGGAAATATTTAACGAGGAAAAGAAATATTCTTGAATACGATCTCCTTGAAATTTTTTATTGTAAGATTCTAAAATGTCAGTGATCGATGAAACAATGACACTCATTAACAAGTTAATGCATTTCAGAATTTGCCTGATATATACTAATGGAATTCAAAGTGACCTGATTACGAAGAATATACTCCATTATCTGAAAACATTAATTATTCATCGTAAGGAGATTATGCAGCTTAATATTAATGAGTGTAAATTTAAAGTATATATCTCATTATAGAAATACTACGAAGAAAATCAAAAATTCGCAAAATCTGTAAGTTTTGAACTGATGGAATATATTTATTAGAGACTCGCAAAATCTGTTAAAAATTGTTACTGAAAATTTATATAAAAAGAGTTCGAAGACCAAAATTTTTATGTGAAGCAAAAATTTTAAAGGTCTGGTTTAACATTTCTTTTTTAAATATTGTAAAATCTAAATTTTAAATGAGATTTAATCTAAATTAAACTTACCATTATCTTGTTTAAAATATTTTTTTAAATATTATAAAATCCACACAAAAGGTTATTCAAAGTTAAATAAACCTGTAAGTAATAAATAAATAAATAGATGAAATCGTCATTTCAACCTGAAGAAAATTTTCTAAAATTCTCAAAATTACCTCAGACTTAATCTAAATAAAAATGATCATTGTCTTGTTTAAAATATTTTGTAAATATTACAAAATCCATGAAAAAGCCTATTCAAAGTTTAATAAACTCCCGAGCAATAAATACATAAATAAATAAAATTATCATTCTAACCGGAAGAAAATTTTCTGAAATTCTCTAAATTACCTCAGATTTAATCTAAACTGTTGTCAATTTTCCTAAGTTTCAGCATGTATGAAAATATTAATTTTCTCATGTTGAGGATTATTTAGTGAAACTGTGAAAAAAAGAAAACAGCACGATCCGTGCATACCTTAGAAGAGAGGATTCAATTTCCCAAACCTATTAATATCGAACGAGAAATCGATCGGACTCCAGCACGTTTGCGAGTCGGCGCGATCACGTAACAATAACAACGCCTACCGTGATTTCTTCCGCGCAGTTCGCCATTCGTGGATGTAAATCAGCGATAATGAATACCGGATAACTGGCTACGCGACCTTTCTCATTCCCGGAGGAAACAAATGTTGGCACGCGTGCCATTTTCGTCTTCGCGCTTCACGTGTTATGCAAGCGTTGTTTTTAACGGAACATCAAAAATCGGATTTTCTGACTAATCGAAATACATGACTGATCAATATCGGCAATTGTTTAATAAGAAAATTCGATTAATGGTAAAGTTCGACTGATCGATATCGGCAATTGTTTAATAAGAAAATTCGATTAATGGTAAAGTTCGACTGTTCGATATCAGCAATTCAAATGTTTATTCGAAATTCATTAAAAACAAAAATTACTCAATCGTAAAATTCTATTGATCAATATTGATATTTTAAATGTTCGATTAATCGACATCTACAATCGATGTTAAACGATATCGATAATCGATTAAAAACAAAAATTACTTAATCGATATCTACAATCATTTGATAATAACAATTGACTAATCGCAAAATTCGACTGATCGATATCAGCAATTGAAATGTTCCACTAATCGACATCTAGAATCGATAATCGATTAAAAACAAAAATTACTCAATCGTAAAATTCTGTTGATCAATATTGATATTTTAAATGTTCGATTAATCGACATCTACAATCGATGTTAAACGATATCGATAATCGATTAAAAACAAAAATTACTCAATCGAAAATATCGACTGATCGATATTCACAAGTGTTGGATAACAAAAACATCGATTAATCGCAAAATTTGATTGATCGGTATTGACACTTGAAATATTCGATTAATCGACATCTACAATCGATATTAAACGATATCGATAATCAATTAAAAACAAAAATTGCTTAATCGATATCTACGATCAGTTGATAAGAAAAATCGATTAATCGCAAAGTTCGACTGATCGATATCAACAATTGAAGTGTTCCACTAATCGACATCTAGAATCGATAATCGATTAGAAACAAAAATTACTCAATCGTAAAATTCTATTGATCAATATTGATATTTTAAATGTTCGATTAATCGACATCTACAATCGATATTAAATGATATCGATAATCGATTAATGAAAAATAAAATCGAAAACGTCGACTAGTCAATATCGACAATCACGTGTACAAAAAAATTCGGCTAATCGAGAAAGTCGTATCTAGATTATTAAATCTAGTTTCAATGCACTTTTGTGTAGTCTAACAAAGCGGTGTGTTAATTAATCTGTCCGGCTATTTCATATTACTACGCGAACATTTGAGAGACAATATTTCGATGAAATTTCCATGAAACAATGCTAGTTTACGAGAATCATGACAGAAAATTGTCCTGTTTTCTGTACATACATGGTGTGACACTTCATCGTTATACTTTTTACCTAAATTCTACACTAAAATTACTGAATTTGATCGAGACTTTCTCTATGCTTTATAAATAACGCGCTGATAAAACTAGATTGCAATATTTCAACGGTGTGTTACAGAAGTGCATTAACCTACATTGCGTAAAATAACACCTGGCAGTTCCGCGGAATGTTTCACATTTCGAAAATTCATTATAACCAGCGCACGCTAACTACAGCACGAAATTTCATTGAAACTACCGACCATAATTTCCCACAAAATTTTCCTCCCTATTTCATCCAGGAGTTGTTCTTTCGCAAGCCGGAGAAGGAAAAAGCGATCAAATTCTAATTTCTTTAGCGGTCGAGCAACGGTTCTCACCCTAAATATTTGCGGCACGAAAATCCGTTTCGGATACGGAAGTGAAAATTGTCAGCCACGGGGGCAACGTCGAATTTCCAACCAAGTAATTCTGATTATGTTTCGGTTCGAAACGCGCGGTGAACCATTCATTTGGAAAATTGATCCACCTAAACTCCATCTGCCTCACGTAATCTCTTCAATTCTTGACAAATTGCAACTCCGAAATTGAGAAATTGCTCATCCGACGTAGAATAAGCAAGACTAATTGCTGATCCACTCGTACCAAATTATTCATTCTACCGTCAGACACTCGAAATAATTACTGCAACAAGTCTTCCCATTTTTTCTTCCTTTTTTTTTTGACACACCGTATTAGAGCAACGATTTATCCTAAATTCACCGATACGGTCGACGCATTTTTCAAATTTTAATGGACGAAACCATAAGTAAAACACAAGCAATTATGCTGAAAAGAAATTAAGAAAAATTCAACTGCAGCACGAAAAACTTCGAATGCAAAAGCATAATAAAAGTCAGTAAAAATTGCTAAGAAATAATGGTAATAATTTTTACAATGTTGCTCGTGAAATCCAAAACCTACAAAATAAATATTAAAAGGAAGCAAATTTGAAAATTTTGAGATCCCTCCAAACACAAAAAAACAAAGTTAAAAAATACACCTTTCTTTGTACACCGTTGAAACTATGCAGCTTCTGTGCACAATTTCTTATCAAAATCATAATTTAAATGTTACTCGCGGTGTGCAAGTTAGTCGATTCATCCTGTACATGAATACCGAGCATAATATAACCTCATACTAAGCGTTTCCTCGTCAGAATACCGACAGAACACCGCAAAAAATTCCATAGGTCCCATTCCGCTTGCTGCAAACATCCAATTTCGGAATCCGACGGTGAACTATATATAATATATATACATGATGCTTCTGAATTTGTGATACAAGCAGCAAGAGGATGACTGTACATGCAAAAATAAGTCGGAAAAAAGAACAAAATTTTTTGGTATGTGGCTTCGTTTCCAAATGAATCAGTGTCAAAGATCTACATGAACATTTACAAATATCATTGTGTCGCTCGTTCTGATTTAGTGCATTAGATAATACTAAAGGCTGAAGATCGAATACGTAGCGTAGTTTGACTACCACGATCTCTGGACCTGACACCAATGGATCTTTACTTATGGAGCCACGTAAAGTTCCCTGTCCCATCAGGAGGAAAATACAAGTAGGACACAGCTCAAAGAGAAAATACTTTTTGTATTCGAGGGAAAATTTAATAAAGCGTTTCATCGAACGTTATCATGTAATATTAACGAAAATATTCTGCCGTACGGTATGTTTCTGCAAAAACAAAAATTACACGTGGATTTCGAAAAATCGAAAAGATAATAATTAATGATCTTCAGAAGTAATAACACTTAGAATTCTCAGGTGATTTTTCCATTTACAATCAAATTAATCTTACTATTTGTATTTTATTGTAAATAAATAATCTTGCTATATTATATTATATTATATTATATTATATTATATTATATAGTCATCTAAATTATACGCCTACATCTTTCTTTTTAATAAAACACAAACTATTAGGAATTTTTCCAACTTCTTGTTTCTATTAAAAATAGAATCTATTACAATCATATACGGATGAGAATATCGATCAAATATGCACCACGATTGCATCTACAGACATCAATTCGATTATCGAAATTTTCAACGACTTCTGCTGGAGTTGTTTTCACGAATTGCAACTCGAATGTTGTCCTTTAGGTCATTCATTGCATCTGACTTGTTAGGACGAAGATTGAAAAGGCAATGTAGCTTGACTACCACGATCTCTGGACGTAAAGTCCTTTGTTGTATCAGAAGGAAAATACAAGTAGGGAACAGCTCGAAGAAAAGATACTTTTTGCATTCGAACACTTGAAAACGTTCACAGGAGTGTAATACTTAGGGCACAATTATGTTGACAAAAAACGAGGGTCCCAACAATTTGTGAATTAATAAAAAAAAATTCTCGATGAAGAAATAATTTTATTTCAATGTTCATCCCTTGTTATTACCTAATGTAATAAATCAGAATAACAACACAAGCAACGCAATGATATTTGTATGCCGTAGACGTCAAATCATGTGGAAGTGTACATATAGATCTTCAACACTGATTTATTCGGAAACGAAGCCCCATACGAAAAAATTGTATTCTTCTGTTTCCGATTTACTTTTGCATGTAGAGTCACCTCATTGCTAGCTTGTACTCACCAGTTCGGAAACACCCTGTATATATACATAGTCGACAGGGGACACACGTACACTCGAAATGTAGCTAACACGTAGATGAAAACAGAATGCAAGACTACTGGGCCGAGGCCCGTGGTGGTCCTGAGGGATCGATACGAACCGTTGCCTACCACTGCTGCACAGGGTTGCACGTTCACCAATAGGCGACAGCCCAGTTTCGCTGGTTGCAAATTCCACGGAATCCTGGGACGTGTGAGCTTGAATTCTAAGCAATTTTCAAGCTGATTAAATTGATCCGCGCGGACCAACATCTCTTGCTGTCGTCTCTATTGATGAAGAGTAGCTTATTGGTTTTGAATTTCGACACTGTATACGATCACATTTTGTCAAACTCGTTCAACGAATTTTCTTTTTTTTTTTGTTTCCTGATCTTTCATGTGTGATAATTGTTGGTTTGATTAAAGGACAGGCTGGATGAACGAATATATTTTGGTGAATCAATTTGATATACAGAATAGTGGTCACAGAAATTGCACAATCTTGAAAGGTCGCCTGTGGAGTGCAAAGGGTTGATGGTATGATATGAATATGTAGAGTGTATCTGTGACTTTGTTCCTTTTGCAGATAGAAAAAAATTGTAAAGGAGAATTTTGCATTGCTTAATGAACTCTATCGTCAAGTATGCGAGTTTTTGCAATTGCAAAGTGTAGTTGCAATTGTTTGTTTGAATAGAACCTTACAAATTCGTTTACATCAGTAGATTCCTCGTGCTGTTCTGAATAAAAAAGTGTTTGGATTCCTTTTTTTTTTTTAATTGATTTTGGACAACGAGTCTGTTGATAATTATATCCTACAGTAATTACAATTTTCTTTTTTCTTTCAGATGAGAAGACGCAGATTAAGGTTTAGAAATATTCGGTAATTTTTGTCGCAAATCTTTATTTCAAAAAAATATATTTTCTGGTTTGTTTGCTTACTCTGTAACTTATATTTGTCTTGCATTAAATTTCTAATTTTTTGTTTCCCTAATCTAACTTTGGACAGCGAGTCTATTCAGACTAATATCTTACAGTAACCACCATTTTCTTTTTTCCTTCGGATGGAGGTGAAAACGCGAATTTAAGAATCATTGTTGCAAATCTTTATTTTTAAAAATTTCTTTGGCGCTTTTTGTGTCGCTTATATTTATCTTGCATTAATTTGATAATTTTCTTTTTTCAACCTAATTTTGGAGAAGCTCATTGATCGCCATATTTTACAGTATCAACAGTTTCTTCTTCTTTTTTTTTTTTTTAGGCGACAATGAAGACGTATATCAAGATTTAAGTAGAACGAATAATCGGCGTGGCAAATATTTATTTAAAAAAATGTTCTTTCTTTTGCTTTTTATATTACTTATATTTATCTTACACTAAATTTTCTTTTTTCAACCCAACTTTAGACAGCAAGTTTATAGATTATCATTTTCTTTTTTTCTTCAGATGAAAGCGATCAAGTAGATCAAGATTTAAATAGATTCGATAATTATTGTCTTAAAAATTTTTGTTTTGTCGTGTCACTTATATTTACTTTTCATTAAATTGTTAAGAACTAACTTTGGACAACAAACTTATTGGTTATCATATCCTACAGTATCCACAGTTTTCTTTTTTCCTTCAGGTGAAGGTGAAACTGTAGATTAAAATTCAAGTAAAACGAATAATCAGTGTGACAAATATTTATTTAAAAAAATATTCTTCTCCTTACTTTTTCTGTTACTTATATTTATCTTGCATTAAATTGTCAATTTTCTTTTTTTAACTCAACTTTGAACAGCGAGTCTATAAATAACCATTTCCTTTTTTCTTTCAGATGAAGGCGATCAAGTAGATCAAGATTTAAGTAGATCCAATAATTATCGTCTTACTTAGAAATATTTGTTTTGTTTTTCGTGTTACTTATATTTACCTTGCGTTAAATCGTTAATTTTCTTCTTTTTACCTAACTTTGGACAGCAAGCTTAACTTTCTTTGCAAAAGTCTGTTGGAGTTGATAAATTATACAAAAAATATAATTATACAAAACAAAATTATACAATTATACCAAAGAAAAAAAAAAATACTCGAAACACAAAGGTTAATATATGTAATTTAAAAGATTTTTAATAATTTTCATATTTAAAAAAAGAATGGTTTCATTTTAACTATATTTTCGTTTCCATTCTTATTTAAACTTCAGGTAAGTGATGCATAATTTCAAAGTGTTCGTAATAATTTCACTTCAGCGTCATTTATATTTATCTTGCATTAAATTGTTAAGTTTCTTCTTTCAACTGAACTTTGGACAGCGAGTCTACAGATAACCATTTTCTTCCTTGCTTCGGATGAAGGTGAAGACCGCTTTCGCGATTTTAAACGATTCCACGAGGAATGTACCGTCACTGTGTGTTCAATAAGAAAAGGAAGAGACGAAGAATATTCCTGTGTAACGGGTGGTTGGAAAAGGTCTCATGTTGAAGGAACTATTCCCAGCCACTGGTGAGCAGGAATTCGCATTATCGCTAAGGTATCCGTTATTTTGATCCGTCGACCATGAATTAAATTCGATGGAACGCGAGTCTCTCTCGTGTCAGGACTCCTTTATCTTATCGTGACGCGCGAAACACGGGACTTGAGGAACGAGCCGCAAACTACTATATATGTATATATAAGAAGTTAATAAAACGACGCTACGGTGTTCTTGACCTCTAGAACGCGACGTTGCATACCGGGTGTCTCCTCATTCGCCACCAATAATATTTATTACACCTTTTGCGAGCTTTCACGAAATTCACATCATTGTAACCAGAGTACAGCACTTCTTATATTATGAAAATACACTTGCTGCATACTGAGTGTCCTCTTAGTAACGACTGAAGAATATTCATTACCTATTTTCTCATTTTTACATGCAGTAACTCGTATTAATATTCAGACATCCTTTAAAACAGAATAACTTTTCTAAAATTGAACCAAACGACGTGACTTTGTTTTTTGAGGAGTTAGAAAGATTAGTTCACTAGATAATGTGTACAAAAGATTTGGAAAATATTGCAATCGATCGAAATCGCAAAGAAAATAGCGAAGGTCACTTTTTTACACCTTTTTTTATTTGAGTCATTAATGAAAATTTAAAAAAATTTTAAAAACGTTGCTCACAGCAACGTTAACTGATTTCTATGAAAATTTAAACATGTACATAATTGACATAAATCTACAAAATGTGTTTCCTAAATTTTCATTACAGGCTCGGATAAAAAAGTTGCAAAAAATATCCGTCGCTATATTCTTTGTAATTCCGACTAATTGGAATATTTTCAAAAATGTTTTCACACGTCATTTAGTAAACTAATCCTTTTATCTTCTCGTGAGAATTCAATTCGTTTGGTCCACTTTTAAAAAAGTTATTTCGTTTTAAAGTGTCTCCGAATATTAATGCGAGTCATTAGTATACTTTTCATATGTATACTTTTGTAAGAGGGAGTCGAGTATTCGTTATATTATGAAAATAGACTGGTTAGCTATGGTACATACACCGGGTGACCTCTCATTCGTAATTTGCGAATATTTCTCTCTAATTTTTAGATGATGTATACTTCTTCAATATAATTGAGTATGTTACGAAAAGTATACATTAGTTTATAAAGAAATATCAAAGAGAAAGAAAATAAAAAAAAATACTAAGCTGTATTAGGTAAAGTTTGTGTGGAGAAGTGTGATTGAGCGAAGTATGAATGGATGTGAGTTTTGAAACAGTCTGAACCGATTTCATTTTGCAGCCAGCAGACAAAAATTAATAAATAAGTAAATAAATAAATAAATATGATATAATATGAAAAAATATATATAGTATATATAAATATCAATAAAATATGTATTTATTATGTTTATACGTATTTTTATTATACGATATTATTTTACGTTATTTATATTATTTTATAATATTGTTATTTAATTATATAATAAAATTAATATATATACATATATGTATGCATGTATGTGTGTGTCTTATGTCTATATGTATATAAGATGTCCTTGTGATGTACACTTTGCTAAATCTAGCTCGGTATGTAATACGTTATAAAAATAAAGTATAGGGCAAGATATCTACCGGGTGTTCTTTTATGTATAACCTACAAATATTCAGGAACCTTTTTGTGTTTTGGAATAATTGATCTATTCATTGTTTTAAATGGGTCTGTGAATTTTTAACGTAAAATACATTTGTTTCGAGAAATACACAGAGAAATGTGTGTTATGTACTGAGTACTCTTTTAATCAAGGTCTACGAATAGATAGAAATATTTTATGTTTTGGAATAATCTATTTTGGAATAATCTTTGGTGTATTCACCATTTTAAATGAGTCTGTGAATTTTTAACGTAAAATACATTTTTTTTCGAGTAATACACAGAGAAATGTGTGTTATGTACCGAGTACTCTTTTAATCAAGGTCTACGAATAGATAGAAATATTTTATGTTTTGGAATAAACTATTTTGGAATAATCTTTGGTGTATTCACCATTTTAAATGGAGTTGTACATTTTTAACATCTCCGAAGATACACAGAGAGAAGAGCGAGTTATATACTGAGTGCCCTTTTAGACACGATCTACAAATAGTCAGGAATTTTTTGTGTTCTGGAAAAATTGGTATATTCTCCTCTTCAATAGGTTTGTGTACTATTCACGTGAAATATATTTTTCGAGAAATACACAGAGAGAAAAGTGTGTTATGTACTCAGTGTCTTCTTAATCACGATTTACAAATAGTCAAGAACTTTTTGTGTTTTGGAATAATTAAGGGCGTTAGTCAAAGTCAAAATGGAATCATGCATAAAAACATAATTAAGAACCAAAATCAAAATGGGAAATTCATCGTTGCAAATGGATTTATGTATTGTCAATGTGAATTATATTTTTGAAGAAATATATAGAGAGAAAAGTATGTTATATACTCAGTGTCTTTTTAATTACGATCTATAAATAATCAAGAACTTTTTGTATTTTGGAATAATTGGTGTATTCGCCGTTCTAAAGGGATTTGTGTATTTTAACGTGTAATACATTTTTCGAGAAATAGACAAATACAAAAGTGTGTTATATACTAAGTGCCCTTTTAATCCCGATCTACAAATAGTCAGGAATTTATGTTTTAGAATAACAGGTGTATTATCCTCTTAAATGAAATTGTATATTTTTAATATCTTCGAGAATATACGACGAGAAAACTGAACTATAGACTGAGTCTCACTTTAATTACGATCTACAAATGATCAAGAATTTTTTGCATTTAATATTTATATATTTTATTGTATTTTAATTTTTCTTCTTTTTCTATCTCATCATATTTTTTTCTAATCTTCAATCTCTAAATAATTCTTTTTCCATACAATCCTATTCACTATCTCAAATAAGATTATGCAATTTTCAACACCTTCGAGGAATACACGGAGGAAAAAGGGAATGTCCCTTTAATCACAGTCTGCAGATAATTATAATTTCCCTAACTTCCAAAATAACCTGCATACTTTTCTTAACTAACGCAGTAACTTTATTTAACACTAGGTTTACGGGCTTTTCTTGCGTGAACCAGAAACCAAATTTTTCCTTCCAGAAATCGATTTGTTAGAGACAACATAATTGTATATTACCAAGGTATTTACAAATTCGAATATATTTTCGTATCATTCCATAAATAAAAGTGAGAAAAAGTTGCTGGGAAATAATAGCAATTGTTTTTATAATTTCTCTCGTGAAATCTCAAATCCGTCAAATTGACGTGTCCCGTAAACCTAGTGTTAAGCGTATCAAGATCCATGGTATTCATATATAGAACGTTCGATTCGTAGGAATTTCACGATAATTTGTAACTTTTGATTACACAGACGAATATCTTTATCGAAGGTTTTATCGCAGTTTACAAACAGGACTTGCCTGTTTCCGTATCCCTTTATACACAGTGTAAAAAATTTCCCAAGTACCATACATTTATCCGGAAACGTAATTGAATTTTAATGAATATTTTTGTCTAAAAAGACCAAGAAAAAATAAGCAAAACCACGATATTTGGTAGGCAGAAATTAACGTGTAGAGTGGTCCAATTCTTCTACAGTCGGAGACAAGCAGGGCTTTATGCTCTTTGTAAATTCGTTTAGCTGTCATAGAGCTTAAAAGCGTTGAGATATTAAAAACGAAAAGCGTGAATTGTAGCACTTTACTCACATAGCGTCGCCGTGACATGTATAATGGAAAGGGGACTCACCTGGAACAGAAATAGGTATACGTGTTAAAATTTATTCTGTCGTAACTCACGGTATAATTTTTCATTAGAAACCAAACGCAATCTTCATTTGTCCCTCAAACTGAGCCAAATAAAAATCGTTTTACTTTGTTTCTTCGAAAAGCTACTTTATATCTGATACAACGAAACAACAGTACAAGCATTTTCACTGTCAAATTTTTAATATTACATCTCTTCAGAGACTACTTTATGTTACGTATTACGAGCACAAATTTCTATTGAAATTTCAATTTTGAAATCTTGCAAAATAAAATTGTTACGCGAACGAAATATCGTTGAACTAATATCTGAAGATTGAAAACTCAACGGTATTCATTACAAACATTTTCGCTGTCAACCTTTTCATATTGAATCTCCTTAGATACTATTTTATATTATGTATTATAAGCACTTTCCTTGGAGATTTCACTTTTGTAATAAAACTGTTTAAATTTTCCAATAAAATAAAATTGTTACGCGAACGAAGTATCGTTGAAATAATTTTCGAAAATTAACAAAATCAATGGTATTCATTACAAGCATATTCACTATTAACCTTTTAATATTGCATCTCTTCGGAGACTATTTTATGTCACATAATTAAATTTTTAATTTTCTAATATTGCAAAAATAAAATTGTTACGCGAACGAAATATCGTTGAAATAATAATCGAAGATTGAAAAAACCAACGGTATTCAAAGATCCGGTTTTATCGAATTTTCACCGTTCCATTTTCCAATCCTCAGATCCCATGAGATTCAACAGAAAAACATTTCTCGAGCCCTTTATATGTTTGAAAAATAATTTCCAAAGGGAGCAGAGAGAGAGATACAGAGAGAGAGAGAGATGCACGAGAGATCGAAAAATCGAGTCGTGCAAAAAGGGGGGCAATCACGTTTAACCTGCCCCGAAGCAGCGAGGAAATATGGAAATCAGTTTCCTCTCTTTGGACCGAGAGACCGTTTCCATTTCCACCAACTGAAGGATCATATATTATTTTTCCCACGGAGGCTTTTTCGAAAGTCTGAACAAGAATGGAACAGCCTTGAACGAGGCACTGATTTCTGACGTGCTTCCTCCTCCACTTCCTCCTCTTCCTCTTTTCCTGAGGAAGGTGTGTAGGATAAATAGAAGAGGAAAAATAGAGCTGAAGAGCCAGCTGAAATCGATATTACCCGGATTTCATCATCTTGACTTAAAGACACGACTCCTAGAGCTTCCGTCGCGTTTCAAAGGGTCTTCGCGTAAAATGGCCGCGCCTTACAGCCATTTCGAGGCTTATTTCCGACGTTATCGACGCTCCTAGTTTTATTTCAAGATATATCTTTTAGTAACAACTTCTCGCGGACATACACTGCCGCTCGTAGAAGTACGGACACTTAAAAAAGTCAAAGAAGAAGTAAAAGAAAAGTTAAAAAGGGACATACAAAATGCATAACACGAAATAATACTATTTCTTATCAACTTCTCATTGTATAAACATAAAGTTAACGAATTATGCATAAACAATTAAACAATACTCAAACAGAAACAAATCAAGGATTTTTAAAATTCTTTTTAATTTAAAAGATTTTTTTCATCGAGATGATGTTAAACAAAAGAGAAAAGAGTGTCAAGTAAATAACAAAGAGGAATCTTCTTTTGGTTTGATTCGAACGCTAGATAAATAGAGAAAAAACGTTTTTTTTTTTTTTTAGAAATAAATTTACATAGATCTTAAGAAAATTAAATAGTAAAGGCTTATTATTTGGATAAACCGGTATGGCAATATAAACATATTCTATATAGATCACGAGTAATTATTTATCAAGAAAAAATTTTTCTAATATTCACACAGATTAGTTTTAAGAGTTTACACTTTTCAGACGGCTTAAAAAAGTTGATTTCCTTTTTTTTTTTTTTGGTACGATGATCGACTCGTGACACGATTTGAAATTCACTTCCAATGAAAAGAGTGTCGTGTTCACAACAAATTAACCCTCTCACTACGAAAGTATATACAGGTTTTGCACTCCAAAATTAACTCTTTTAGAGATCTAATTCACCGTTTCGCAAATCAAATCAACTCTTTCGCGGATGTTATTCACTTTTTTACAAATCAAATTCACCGTTTCACCGATTAAATTCACCTTTTGGTAAATCAAGTTTATACATTTATACCGAAACAAATTAAAAACTTTTGAAACTAAATTTCCTTTTCGTCTAGGAGAAAATGTTAAATAAAGAAATGCCAAGTAAATGCACAGCGGAGAAAGAATGATTTCCATCTAATAACAAAGATTCTTGATAATTTTCTTTCAATTTGATTCGAACGCAAGATGAGCAGAGAAATAACTTTTTTTAGGGATAAATTTATATAGATCTTAAGAAAAGAAAATATTAATGACTTATTATTTGGTAAGTGGGTAGAGGGATGGCAAATCACGAATAATTATTTATGAAAAAAAAAACTTTTCAACGAAGTGTCCATACTTCCATGAGCGACACTGTAGTTCTGTTAACAGTTTTCTATTTTACCTATATTTTATTTTATTTTTGTTTTCGGGTTTCGTTTTCTCTTTTTTCTTTTTTTTCTTTTAGGTTAGGTGTGGTTTAAGTTTCGTAAGGATGTTGAAGCGTTGAACGTTATTTTAACATATTGCCGACGGAGAAGCATTTTTCATGAACGACGTTTACAGATTTGACGTTGAAAAATATAAAATTTGTAAATACATACAGTAACTATGAATTCAATGCTTACTAACGGATTTTGAGGTTAGGATTTGCATTTATTATTTGCATGCCTTAAAGTACAGAATCATTCAACCTGCACGCTTACACGTTTCTTTTTAATTAAACATAAATTATTTGGAATTTTATCAAGTTTTTTTTTTTCTTAAAAGTATAATCCATTACAATTTTGCATGAAACACAATATCATTCAGATGCACAGCACGACTGCGTCTGTAGATAATTTTATTATCGATTTTTATCTTAAATTTTTCCAATATTATTAATCTCTCATTCCTTCTTCCTAGTTTTTCTAAATTTTTCACTTTCAACGCTTTTCAATTTTCCTAGTTTTCCAACTTTCCATTTTCCTAATTTTCTTCATTTTTCCACATCCATTTTTCTCAATGTTCTTAATTTTCTTAAACTTCTCGACCCACATTTTCCATTTCTTCATTCTACTAATTTTCAATTTTCTAAACTTTCCTGACTTTCCATTTCCAATTTTTCCCCAATTTCCTAATCTCAAAATTTTCTCATATTCCTAGCCTCTCATTCTCTCCTAGTTTTTCTAAGTTTTCTATTTCTGATGCATTCCAGTGTTCTCAATTTTTCTAAAGTTTCTAACATCCCATTTTCCTAATTTTCGTAATCTTTCCACATCCAATTTTTCTGAATGTTCTTAATTTTTCTAAATTTCTTGATCCGCATTTTCTATTTTCTTCATTTTGCTGAAACTCAATTTTCTAAATTTTCCTGACATTCAGTTTCCAATTTTCCCCAATATTCCGATTTCAAAATTTTCTGATATTCCAAATCTCTCATTCTCCACTTTCCTCACTTCCCTTTTCGAGCTTTTCTATTTAATTTTGCTTACTAACGAATCCATCCATTGTAAAATCATCGCTAAACAAAATTTTTCTTGAAAACAGTAATCCATTTCACAATAAATTTGAATAATGTAAATGCGTTGCTGGTATGTATGTATACCTGTCGTGGTTAAAATTGTACTAGCTTCTACTAAAACAAACCTGCTTATTTCACTTAAAAATACATCACGTGTAAACATTACACAGTGCTAATATCTAGGCGTCGTATTTGGATGACATTTTATGGTAATCAGATGTAACAATTACAAGGGAAGAAGTGGTGGTCTTATAATCGAACAACAACGGTGTAGATGGAATGTGCCATGCGAAAGACAAGATAACAAACGACTGTTCTGCCTGGATTCTGTTGAGTTTCTCCAGATGTGGTTGCACGCTGAGGCCATTGGCGTAGATGGAGAGATAAACAGACTGAAACGGATCCATAGACTGCGTTTAAGAGGAAGGATTGGGGACAAGTGTATCCTCCTATTTTCCGTTGTTCGAGGACTGTCTAAAACTCTCTCGACTTCCATTCTGGCCAACGTCGAACATTCTCTCGATCGTATCTCGATGGCACGCGAACGAGAAGCCGATAAGTCTTGAGATCCCTTCGTTGGGATCTTAACCATCGCGGGTAAGTATATAAGTAAGTATACTGAAAGCATTTGTTTTCAATAAATAATCAAGCTTCTTTTCTTTAAAAGATTTTTTTTACTGAATTTTTCGTCGAATTTCATGTATACATTACACTGCTTGATTTATTCGTTTATAGTTCATAATCCATTTCTCTTCAGGACGACTCTGTATCCTCTTTTGAATCAAATACACCGAATTAGATAATATATTAAATTGTAGATAATATATTAGACAATAAACTAAGATTATATAATTAGACAATTGTTATATAAGCTTTAGGTATATACTAATATAAAAAGAAAGGGAGCTAACTCGTTTATAAAATACATAAAATAAAATAAATTAAATTAAATTAAGTACAGTGAAGTGCATTACATAATCTCTTAACAAAAAAGAACAGTTTAATAGCTAATGATTTATAATTAATAAAATATAACTAGATAAAAGGTTACATCTTTTACTTTTAATTAAAAATAAATCTTTGTTAAACTGATTAACCTTTTTGTTACTTTTGTCGAATCAATCTGCACGTCGTGTATATCTCCTTTTGAAAATGCTCAATGACGATTCTGTCTCGTCATTTCGTTTGAAACAATATTTATTTATTTATGCGTGTAAACTGACTATAGTATACAACATACATATTACAAATTCGAAAAGGAAAAAATAATGAAATACACTGTCAGTACAGAAACGAAAAGAAAAACTAAAGAAAGAAAGATACAAGTAAGTTGAACGATGATGATGACGATGATGATGATGACAACGATGACGATGACGATAACGACGTTGATGATGACGATGATGATGACGATAACGACAGTGTTGCTGACGACGACGATGATGATGATGACGATGATGATAACGATGATGTTGACGATGACTACGACGATGACAATGATGACAACGATAACGATGACGATGATGATGGCAACGATAACGATGACGATGATGATGACAACGATGACGATGGTGATGACGATGATGATGACAACGATGACGATAACGATAACGACGTTGATGATGACGATGATGATGACGATAACGACGGTGTTGATGACGACGACAACGACGACGACGATGATGACAAGGATGATGATGACGACGACGATGCTGATGACGATGACAATGACGGCGACGATGACGATGATGACAAGGATGACGATGACAATGATGGCAACGATTACGATGACGATGATGATGACAACGATGACGATAACGGTAACGACGATGATGATGACAACGATGACGATAACGGTAACGACGATGATGATGACAACAACCATAATGATGACAACGACGATGACGACAACAACGATGGTGATTATGATAATGATAATATTAAATTGATGCAAGAAAAATTTGTCAACAAATATTTTTTGCCAATTTTTTGCATCTACTTTGAAACGTAAAAATGAAGTCAGAAAGTTTTGCGGTTTCTCCCTTGATTTGATGAATTTATCTTCACGAATTCGTAAATTATAGTTGAGATGATTCTATAATATTAGAATATTCTACTCCTACGCGACACTTTTCTTTTGTTTTTTAAATGAATAACTTTTTACGGATAAATCATCAGATGAAAAGATTTGGACTTTAGGGAAATCATTTGCATTTGGTACGTTCACAGAGAAAAAATCAATTCGAGGGTAGCGATGATATCGAGATTGTGAGACGCTTTCATGGTGAAATAATACGAAACAGGCAACGGAAAGCTCATACAACGCAGGTCAAGGTATAATAGAAATGGAAATTCCATCTCGTGAAACATGGCAAAGGTTAATCGTCTGGCAAAAGGAGAGCGGTAATTAATTCTGTCCATCAAGGGAAGATAATTTATTACGATCTCAAAGATAGACACGCCTGATAGAAAAGAAATTAAGTGAGTATCTTTTGTTAAAGATATTCCTTCAGAAAATCAAGAGAATTCGTCGAAAGTGACGGAAAAAATGAAGAAAGAAATGTAACTCGAGAGACGAGTGGAAAGAAATTGATATCGCGTCAGAAAGTGTCCTTTAAGGATTATGAAAACTATCGTAGTATGAATAATGCATGAAATAACAAAGGTAACCGATAGTACAGTAACATAATATCACAGTGAAAACGTGTACGAATCCTTTAAATAAAAGCTTTTCCCCTGGTAAAAAGAGAGAGAGAGAGAGAGAGAGAGAGAGAGAGAGAGAGAAATGTTGAAATTCTTCTGGTAAATAAAAACACAATGAGAAAGGAGAGAATTTTCTGGGTGTATTTATCACAGTAGTAATGCAAGAAGATGGAAAGCAGCAGTGTAAAAGTTCTGGAAAAATTTCTCTATTTCTAATCAAATGCTTTAGACATAAAAAAAGTTAGGAAAAGTTGAGAAAAAACACCTAAAATAGTATAATACAATTCAGAAAACAAAAATATGAAAATATTTGTTTACTTTTGCACAAAGATTAAATTCACGCAAAATTCTAAAAATTACTCGAAGAACTTTCTGAAGTAAAATATAAGAAACAGTACAAAGAATGAGAAGAGTCTCCGTTATAACTCAACTCAACGTAACTTATGTTTGCCACCGTAGGCAAACATGTTTCCCCACACTCCGTAGGCAATTTTTTCACAGTTCTAAGTTTCAGAAAAATCTGCAGAAATTCTGGTACACTATTAAAGTCTCGACTGCATTATACAATCGTCCGTTGAATCAAGTGCTTAAAACATTTTCCACGAAAAAATAAAAATTCACTTCAAGAGTATAGCAGAGTGAAACATCTCTGTTCGTTAGTTTTAACAGTTTTATTTTCTACGCAACGTTGATCTTTAATCGCTCCGATTTCAGTGTTACCCCAACATCTGACCTCAGTTTTGAAGAATTGAGGCAAAACCAGATATCACAGTAAGTAACAAACAAATTTTTCTTAAAATTTGAAATATTTTATACCTACAAAATATACAATATCACAGAAGTAAACAGAAAATTTAAATATACTAGACATTCCAAAATTTAAACAGACCGAATATTCTAAAATTTAAATAAACTAAATATTCTAAACTTTAATCCCTTGCCGTATAATAACGAGTTTCACTCGTGATGTAGATTACGGTCAAGGTGTGACAAAAGAAGTATTTATATGTCTATCAAATTTGCATTTTTGTTCTAACTTTAGTTTGAATTCAAGATAGAGGACTTTTAAATAAAAATTGATATATAATATCTCGACTTTCTTTACTTAAAATTGTATTGGAACAGTGAACATTCGAGATTAATATACGTAGTAACTAAAAATTCGTACGGCAAGGGGTTAAGTAGACTAAATAAATATTAGTTTCCGTTACAAATTATATTAATCCATAAGAGAACAGCGGCGTTGAAACTGTACCCACTGGAGAAATTGCATAAAATTGAAGAAACACGTGTAAAGCAAGGTGTACACTACGATCCTAACGAGGATGATAGCAGCAAACGACGATCATCGACAGAAATGGTGTGAATCGAGTCGACCTGTCGTCGAGGGTTGGAAATTCAATTTTGTTCCACCCTTTAACCCCTAACCGGGATGGAGGTCTCGTTTCTTTCTCAACACCGGCGTCCACACAAAGGAACCCTCCCAGGGTTGCTCGAGCAGCTATTTTTTTTTTTTTATATATGTACGTATATATGATACAGCACACGTGCTTCAGCGACGATGGCTTCTTTGTGGCTGGCGCATTTTATGCATTTACTTGCGACACTGATAGAACTTATCGATTTCACGGTTATCGAGTAGATATTGCTATTCGAAATTGCACGACAGCTTGTAGATTATTTATTGACCTGTCCTCTGTTGTCGATCGGCGTCGTGCAAGTGTGATTTCATTTTGTATTGGTCACAACATAGAACTAGTACAATAAACAGCTGACGCTTAAATGCACATTCAACAAAAAACGAAAAAAAGGAAGAAAATTCGTAAGTCAAATTCGTGACTTATACGAATATAAATTTTATACGAATATACTTATATAAATTTTGTTTAAATATTATATACCTAACCTAACCTAACTTAACAATTGTCAAACATGACCACGAAATGATCTAACTTTCGGTTCTTTCTTTGTTCTTTCCTACATTCACCTTAGTGTTTAGAAATGTACCATACAAAATTAAATTATTAACTATTTCGCTTTAAATAGCGTATATATAGGATCTTCCAATAAGTACAATAGAATTTTGAATTGAAACGAAACGAAAAGTACAAAAGATAATGTAGCACTCACTACTCTATTTTAAAGTAAATTCGATGACATTATACGTGAAATATATCATGTAGAAGAAATTAGTGAAGAATTGTGTATTATACTATCGTTCTTGCAGTATTTTCAAAAATATGAATTTGCATAAAAATTCGCAATCTAGTTATAATCTCTTTTTGCTGACTAAATAAATATTTAAATTTGTATAGCATTAATACCATAATCAATATCCAATGGTATCGGTATCTCTATAAATATTTAAAAATAAAAATTATAACTTTTACCAAAAACAAAAATTTGTTTTCTATAAATGAATTGTATGGGGTTTTCCAATAGGAGCGATAGAACTTCGAATTGAAACGAAACGAAAAATATGAAAGATAATGTAGTACCTACTGCTTTATTTTAAAGTACCTTCGATGACATTATGCACGAAACACAATATCATATAAATAATCATCACGATTGCGTTTGGTAAAGTGAACACGACAAACCCAATTTTCCCCATAAAAATCATTTTCAGTGATGAAGCTCACTTTTGAACGGGTGGCTTTGTCGATAAACTCAATTACCAATTTTGGGAAGATGCTAATCCTCGATCAATAGTCAAGCAAACATTGTACCCAAAGAAAGTTACTGTTTGCTACGATTTTTCTAACGGTGGAATCGTTGGAAACTGATTTTTTGGAAAACGAAGAAGGTGCAACTGTAACTGTTACAGTTCGATCATTTCATCTTTCCTTTCGCGTGAATTGGATGGATTTGATTTGTTTGAAATGTGATTTCAACAAGATGGTGCCGCATGCCACACTTCTGCTGCAACTATCGCTTTATTAAGATCGAAGTTCAACGATAAGATAATATCGAGAAATGCAGCTGTCAATTGGCCACCAATATCTTACAACTTGACGCCATTAGATTTTCTCTTGTGAGTCCATGTTAAGTCTCTTGTTTATTCCAACAACCCACAAACTGTTAACGATCTTGAAGCAACTATTATTCGTGTTATCGGTTAGATACGACCTGATTTATGTGCCAATCATCGAAAATTGGGTTTGTCGCATTCACTCGACCAAACGCAATCGTGGTCGTCATTTATTTGATATTGTATTTCATGTATAATAACATCGAATGTACTTTAAAACAAAGTAGCAAGTATTCCATTGTCTTTCGTATCTTTCGTTCCATTTGAATTCAAAGTTCTCTCGCTCTTATTGGAAGATTCTATAGTATAAGGATGGTTTCTTGTGGTATCCAATCGAATTTTTAGTTTAGAAACAAACGAACGATATCACCACTTATACGGGACGCCCATAAAAGCCTTTATATAGTAACATTCTCACATTACTCTCACAGTATCCTCATCGAGTATAACGTTTCACCGTGAAATTACTATTAAACGGTGTTATGTTCACCGAGGTGTCTTCTTGCTCGCAAGAAAAAAGAAATGAAGGAAGAACATAAAAATCAATAGTTCCATTATCGAGGAAACTTTGTCAAGCTCTTCCAGAAGAAGAACCTCAACAACGTCATCCTACATTTCTGGCCTAACCTAACCTAACTGAACCTCATCTTATTAATACTTAAAATCTCATTCACAGGGTGTTTCCTATTATGTATGTGGGATACAAAAGAAATAAAGAAAATTCATGTAAAGGTGTATCTTATTTCACGTTGTTTCTATGTTACAGCCATCTTTGTGTTGCAGTAACAAGCTACTACATCATGTACGACATGTAGAAATAAATTATTTTCAACTTTTGGGTACAATTAAAGTTTTATTTAAAAAGTATGAAGACACATCAATCCTTGACCGTTTGAGTGCCAAATGGCGCGATTATGATTCCCTTGTTCACTGACCAACTGTGCTAGCTAATTAGTCTGTCGAATCGAACTGACTACACTTTGAAGTTTGTCAATGCGTGTTTTTATTGTTACCATTTATCGCGATTCTACTAAAGTAAAATATATGCTTCTGTGTGCTTTGGAACTGTTGTTAAAAAGAATTTTAAATTCTTAAGAAACTTGTTGTTAAAAAGAAGAATTTTAAATTTTTAAGAAAGCTGTTGTTAAAAAGAAGAATTTTAAATTTTTAAGAAAGCTGTTGTTAAAAAGAAGAATTTTAAATTTTTAAGAAAGTTGTTAAAAAGAAGAATTTTAAATTCTCAAGAAAGCTGTTATTAAAAAGAAGAATTTTTAATTTTTAAGAAAGTTGTTAAAAAGAAGAATTTTAAATTCTTAAGAAAGCTGTTGTTAAAAAGAAGAATTTTAAATTCTTAAGAAAGCTGTTGTTAAAAAGAAAAATTTTAAATTCTTAAGAAAGCTGTTGTTAAAAAGAAAAATTTTAAATTCTTAAGAAAGCTGTTGTTAAAAAGAAGAGTTGAGAATTTTAAATTCTTCTTTAAGTTGAAACAAAAATTTTTCATTTATTAAAAATTAGAAGTAAGGAAACGGAGAGAAACAAAGAGAAGACGAAAGACATTCTTTGACTGTGTTTTTTCAAAGGTGTTTTCTAACCGTGACACAAACGATTAAAATAATTTCTGTTATTGTTAACGATCTTCTGTTATTTTTCTGGTAGCTTGTAAATACAATCACGAATATATCGATTGAAATGGCTGTACTGATAGTGTGGCTCCACTTGGAAACGATTAATTTCTACACCCAATATAAGAGAATAATAAAAAATTAACTTTACTTTGAAATCTCTATTTGCAAAACAAAACTGTTTATACCACCCGGTTCTCTGAAAAAAAAAAATTTATTTCTATTACGAAGTTTGTACTTCTGTACTGTAAAGATACTAATCCACAAATATGCGGAAAGTAAGGTAAAATATATTTTATCGTCAATAATGTGTTAATATAGTACTAGTATGTACAATAAATAGCTGACGCTTAAATGCACATTCAGAAAGAAAAAAAAAAAATAGTACATACATTCGTGAAAAAAAAGCTAGTGCTATATTAATACATATATACTGTAAAAAATATACTATAGAATATAGGTGCTACAGAATATAGTATATTTTACAATATATATGTGTTAATATAGCACTAGTACAATAAATAGCTGACGCTTAAATAGACATTCAGCAAAAAAAAAAAAAGGAAGAAAAATCATAACTCAAATTCGTGACTTATATGAATATAAATTTTATATGAATATACTTATATACATTTTTTTTTTCAATATTTTTGTGTCTAACGTTGAATTATTATTCTACATGTTTTGTGAAACATTCTGTGTGAAAAGAATTGATCAGTTGTTCCGTGTGATTACAATGAACTCTATCAATCAACAAATATCTTGAAGGACGATCAGAGAATAAAACACGATGACCTATTAATCGACGTGAATCTCCTTTATTATCCATCAACCTGGAAATCTCGCTATTAACCGGTTTTGTTTCATCGTTGTATAGAGCGACGTCCATTAAACCCTTGGCGTGGATTTTGATGGAGCCTGGTAGATTTGTAGACAATTCCATTACCATCGATGAATCAAACGCTCGACGAGTCGAAATTAATTGCCTCATTCGCACCCGCTAATGAGGATTTAACACGATCCCGGCGGCATGGGGTGTGTCGATTTGAAAAACAATTTCAGAGGTGCGGGTTATGGGTCGTTGGTATGAGCTAATAATATCTCTTCAAGCTAGGGATTATTTGACGAACTAACATTTACGTCACTCTGTTTGATAGTGCAATTAATTAATATTATTTGGCGTTGATTAATATAGAGAAACTGAGAGAGGATTTTGGATTAGATATTAAGGGAATTATATATTTTGAGGTTATGACGTATTAAATATTAAATATTTCTGGATTTACATTTCAAATGGTGAAATCTACCGAATAGAATTGAGAGCAGAAATATTTAAATTTGATTTATTTAGAAGTTAATTAATTTCTGATTAAGAAATGTTGAATAATAAATATTTGTGGATTTTTATTTCATATGATGAAATTGAAGTATTCTTAATTTTATGGAGTAAAATTTAGAGTAGAAATATTTAAGCTTGATTTAGTTAGAAACTAATTAATTTCAGGTTAAGAAGTAGCGAATATTATTTATACATTTACATTTTCAACAATGACATTCAAATACTCTCAATTTTATGGAATAAGTAGTAAAATATTTGATTTTGATTTATTTAGAAATTAAATAATTTGAGGTTATGAAATGAGAATATTAAATATTTCTGTATTTTCATTTGAAACTGTGAAATTGAAATATTTTTAATATTACTTTGCAAATTTGAAACTGTGAAATTGAAATATTTTTAATATTACTTTGCAAAATTGAGAGTAAAAGTATTTGATTTTGATTTATTTAGCAATTGAATGATTTGAGGTTAAGAAGCAGTGAATATTAAATATTTCTGGGGTTTTATGTGAAATAGTGCAATTGATGTACTCTTAATTTTATGAAATACAATTAAAAGTAAAAATATGTGATTCTGATTTATTTATAAATTAACTAATTTGAAATTGTAAAGTGGAGAATATTAAATAGTGCAATTGATGTACTCTTAATTTTATGAAATACAATTAAAAGTAAAAATATGTGATTCTGATTTATTTATAAATTAACTAATTTGAAATTGTAAAGTGGAGAATATTAAATATTTCTAAAAATTTTCTTATATTTCTAATTTTATTCTACAAAATTAACAGTGGTCAATGTTGAATTATAATTGTTTGTTTTGAAATCTTAATATTTTGAGCTTACGAAATCATCAATTAAAGTGTATATATTACCTATATCATATAGAGACATTTTTAGTTTAAAAGAAGAAGTACAATAAATTCTTTTCAACGGTGTCAAAACTTGGATTAATTCGTGATCAGAATATCCTCAACTAAAATCCCTCAATATTCTCTCATCCTTTATCTCAAGCAGAAAAATTAGCATACTTAATCTTATTATAAAAAATTGGATAACTCAACGACAGAATGCACTCGTTTAGAATTATTTAAGTACTCCTCAAAGTAAATCTACGAGGATTGCATAATTTAAAAACATGAAGTTATCCAGCTTTATTATTATGAACAAACTAGTTCGTGGTCAGAAGTTAATGAAAAGCTTGTTAAAACTTGTTTTTCTGAAAAGACTGAAGAGTAAAAAAAAAAAAAAGGATAAATAGTACGAACGAAATGAACAGCCATAACTTTTATCCACTCGTGGAAGTTAAGAAGCGTGGAAGGAACAAACTTCGATGTTTGTTTGAAGCAAGACACCCGTGTATTTTAACCAAGATGAAATTATTAATTAATTTGTCTTCGAAAGTGGGGCGAACGGAACAATCGCGGAGGGGCGTTCTAAACCGGAAGTTTAGAATGAGAACCGATTTCAGTCGGCGATCGAACGTAGAAATTCATTTCGTCGTAATTTGATGCGCCCACGAAGTTTATAAAAGGTGGGAAATATGGCAAAATTATAAAAGTTATATTTTCTGAAATACGGATTTGAAATTTTCTGTAATATGATTTTGAAATTTTCTGAAATATCAATTTTAGAATTTCTGAAATACGAATTTGAAAATTTTTGAAATACAAATTTGAGAATTTCTGAAATACGAATTTGAAATTTTCTGAAACATGAATTAAAAAATTTCTGAAATTTTAATCTAAAAATTTCTGAAGTACGAATGTGAAATTTCATGAAATGTAAATTTGAAATTTTATGAAATATGAATTTAAAATTTATGAAATTTAAATTAGAAAATTTATAAAATACGAATTTGAAATTTTATGAAATATGAATGAATTTACGTTGCAATGTTTAATTTTTTTCTGAACGATCAATTTTATCTTTCAAATTTCAATTTTCCACTTATCTAACTCACAAAATTTTGAAATTAGATTTTTTCATATTTTCTAACCTTTAGTTCGTATAATCTAGGAAGTTTTAATTCTTTTTTTTTTTTACAATTTTAATACCATTTTACATAATCCAATTCAGGAAATCATTGGAAAATTTTTTTAAGCTTATTAAATTCAAGTGAAAAGTGACTTGTATAATAATTTAATAATTTCATTATTTCCCGATGTATCTAACCCATTGATCCTCGGAATTATTTTGCTTTATATTCATTATCGTGGCAGAATCTAATTGCCTCCTCAATTTATTGTCCTCCGCCATTCTATTTCACTTCTTCATGACCCACATTCGACGAGGCATATGAACAAATAGATATATTGATTCATGCGGAAATATATTGCATAATTCTCCTCTGTTACCTTGCGAAATTACACGCTTCATATTGAACAACTTTTTTGTAATCTTCTAATGATGCATCAATCTGTCCGTAATGAACCGTTTATTATTCATGTTATTAACATAGCAGCATCGTAGTACCTTTATCGTAGATAGAAACTATATTTATATATTAGCGTGTCCCATAAGTTCCTTTCGCACCACGCTAGGAATGACACTAACAAGGGGAGACCACGTCCCATGGAACACCGATTTTTTTGAAATTTGGCACAGATGTTCTACTCGGAAAATAATTAGACCCATATTTTGCCAAAAGTGTAGATAAGCCCCCGTTTTCGAAAAATTTTGAGTTAAAAATCAAAGTTCTCCGATCGAGCTGAAATTTTACACAGACGTTCTACGCGCACTTCTAGGGATACATATATTTTTATTTTGCGAAAAAACAACTTTTAAACAATCGGTATGTGCCATAATTACCATAAAGTTAGCACTATTTTCGAAGTAGCGGCGTGGCCTGGTGTATAGCGAGACGTATCCCTGAGGCGATGGACGTATGGTTCGAGTAAGTGGTTATGTTTATATAAACATGCAGGTTTATCTATTAGCCGTCTATGGCATCAGTTTCAGTCGTCCCAAAGCTCTTTTAAAGTATGTACGTTTTGTTGGTGACACAGTCTCTTTTAAAACCTTTTTCTACACCGTTCAATACGGATAGCCAAAGAAAGCATTTGCTGCATGTTATGCTTCATTGCTTTAAAAAAGGTAATAGTGCAAACGATACTGCAGACGAGATTTATATCGTTTACGGGAGTAGTTCTACGACTATGACGACAGTCCGCAATTAGTTTAAGAGATTTAGAGCTGGAAATTTTGAATTGAAAGATGAAGATCACAGCAGCCAGCCCAATAACGACAGATACGGACCTTATCAAAGCCATGCTCGCTGAAAATCCGCGATATAGTGTGCGCGAGATAGTGAATGCCACTAATATTTCCAGGACAACAGTACATAATCACTTGATCAAGTTGGGATATGTGAATCGATGTGAAGTTTGGGTTCCACACCTATTGACGGAGACCGACCTTATGAACCACGTCTCGACATGCGATTTGCTTCTCCAGCGTCATGAAAGAGATCCTTTCTTGAAGAGGCTTGTCACTGGAGACGAGACTTGGATTTTATATCAAAATGTGCATCGAAAACAAACTTGGTCTAAGGACAATAGACCTTCGACTGTCGTGAAACTTGGACTTCATCCGAAGAAAGTTCTTTTGTCCATTTGGTGGGATTGGAAAGGTGTAGTGTACTACGAGCTCCTTGCTCAAGGTGAAACCATCAATTCTACCAAATACTACAATCAGCTTGATCAATTGGAAGCCGCCATAGCAGAAAAACGGGCAGAATTGTCGAATCAACGAGGCATCGTTTTTCATTACGACAATGTAAGACCGTATGTTGCACTGGATGTAAGACAAAAGCTGTTACATTTGATTGGGACGTTCTACCACATCCTTCGTACTCCCCAGATCTTGCATCATTCGATTATTATTTGTTCCTGTCATTAAAAAATTCTCTCCGTGATAAACGGTTCCAATCCGTAAACGAAATAAAAATGCACCTCGAGAAATATTTTGCAAGTCCCAATAATTTTAGAAAGAGGGAACGATGAAGCTTTCTGAGAGATGGAAGAAGGTGATAGAGCGGAACGGTTCATATTTAAAGCAATAAATCAACCTTAAACGACAAATATCGTATATTCATTTCGTATAAAAACAAAAGAAAGAAACTTATGGGATACACTAATTTATAGGGTGTCTCTGTTGGAACATTTCAAATAATTTGAGGAGTATTGAAAAACCGGAAAACTGGATTTTTCCAGAATGAGCTTTTGAAATATTAAATTAAAACTTGCGAAAAGTAAAGATGTTGCAGAAGTTTCAACAAATAGAATTATAAATAAGAAGAAAAGAGGGGCGAAATATTACGTAAGCGTACCTTATATAAATACTTCTTTAAAAAATGTCATATGTCGTGTAAAATTATACCGCATAAACGGCTGGCGTAGAAGAAAAAGTTCCACCAGTGAGAAATTTTTCTTTAAATATTAAAGGGAACATGAAAGAAACATCCTGTGCACACAAATCTGCGAGGATTGCAGAAAGTAATTTGGAAAAATTGCATCAAAACTCTCTTAAGGGTACGTTTAATCCTATTGCGATTAATTAAATTTAATCATTTTTATTAATTTCTTAAATACAAAATTAGATCTTTAAGAATCTTTAATAATCTAGGAACCTTTAATACAAAAATTGATCAAAAGCGTAAAACAAAACGTTTAATAATAAATCCTGTCGTTATAGTAGCCTGAGAAACTGAAACGATAGTTAATAAAATATAGGGTATTCCAAATTTCTCGCAAGAAGTAATTCTGATAGAAAACACAGGTTTTTAGTATGTAAAGACTACAGAAGTGAAATTACAATGATCGATTAAATATTATGATCACTTCGGAATTATGTATCACTTCAATGAATTAAAATATTTTACTTCGATGATCAAAATATCGCCAATAAGTAGACTGCGAATTTTTATGCAAATTCACATTTTTGAGAATATAGTAAAAACTATAGAATTTTGGTAGAAAATTATTTCATCTACTAGATATTATAAAAACCACTACAATTGAAATATTTTGCAAATTTCTACACATTGCGTGTATTCTGTGAAATTTTTCACCTTTGAATTCCCTCTAAATGCATACTAATCCGCAATCCGCTAATGAGTAATAATTTGTAGCAGTGTCCACTGTATCGAAAGTTATTCAAAGTGCTGGTGCAAAATTTGTTCCGAAAATTCACATTAAAAATTTTTCAACTGGTCTTTGCACGAAGCATCAAATTCTGCACATCAACGTGCAAATTCTACATAGCTCTACAGTTATTTTTATAAAACAATCGCGAGCATTAACAGAGGTTGTTATTAAAAATTACACGTTAAATTTTTGAGATTCGGAAGGCCCTGAAGCTTGTCTAGTAATAATCTAATATTTCTCTCTACGGGTGGTGTAGGCATGGTACTTCAGTTTGACAGTCAAATGTGACTAAATAATTTTATAACGATAATCCACCAGACCGAAGATTTGTCACGTTTGTATCACGATGCAACATTATTCGAGACGAAGACGATTCAAATGAAATCCCGTTTGAACTCGAAGAAAACGGGAATAGTTGATATTAATTCTTCGCTCGTTTCGGCGGGATCAGTGTATGATCCATGCGAGAATCGAGGAAGGACGACGCGCGTGAGCTGAATGTTCAAGCTTTTAACAACGTTGCGTCGCTATTGGAGCTGCGTAGAGTTACATATCTGCAACAATTGCCTATTAATATACGGGACACGTGTCCACGTTGCTTTCTGGAGCCCATTGCTTTGACCAGAGGCATTTTCGTCGAAAAGCAAGGGAAGGGGAAGTTTGCTCGTGGTCTACGGGTGGTCCTGGACCATTTTAGGTTAGGTGTATCTTGAATTACGATTATGATATTATTGCTGATCATACTAAGCGTATGGAGCACGTGTTCGTGTTATAAATGGTGCGTTACGATGATAGATACGATATTCGGTGAGGAATTTGTTGTACAGTACACATCTCGATGTTGTTTGACAATATTGTGTGTTATTATTGTGATTAGAATGCTTTTCGTGAGATATTTTAAATATCAGATAAGATTAATTGATATAAGAAAATATAAAAAATCTTGAATTATAAAAAAATATTAAATATCTTAAATATAAGATAAGAGTAATAGATGTAAGATAGCAAATACATCTTTTTAGAAACTTGCTTCAGTATACATACATTCTTGTAGATCGTCAAAATCTCTGTTGTACATAATTATTATATCTTGATGTTGTTGTATTTTATTGTTACGATTAAAATTTTTTTGTGACATATTTTAAATATAAAATAAGATTAATTAATATAAGAAAATATAAAAATATTTGTAGTATAGATAGAAATGCCTTTTATAATAAACAAAAATAATTTTCTACCAAAATCCAATTTTTTCCCCCATATTCCCAAAAATATGAATATGCATAAAAATCCGCAGTTTAAGTATGATAATGTAGACATATTGGGAATAAAAAGATCGAAGACGTGAGGATGAAAGACAGGTAAAGATCAAACTGCAGAATTTATAGAAGAAACAGATTATATGGGAACATATGGAATGTGTATATTTCCAATTTGCGAATAAAAGAGTGTACTCAATGTTTGCAAAAAGAAAAATGATTTTATAGTGAAATTTATGATCGAAGGAAAGAATGATGCTTAACTACAGAATTCTATGGTTACATACTATATCTAATACTTCATAAGAATTATTTATTGAAAAGGATAGTATGTGTATTAATAAATTCAAAGCAATTGAATGATAGAACGAATACACAAATTTGTATGATTTTCATAACATTCAATATAGGTAAATCTAGAAATTTGTGAAGAACAGAAAACCAATTTTCTTTGAACTTTATCTGGTTATCATTCAAGTGTCTTGAATTGTATTTAACTACGAGTCTAACAATAATTTTTAATAATATTTATCAGTATTAATAATTTTTGGCAACTTTGGAGCTGGGTCTAAAAATTAAGCAATAATTGGAAGCAGAGAATAATTAAAAATATGAATTATTACATATGGTTTTTTAATTATTCTACATTTTACATATACTTTTACGTATTATATAGTATGTATTTTTTATGTCCATTGATTAATTGAAAAATATGTCTAAATTAAAAGCTGAACTGATTGGGCAAATCTGAGAAGATTTTGTGATGAATTTTCGTTTCTACTTTACAGACACTTTTAAATTTTTTTACAAATTACACGATGCTGCACAATTTTAAAAAATTTATCAATTTTACCGATCATCTATCAAATGAAAAATTAGTAAATTAATCTTTGTGAAATATGCGGTGCACGTCAATTAATATTTAAAGAGGAAACGTCAGATGAGTTAAAAATCGTTGGAAAATTTCTGCAATTTATACAATTTCACGTTTACTTTCTCAAAGTTGACTGGTGCCTTTGACAATTTTCTTTCTCTCTTGGCAAACTAAAGACCATGATCCTTATGTTTTAACAGCACTAATCGTCTTATCGAGGATTTCACTGGCTTCCTGCTGTCGAGGAAATGGCAAACGAACAGGGAAAAGGGGAAAAAGAAAGCATCGAGTCTCGACAAAAAGCCTTATCAAGTTTCGCGAATGTACTAGTAAGAAGGATGAAGCTTCCTGAAGAGTTCCTTCGAGAGGAAACTGTTAACGTTCCGACTTTTTCGTTCGCTCGTTTGCTACGTTAATTGCGTCCCATATTGCACCCTCCATATTGAAAATTAATTTTTAACGATGGAACTACGAACGAAGGGGCATTCGAGTGTAATTAGAAAGAAAGAAAATTGTTTCTTTATGACGAGATTCGTCAATCGAGATTATTATTTTCTCTATGAAATACTGAAACAATTACGTAAAACTAATCGTTCAAATAATCTTCATTTTGTATTGGTTAAAATTTAATAAAAATTGTGACAGAAAAAAATTGTCAAGTTATAAATTTGCCTATAAATTAAAGTAAAAAAGAAATTAAAAATTTGCCTATAAGGTAACTGAAGGGAAAATGTCAAGCAATCATAACTTAAAGTTTATTCGGTAGATGTTTGTATAAATATATCTCGGGGTTCTTTTGTTACGTCAATTGATAAAGGAAACTATTTGATATTTATTTTAACATGCAACACAAGTATATTTTGAAGAAGGTTATGTCACCACTCAATATTTTGTGTTGTATTGGATGTACAAATAAATTCGGATTCCTCGCAATAAATCAGTTGTAATTTCATTTTGAGTTCAAATCTCCTTCCCGCCGCATTTTTATTTCTTTATTCTCGACGTGTTACATTTTTTTTTTTTTTATTCAATAAGAAACCTCAGGTACCTTCCTTCCAAACACCTTACTGTATTTTCAGAATATTTATTATAGAGTTATAAAATTATCACTATTTTTATTCGAATTGTTCGGAAAAGTTACCTAACCTAAAACATTAAGAGATGAATTTTTGAAAAAATGACTGAAAAGTGACTGAACAACTATATTAACAAATTATGGCTCGAGCTGTTTACGCAAAAATCGATGCATGTAACCGGTATGTTTTAAGGTTTTCGGTTATGCTGCATTCCTTTACAAATATGGTTGCAACATTTAAAATAGCAAATATTTATTTACCAAATTTGAAGTGAAACTTTATTCCAGAATGTTAATGTAATATTAATTTTAAAACAATTAATTCGTCACGTATGTAGCTCTATTCCCAATAAATTTTATTTGAATTTAATTACACAGATAAATTTTATGAGTCATTTTTTTATTTTAGATAAAATGCATGTATCTTATTGCAATACTAATGATTTTTAACCGATTTTTTTTTTAGAAGAATGTGCTTGCCTTTGTAAATACAATCAAGGCATTCGATGAAGAAGCATTATCTTTGTGGATGGCTTATTTTTTGTATTCAAACATGTGTACTTTGCAGGCAGAAATTTTAAGAACACTTCCACAAAAAAAGAATGAAACTTACTGTTATATTTTGCTTTGAGTATGATCCAAGCACGTATTAGTCTAATTGATAAGAAATATCATCTTTAGCATATTATATATGTATATTTATATATTTAGCATGTATATTTATATTGTAATATATATTTATATATCTCCAGTGTTTAATACAAAGTGCATGAAACCCTATTTAAATACGAGCAGTCGACAAAAACCATATTATTATGAATCCGGACGTTAATATTAGTACGGAATATTCTTACCAAACCTTGCGTGAAACATATTGCCTATCGCGAATGTTATTTCAAGCGCAATGAATGCAGGATCGAAATGAAAATAGAAGGGAAGCAATTCCTTTTTTTTTTTCGTTCGGCGAATCGAGAATTCCGGGAAGCAGGTCGGACATAAGCGTTCACCAGGGAATATATTCCATCCCGAAATTATCCTTAGGAGAACTGGTTTCCGGTCACGTGCTGATACATCTTCGAGTGGTTTAATTAAATTTCGAAATTGGAACCGGCTGAGGCTGGATTGAACGAAACGTGGGACGACGCGAATCGCTGCAAGTTTACTTTGGAACACTTGCAGAAAATCCTTTCTCCATTTTTTTACCTCTCATTTCATCCTATTACACCTCTCACTTGTTGAAACACAGAAATTGCTTTTATGTAATACATATACGAAAAGTCCATTATTATTATTTTTCCTTTTCTTCGTTTTTGTTTTTTTTATATAGAATAGATTGATTTATGATTCTTATTTCTTCTTCTATGAACTTGCGAATTTCTGGACGAACTTTCAGGTATTAATCAATCAAGGGTCGGACCGTTAATTAATCTTGATCGAACGAGAACTGGCTGCTTTCACGAAAGTAAATTCAATGACTTACTCTAATTCCAATCAAAGTAATGGAATTTCTACGAAATGCCGGGAGAAATGAATTGGTTCACCGTGTTACCCGTGACAGATAAAGGCCTCGACAAATTACGTTTAAATAATTCTTCGAATGGTTTAACCGTACAGGGTGTTCCAGAATACGTGAGTATAATTTCACTGACGAATTCAACACACCGAGGTAAGAAAAAAAAGGTTAGTATCAACATGTGTTTGAAATCACCTTGTTTCCGAGATACAGCCATTTTTCTATTATATCAAAAGCTTGGGTGCTTTAACAGAAAATACTCGAAATGATTGCTTTCAATTTGAATACAAGCTTCCAGACGTCTTATCATTCAGATTCTGATTCGTTTAAAGTTCCCTGATAATTGATAAACGTAATTACCACGTCTACCGCTCAACCTAAATTAAAGTTCTATCTCTTGTACTTTCAGAGATATACGCGAAAATGTGGGAGTGCAGATTTAACTTTGAGGTTAGTTTCCATAACCTTAAAGGACGATTAGGCACGAACGAAGCATACCATTATTCTTGTCTTGGATCACTCTATAAATCCACAAAGTTTCATTCAAATCCGTGAGTTACTGTTGGCGATGTTCTCTTGTAAGAAAAAATACTCATTTGTTTGTTATTACTGCAGTATTACAACAGACATCGAACCGTACAAAATGCAATTATTTTGGAAAAATTCTTTCCGTGACTATTATATCAGTCGAACAGAATGCAAATATATATGAAGTGAGTAATGAGCATTATTTTTAATAACATTTATAAGTATTAATAATTTTTGTAAGTTTGGAGCTGGGTCTAGAAATTAAGCAATAATTGAAAATAGAGAATAATTAAAAATATTAATTTTTACATATTATTTTATATATTTTTTACGTATTATATATTATGTATTTTTTATGCATATTGATTAATTGGAAAGTATGTCTAAATTAAAAATTGGACTAATTGGACAAACCTGAGAAGATTTCGTGATAAATTGTCGTTTCTATTTTTCAGACACTTTTAAAAATTGTTTTACAAATTACACGTTACTATGATCAATTTAAAAAATTAAGTGTTAATTTTACCAAAAAATTTGAAGTGAATAGTGAGCAGAATTATTGGCAATAATTTTGTGTTTAATCACGATAACAACCCTAAGCACCCTGCTAAAATATGTAAAATTTACCTGGAGTATTTAATTAAGAGATTGTTATAATTTTCAAAGTAATTTTAACTTTGAAAAAAAAAAATTCGAACACCCTTTCAACAAATTCCAAATTACAGACACACCAAGAAGACATTGAATTATAGTTGTAGTTGATTTTATATGATATCCATTATCTTAATCGCTTCCATTAAATTCATTTCGCTTCACAAGTTCCTTTTAAATGTTGAACCAAGCAAATGAAAAAATAAATGCAATCATATTAACGCTTTCTCTATTAAACCGTTTTAACCGAGTTTTTCGAATCCTCCAAACATTTTTTCGTTTTCTTGTTTTTTTTTTTCATTTTATTTGTCGATTTGTATATTTTCGATCTTATTTAGTATAAATTATTTAGTAAAAATATCATAGATTTAAATGCACCTATAAAATCATATATTAATGTAGGTAGCTACAAATTTTATAACTTGAAAAAATGCAGTAAATTGGAATTCATGCAAATAAAATTCCGTGAATATTGTTTCTGCATTTTAACTTCCTGTCTGCATAAATTTTAATTTCATAATTAATAATTATAAGAATTCTTATAAAAAATTATGAATTAAAGAATTTAGTCAATTGATAATTCCTTATAATTATTGATTATCAACTTAAAATTTATGCACAGAGAAAGATAAAATGCAGAAATAATATTTGGATACTTTATTTCCATGAAATCCAATTTACTACACTTTTTCAAACTCTAAAATTTGTAGCTATCGACGTTAATACATAGCAATTGTGTATTAAATATATTTAGATATTTATTAACATGGTTTATCGAAAGACCAGTTCTTTATTAATCATCCTGTGTATACTGAAACTTATATTCCAATGTTAGAATAATTCTGAAGATTTTCTCGAACTGGAAATTTACTTTATTCTACTTCATCACGCTCAGTTCCAATTAAATTACACCTTAATTGACCTGAAAAGGCAATTTAATGCTTTTTAACTAGTTTACAGGTGGCACCAATGATTCATTTTAACCTCACAAACAATCAAATCTTGCGTTTACTCCTATCGGACTCTCGAAATCTTTCTTCACAGCCTCCGGAGCTGAGCATGAACTTTCAGGCAAAATTCAACAGACTGTAGAATTCCTTTCAGTCTAGAATTCTCCAAGTGGAATCCAATTTCCTTCAACAGGCACAGAGAAAATCGTTTTCCTCGACATCAGGCTCGACAGATCCACATAATAATCGAGCAACCTTCGGCTAAAGCGTTTGGAAAAACGATTCTGATGGATATAGTGGTTCAGAAGTATTTTTATCTATGTGGTTATTGGTATTTAATAGATATACCTTCAAGATGGGGCGATTTTTGAGAACTTTTCAAAAAATTTGCATTATCTTCATAACAGAATAGTAATAAAATTTTTAATTATATCTATTTACGAAATTCTATATTTTTTGTCATTAAAGTCACTACAATATCAAGTAAATTAGATACAGCAGACAGTTAGGAAATATATAGAGAAGAATAGATACACTTTAGATATGAGTTGATAAAAAAGATGGAGGATTATATAATTGTCAATTTTCTATGATTAAAGGTAATGAGAGTTCTAAATTACATGAAATTATTACACATAACCAAGACTTTTGAAATTTTACTGTTGAAGCCCTCATTTAACCCTTTGATTACTGTTAGTACCTATAGGTGTTTTAGAAATTTTGCTCGTACTCTTTTGTTATCACCTTTCCGCCTGAAGTTTACTCTTTGCGCACTTTCATTTTAATTTAACCAAACGATTTTTACGTTTTGACAAATTTGAAAATTTTTAATTCCCTAGCTTTCGAAAATTATTTAACAAATTTTACAGCTGAAAATTGAACATCTACCTTTCTAATGAAAACTGCCGTAGCCGAACGGTTAACTTGCAGAATTCTTACTATTCTTTATCATTATTTAGTTTTATTCAATTTTTTAAAAATCTTTTTCAATTTTATTTAATTTAGCATTATGTAGATTTTATGATAAATTATATAAATTGCAGTTTGATGTCCTATTGATATTGTACATTTTAATTACTGAACTTTTATTAGTTTATAATGTATAAATTAATATTTTTTAATTAAATTTAATATATTAGATGTTATATTAAACATTAAATCATATCTATATATAGGTATATTAAACATTAGATCTTATCTATAATATCATATACTATAATAATAGTAATTGAATATTGCTTTCTAACTTCCTAATAAGTATAATAAAATATAAAATAATTTTTATCATAAATTTCTTCTTTTATTAAGTAGACTTTGACTGAATTGTACACTGTACATTTTACTTACTGTTAGATACATATGTGAGTCCCAAATACTTAGTGAAATTTTCATTCAATATGTATACTAGACAACTTCACTTCTATTCTTCTAAAAATTATCGTGTATAGTCTTCAAATATTAAGCAAAGTTTTTCACGAAAAAGTAATTCTTCAATAAATTCCACTTAATAAACTGTATTTCAATATATCTTTCTTCAATGAACACTCTTACTTTGAATTATAATTCTAACAAATTCCATGTCCCTTTTTAACCTTTGAACATTAAACAAGTTCTCCAATAAAAAAAAAAAAAGTAAAAAATCCTGCAATAAAATCCTCTACATAAATTATATTACAGTATACCTTTTTTCGTGAATATAAAGTCTCTCGTGAAATTATAAATATGACAAATTCCACATTGTTTTTCTAGAATTCGAACATTGAATAAATTCTCTCATAAAATGTTAATCTATCAATAAATACCTCCCAATAAACAGTTTTATAATATATCATTTTTCATGAAGAGTCTTTCATTAAATTATTAATACAAGTTTCATATTTCTTTCTAAATTTTTAACATTAAATAAATCTTATCACAAAAAGAAATCCTTCAATAAATTCCTCTCAATAAACTGTATTTCAATATATCTTTTTTCGTGAATAAGGTCTTTCACCAAAATAGGATTATAACAAATTCCACTTTCCTTTTTGAACCTCCAACTTTAAATAAATCCTCTCACACAATGTTAATCTATGAGTAAATACCTCTCAATAAACAGTATTACAATATATCATTTTCCATTAGCAGCATTTCATCAGATTATAATTCATACTAATTTCACATCCAAGTCTTCCAATATTAAATACAAAAAGCTAATCCTTCAATAAATATCCCTCTAATTAATCCTCCAATAAACAATCTTTCAATAGATTATGTTCCATTAACAGGTTTTCCCTGAATTATAATTATTACAAACTATCTCTTTCTAGTCTTTCAATATTAAACAAATCCTTTTATAAGATCCTTCAATAAAGATCTCTCAACAAAGCAAACTCTTATGAACGGTATCCATCAAATTCTGATTACTCCTAATTTCTAAATCTCTTCAACTTCTAAAAAATTAAATAAATCTTTTTACAAATTCCTCTCAAAAAACTCTCTGAATACATCTTTCTCTTTAACTTATTAACTGGGTTCACCTTTGAAATTAATCAAATATTTCCAGCTTATAATTAAAAATTAGTGAAAATAATAACCAATTTTTTCATTGTTACTTTTGCAAATGTCAGTAGGATGTATCTTATATTTAACAGGTTGACCGCTACGTCACCCAAATCTAAGTGACAACTATGTTTTCGCAGAAGCCTTTTCCTTCATTCAATTAAACAGAATTTTGCAAGAAATTTGTAACAGCTTTTATCAGCAATACGGTTATTTATACATTTTTAATAAATATAAATATTTTCGTTTATTGAATCTCTTTGCACATTACTAATATCTTGAGTATACGTGACCTTATTCTTTAATCAAAAATTCCATAAATTTTATTGGGTTGTTCGGAAAATTCGTAGCGTTTATGACAGATGATATTAACAATGATTTTGATCATTAACATTCGTTATTAATGTTATTATATGTCAATATAACCTTCAAATCTATAGTTTCAGACATTGTTTAAAGAAAAAGACAATCGAATTTTTTAATATTTTGTGTGTATAATAATAGACAGAAAATGGTAAACAGGAAGGTGCATTTCTCGGCATTTAATGTTTTACTATTAGAATAAGGGTACAAATGCGATTGAGACAAAAAGAACGAACATGATGCCGTGGAGAATAGATACTGGAAATGGTTTTCACATTTCAAAAACACTAATTTTTTCTTAGACACGAAACGCTTTAGCCGTCTATCCATTATTGATAATGCCGAAATAAAGCCACCAATTCAAAATAAACTTTTTCCTATTTACAAAACTGAAATTAATCATGAAAAGAAGCTCGTTTCGAGGATACGAAAGCTATCAAGAGTAAAGTAACAACGACTTCGAAGAATATTCCAGAAAACGAATTTTCCAGATTTTTCCGACAACTGCATGAAAATAAGGAGTGTATTAACAAAGGAGGAGACTATGTACAGTACTGAAAAATAAAATTATGTGTACCTATCAAATTTTTTAGCAGCAAGCATTTGTTGCATCGCAATGCAAACGTGATGAACCTTCGATCTGACGGATTATCGTTATGAAATTAATTATTTGACCGTCAGACCGAGATACCGTATTTATACCCTCCGTAAAGAGACTAAGAGCAAAATTAGTTTATTACTAAGCAAACCTGAGGATTTTCCAGATCCTAAAAATGTACTGTAATTTTTAACAATTTCTTCCCTTTGAAGAACCAATACTTCACTCAAAAATTCAGGCTCACCCCACATACAGCAAGCTAATCAATAGCAAAAAATAACCTAGCCTATAAAAACTAAAACACGAGGCTTCTAGAGAAATTGTTACAAAAGTTTTCACAAAGAGACGTTCATTAGAGTCACACATCATACCTTAGATAACCCTTTGCATTCTACTGGCGTCACTATAGAGACATTCATAATACGCACCATAACTCAATTCAAATTTCACTCATATCGAAACAAAGCAGATTAACGAAATAAATAAAAGTAATTAAATTCACGAACGCGTATAATTTTTTCTTCCCGAAACGAAACTCTCGATTTTCCAAAGTTTCGTTGCAACAATGTGTTAATATTAACAAATTTACTCAGAGCGCAAAGGATTAAATATCTTCGTCCAGTCACTGTTCGTTAGTGAATAAATTATTCTTATACTACTTTTATCAAAGTTTCGATTTTGTTCACTACGTTTCACACCGAGTATATCACGAAGTGTGAAATATATCGCGTAACAGTTCGGCAATTAAGTACGAGCACTGCGCGACCCGAACAGCATCAGTTCGGGAACTTTTTGAACACAATGTATATATAGGTACCCGGATACTTCAGTTACCCAACAAGTGTATAAACAAGATTAAGACTTTATTATTTGAAACTGAAGAATTGCTCTGCTTGGTGTCAGCGTAGTTGGCACTGAGAAGAGAGTCATTTCATGTTTGCAATGATTTCAACCATACTCACTTTCCTCGTTTCGTGACTACTGTTGTGTATGGACCCACTGACTCGTTGTTTTTCCGTTTCTTTACCACTGATATTATTAACACGTTGAACGTCACGCTAATTTTACGTGGTTTGTCTTATAGCGCCAACATGAATTTACGGCACGTCGCAATACGAGCCCATAATTTTTAAGCATACATGATATATATAGAAATAAAACTATTTTTATGTGTTCTATCGTTGCATTAATTTCTTCACACTGTTGTAGTAACGATGATAATATTGAAAAATTTAAAAATACTGAAGTTTATTCGAATTATGGGTTTCCAGTAATCTTGGCTTCGCCGGTCACCGGTGACCCCCATGGCGTTCAACGTGTTAATTAATTCATCGTAATATTAATTTCCTTTTTAAATTGTTCACTTAACACTAGAACTACCAAACCAGTCAAAATGACTGGTTTTAAATTTCCATTTAAAATTTACTCAAAGCTATAATTTTGCGTTTCAGAAATTCTTCCATGACTTTTACCATAGTATCTAAAGAATTAAATTTATCAATTTGTCTTCCTCTCCCGCGCACCGTTTTCAAAGTTACATATATACTCTACCTGGATATGCCATAACCAGTCATTTTGACTGGTATAGTATACCTAAGTAAGATGTATTTTACAGTACCATTGACGTCAGTGGCGACTCTAAATAGGCGTACAAAAATCTGTTTATAACTGATAATCGTAATGTTATTTTATATTTCCATTTGTGTCACGATTTATTTTAATCAACTGAAGAGTTTGATAGAGAGTCACAAGAAAAATGAACGTTAGATAGATTATTGGCAAATACCACATAAAATTCGGAAAAACATAAATGATGTCAAATTGGACATTGCAAAATTAATAAAACCAATAATACCTGCGATAAATGCAAGAAATATGTTTAGAAATATATGCATATCCAAAATAGTTTCTACCTCCATTTGCAAGAACTATCTTCGTTAGTAACAAGTTTACCATTGTTAAGTATAAAAACAGTGTCGTTCTACGTATACATTAATAGCGTACATATAACATTATGTAAAAATTAAAAAAATATGAATCGAGGTTATTTTCATTATATAACGTACAATGTACATTCAAAAATGCCTCTACCTCCATTTGCAAGAACTATCTTCGCTAATAATAAATTTATCATTGTTAAGTATGAAAACAGTGTAGTTCTAAGTAGTATAAATACATATAATATTACATAAAAATTAAAAGAAGAAATTAATAAAGGTTATCTTCATAGCACAACGTATTTTATGAATAACCAGTCACTTTGACTGGTTCAGTAGAATTAAATATACATTAATCGTCGGTAATTCTATTGTTAATAAATAACTCCTAACAGAAACATTTTGCATAAATTTTTATTTCAAAATCGACGGAAGATCTTTCAATTAGTGGGTATCCGGAGTGGTTTTGTGATATCTTCACAACATAACAAATTATTAATGGAAATATAGAAATATCGATACCCAATTGTCTACATAAGGGTTAAAATAGATTTCATGCTTATAAAAATTTTCCCATTTCATCTATCCTGTATGTTTCATATAAAATTCGTTAAAACCCATCAGCCAAGAAAAGGTACGAAAACTCACCCACAGATCCACGAATGCCTCCTCCTGGGCACGTTACTCTGGGGAACCAGCAACAAAGGCGCGGTGCCTCTGGTACTTCCTCCGGTTCCGCTGTTTCCGCCGCCGTCGCCGGCCGGAAGCCGAAGCTCCGGTACCTGAAGGCTGCTCATGTTCCAGCGTGTCGCCCGCTATGTCACCAGAACTCCACCTCTTCGTCGTCCTCCTCGACTCTTCGACTAAGCATCACTGGCCTGTCGCCACGTGGCTACACACGGGAATCGTTGCGTTGCTGCGAACTTCTGGTTCGCCAGAGAATCCTCAGCGAGGACTACGGAAGGTACATCGTTGTTCACTTCACGACGGATGCCTTTCGTTTCGCCTGGCATCCGGTCAGAGGGAGAGAGAGACTGTACATGGATAAACGCGATGTCTTCAACATCGTGACAAACCAGAGATATTATGCTTGATTAACCCTTTGTAAGCGAATCTGTACCAACTGAGGCTTTGTTTATACAGAGGTTTCTCGGAAATGGTGGATGAAAATAGGTGAATCTATTCGGTTGGTAATTTTTATTGAATTGAGAACTTTGAAGAGGAAAGAAGTTTTTATAAATATGCCACGAATAATTAATACTTTTCAAGTTACTATCAGTTTTTTGTTTAGGTTAAGATAAATGATTTGGTTACAGTTCTAAACCTTTTCTTTTTTTTCTCTGTCAGTTTGTATTGGAGCTCTTACTATCTAAGTATACGAGTACTCGGAGTATTTACTATAACCCGAACTCTGGTTCGAGGATCGGATAGGAGTACGAGTACTCGAGTATCCGAATTCGAGTTTTTTCTTATAATTACTCAAATATGATGGCTTTCTCCTGTGTTTGAATTCAAATTAAAGAGAATTAGTTTAAGTACATTCATTAATACAGTGAAACCTTGATCAACCAATATAAATATATCTGTATCTACATCTATTTCTAAATGTACTGTAAATAAAATGTTAATAAATATATTATTTTTCGTATACTTCGAACTTAACACTGGAATTATCAAGTCCGTCAAATTGAAGGGTTACAGATACTTTTCTTTAAAATTATTAAAAAAGTGTAGGTGCAATTTTACAAATTTAAGATCACTTTTGATAAAATGGAACAACTATTGTATTCCCTTATTTGTTTCCTTTCAAATGTTTCAATGTTTAATTATCTATCCATAGTGTATTAAATATACCAAGATTCGTCAAAATGTGTTTTAAAGTCATTTGATGATACGAGTTTTAGTATTTTTTCGTTTATTTCGACAAATAGTTAGCATTATTTATCTCGAAAATTTGTATTTTTGTTTGTCGTTGAAAAATTTCCACAGAGCAACAGAAATCTAGCTCAATAAATTACATTTGAAAGAATTCAAAAGAAATTTCTAAAACACGTAAATCCTAGCAAATTGGATTGCGCACCAAAAACAGAAGGAACTCAACTTGTTTTGAATACAAAAAACACGTCTGTGGAAAGTGTATATTCGAAATAAGATACGTCTGCGAGAAATTGTGCTTCGTAGGTAAATTACAAAGAAAAATTGTTACAATAATAAAAACCTCGAAAGAAAAATACGTTTTTATATATTTTCTAGTTGGAAATAGATTATTTAATACATTGAATGTTCTTTTTCATCAGTCTACTGATAAGTGAAAGCTTTTGGAGAAACTAAGAAATATTAAATTTCCACTAAAAAGAAAAGAAATAAAAAAAATGCAAGGATAGCATAAGAAACCACTTTTTAACAGAAACTATATTTATTAATTAAAATTTGCATTGACAACGAGGCTCAAATGTATGATCAAAGTTATTTCAATACAATAAAATAGAATAAAAATATTTGTAATAAAATATTTGCAATCTTCTCTATGGAGAAAATGTTTGTATTTTATACCTGTTCTTACTGTGAACTGTCTTATGCATTCAAAGTAAAGGTACTCCGAGCTAAAGGTACATTTATAAAATCAAAGATAATTCCACCGAATTCTGGGTATCCTTCATCCAACTTTCAGTTCCAAGCCACGCCTGCCAATCTTCTCTGAGCAACATCAAAGACGCTCTTTTAGAGAAGTTCGATTGGTCACATAATGCTACCAGCTTACAAAGGGTTAAAGGGGGCTCTCTTTCAATTCGCCAGCTGAGTCCAGCCAAATTTATGCGAATACTTTTATTCTACTGGTACCGGTGCTGTGTGCCACGTTCACGAAATCGATTTTCCCGAAAATAATCTCCGTAACCTCTCGTAATATTAGCCTTGTCGGCCTTCTTACAAAGTCCACGTCTTAATATACAGTTTTTAATATCCTCCTAAATTTTTAACATTTTCAACACTATTTTTAACAGGAATTAAGTGTAACAAATTCACAAATATTATTAATTCAGACATTAAGAAATTCTTAAATTCAATAATAAATAACAATTCGTATATTAGTATGGAAGCATGATTTTTTTTTTTTTTTTTAAGTTGAGAAGAGGTACAAAGTGTAGATTGTTTCTGACACAGTTGATAATATTGACGTAACAGAATCAGAAAGTATTTGAGAAATTACTCAAATGAAAATTCATTTTAATGCAAAATTAAAAATCATTTTACGATAAGTTTACATTATAGTAAAACGATATTATAACGTAGTATATCAATAAACAAATGAAATGATATTTACAAAATGTGGATAAGTAGAATTAAAATAAAATCCCAAATAAATTAATACAAATTCTTCACTGAAACCTGAAGTGAAGAGCTAATCTAATCGAATTGTTCGAGGTGAATTTCTCAAACCTTTTTCCTATAAATCGAACTTCTTGTAAAATAATGACGTCTAACAAATTAACACTTTTGTAACCAAAGACATAATTCTTTCAAAGTCTTTAGCTGAATATGTACAACTTAGTCCTACTTAATTTCAAATTAAATTCATCATATTCATTTTCTAAAAAAGGTATTTTTTCAGTATGCATTTGTAATATTTAATCTTTTAAATATACTGAGAGATAATACTTCTTATATTCACATATCTACAAATAGCAAAAGAACAGCATTCAGCTAAACGTTTTGCAGAATATCGCCCGTTGCGAAATTGTTAATATAATATCGTTACATTAAATTATATAAATTATACTAAATATATATATCATTTTAATACATTATTATCTAACAAATTTTCAACTTTTTCCTAATTTGCATTGTCCAATTTTTCATACACGATTTGCAATGTGAACGATAAATTATTATTTGTTAATACTTTTCAGGTATTTAACATTTTTCTCACGTTAAAATTCACGTCAGCTTTTATATCCTCCCCGTTTCCCAATGGAACTTATTATTATACAACGTACGATCTGCAGTATCGTTTAAGAAATTTCCTAAGCTATTACCTCATTTACATATTATTTTCCATAGATGAAACATGATCGTTAAATCGATGCAGAAATCGGTTTTTATTCGCAACGATCATCGAGGGGACCTCCCACAAACATCATTAAGACGTCGACCAGTTACCAGATAGCCGTTTGAGTGCTCGTTAACGTCAGATGCAAAAAGGGAGGATGTCAAAGGTCTGCCTAATTAAAGAACCTCAATCTCTCCTCGTTGTTCAAATCCGCCCAGATAGTCGTAGCACCTTCTTTTGATTTTTTGTCTAGATTGAAACGTCAGTTCTGACCGTGAACACGCGAAATTTACATAAATACAGTGTAATGTAAAGCGATATATCATTCTTCGATTGCCAGATGCATTAATAGTCGCGTCATCTTTCTAGTAGCGTTGAGAAAACAGGAGATTGCTGTTAGTGCGCTAGTGATGCCGCGATACGAATGTTTCAAAGCCAAAATCTCGAAATAGACGAAGAAAAATATGAGAGGAATATGAAATTTTGAAGAGTAGTATAAAACATCATGTGATGTAAGATCAGAAGAGTACAGGAAAGAGAAAAATATTAATAAAAAAAAAGATTTGTATTAACTCTTACTATAGATCAAGAATTTTGAATTTTTATTCTTTATATGCATTGGTTTGAAATCTCGTTAACGAATTTGAGGAATTCAAGGTAAATCGAGCTTCTTTGCAATTGTAAGAAAATATGCTCAAAATAAATAAAAGGAAAATTGAACATTTTGTTGGCTCCAGCGTTGTATTGAAGAGGAGTATAAAAAATCATGCTATGTAAGATCAGAAGAGTGAAGAAAAGAGGAAAATATTTATAAAAAAGGTGTTTCTTTTTTTTTCATTAATTTTTACTACATTCTGAAGATTTTGAATTTTTGTCTTCTGTTTGTATTGTTTTGAAATCTCAAATCACTGAAATTTCATTAATGGATTTAAGGTAAATCGAGCTTCTTTGCAACTGTACAAATAACAAAATGAAAGCAATTTTTATAGGCTGTATTCAGCTTGTCCTACTTCAACAAACTAATTCAGGATTAATTGAAGATAACCCATTTTCTCTGTGAGAAAATGGATAGATTCTACTGAATGGAAAGTATAGAAAAATATGCTCAAAATAAATTAAGAAGAAAATTAAACATTCTGTTAATTCCAGAATTGTACTTAATAGTAGTGCAAAAAATCGTACGATGCAAGACTATAATAGTGAAGAAAAGAGGAAAATATTTATAAAAAAATGTTTTATATTAATTTTTACTGCATTTCGAGAATTTAGAATTTCTACGTAATCGAACGATATCATTTGTAGGATAAAATAAATATAATTATTAAAATACACAAATATAAATATAGTGTAAATAAATTAAAAAACACATTTATATACATACAGTATTTATTGTTTATATATAAATATAATGTTTATTGAACATTTATTTACACACAGAAATCGATCATTTTTGTTTGCTTCTTTGATTTCAATTATTTTTCTGACACAAACTCACACTCTATTTCTACAGAAACCGTTGGCGAGTTAAAGCAGAGTCAAATAAAAGGGAGTCCACTGTAATTTAGTATCAATTAAAAATATAGACTCAGAAGAAAAGATAGATATAATTATTCAATAAAAAATATAGAAAAATATGCCGGAAGTAATAAAAAAAATTGTATTACCTCCCCAATTGTATTAAAGATACTCTCATCAATAACTTCTCGAACACCTGACCTAACAATCTTTCTGTTATCCCATTTTTCCTGAAGATAATTACTACATCCCTCTATTTCTCTTTCACTAAGCACCAGATAACGAGAGTTTAACGACACTTCGAGTCGTAGAAAAACTGAAAGATAATCTTACCAACGGAAGACAAAAAGAACTATATACATCATATTACAACTATCTGCTTCCTCTTCCTTAAAACACAAGCTGAAAAAGATAATAAACAAAATGGAGAACAAATTCGAGATGTTAAAAGAGCGAGGAGAAAAATGACGAGAGGAAATATCACGGTGTCCTTGATTCAACGCGTTTAATATCATAGCCAAGGGGGAAGAGATCTTTTACGTCGAAAGATCGGCTTGACTATACTTAACCGAAAGTACAAGTCATCTAGAAACATTTGATCGACCGTGACATGAAACAGAGGCTCTTCCACACACTTCGTTGCAAATAGGTCATCGAGTAATTCGGCCTCTTCGAGATCAGCCTCCCATTAACGAGAAGCACCATGTTTCCCTAATTAAGCCTTCCTTATTTATTTCACGCTGTTCTCGATTTCATCGATTTTGTTTTCTCTATTTCAAAGGAAACTGAGAGGGGTAAAGTGTCGCGTTTAGATATCCCAAGAGCAAGATCGAAATCTTGAAATGGCTCTTCGCGTGTGGCGAGTGTGCGATTGATCGTCAAAGGAGAATCGAACATCTCTTTTCCTCTTTTCTTTCTTTAACTGTAACTTTTTTGGTCATCTCTGACGGAAACCAATGACAGAATAAGCGTAACAATTAGACTGCGAATTTTTATGCATTTATGGGAAATTTAACCCTCTGATTCAGAATAGCGTCTTTTGCGCTCGATCCGTACATTTCTTTGACACTAGGTTTACGGACTTTTCTTGAGTGAACGAGAAACTGAACTTTTCCTTTAAGAAATCGATTTATTAGACAACTTAATTGTATATTGTTAACTGACTTACAAATTTCGTATCATTCCATTAACCCTTTAACTGCGGCGCACTCTTGCACGGACCCATCGATATATACCAGTGATTCCCAATGTGCGATCCCATGTACAAACATTTATAACTATTAACCCCTTGCCTTACGATTTCTTAGGCATTACGTATGTTAACCTCAGCTATTCACTGTTCCAAAGCACCTTTATATGAAAAAAAGTCAGGATATTATAAATGATTTATATTTGGCGATCCTCGGTCTTAAATTTCAGCTGAGATTTGTGCAAAAGTACAAATTTAATAGGCATATAATTTTTCTTTTCCCACATCTTGATCATAATCTATACTACGAGTGTGACTCGTCATTGTAAGGCAAGGGGTTAAAAGAATTATTTATACCGATTGTTTTTAGTATGTATCTGCATTTAGAATGTCTTACTTGCCAGTATATAAACACAGAAGAAAATTAATCAAATAAGGAACATGTAACTAATAAAAATAGAATTGTATAGTGAGAGATATAAGTATTGGCACAACATGTGATTCTATATACCAGTGATTCCCAAAGTGGGCGCCACCGCCCCCTGGTGGGTGCTGCAGCGATTCAAGGGGGCGGTAATTGTATTACATTCTATTCTGAGTTCAATAAATAGTTTTATAATTTCAAAGTTCAATGTTTCTAATTTACACCTTTCTTTATTATATTTTACGAAAAATAACATTAATACATATATATATTTCCTATTAATTGCTATTAACCCTTTGCGCTCGAAGCTTTTGCACTGGAGTTGTATTTTTCTTAGTTTCTTATCAGCATAATTACTTATGTTTCATCTACGGTTTCGTCGACTCAAGTTCGAGAAATCCAATAGCTTTGTTATAATTTACAACTACTTGCGATTCTGTAGTGTTTTTCATTGTTTCTGAACTTTATTCTTCTTGATCTTCTCTGAGAATCTGTAGTATCTATCTGAACTCTGTCTTTCCTGTGTGTTGTCAGAATTAGTTTCACTTTTTACTGTTATTCTAATCTTTCGTTTTCTCGAACCAATTATTTCATTCATATCTCTCATTTATGAAATCATTGATTTGGTCTTTAGATAATTTAAAATCGAACTTATCTTCGCTGTTATTAATCCCGTCATTTGGCTCGATCTTTATAAACATCAAAGACAGGCTAATATATGAAATAATAATTTTAATTAAACACAATGCTGTGTTATCAAGTGCATATAAGTGAACCATTTAAACTATAAAGGGGAAATATATCTATTTAAGAAAGAACAGTTGTTAATCCCCTTTTAATTGTCATTCGAGTTGCTGTATCGGACCAAGTGGTGACTGAGAGTCACCTCTCGAGTGCAAAGCGTTAAAATTAAAAAAAAAATTAATTTCCAGGGGGCGTTAAGTAATATTTTTTCTGAAAAGGGAGCGGTAGGACAAAAAAGTTTGGGAACCACTGATATATAAGATACGATATTCGCATTAAGGCTTGTAAATCGGTTAACCGGTTTCTTGTTAAAATTTACCTAACCATAAAACCCAGGTATTACCGAAAAACCGAGTGAATTATATTTTTTTTTTGTTTTTTCAAGTGATGAATAATTTTTCTACTGTTATTCATGAAGTATTTATATTGTAATTTATTTATTGAAAATATTTGGTGTTACTAAAAAAAAAATCCGTAACGGTCGAAAACTTATTAAATGCACTGGCATCGATTCAACCCATGTCAACAGACAGTGAAAGAGTTTTTTCGATCAGCGGTAATTTCTGTACCAAATTACGTTCGTCCGTGAAATATGACTTGTTGGACGCATTAGCTTTCCTTGAATATTATTTGATTAAAAAACAAGATTTATAAGTTATGTTTTATGTTACTTTTCTATTCCTTTCACATAATGAAATATTAATAATAATGTTATGTTATTTTTCTTTTTATTTTATATAATTCTTAAATAAAAACTAATTCTAATTGCTAAATTTTGTGTTGTATATTTCTGTTTGTTTTCCTTGGTTTATAGCTCCGATATATTTAAGGTAAGTTTTATTGTATGTTTAAAGTAATAGTCTATTTATTTTTATACTTTATTAAAAATCCCGACTAAAAACTGGTTAACCGGTTTTTCACTTTATGAAAAACCCGGGTTAGATGACGTGAAATTAAATCCCCATCTTTACATTTTGCTAACAGTCTGCGAACAATTTTTTCTAAATTACCGTCTCTTTAAACATTACATACCTCACTTGACATATTATGTACTTTTCCCTTTTTCTTGAAAGAAAAATATTCAGTGTTAGAAGTGAACTTTATTTCCTTCCATCTTCAAGACAGTATAACATTAAGAAGAAGCTAGTAACAAATGGACTTTCAAAAGATAACGTGAAATAATAATCTTTCGGAATATATATGAACTTCATGTATTTACATAATTTTATACGTTTTAATATTGTTGGTATAGCAATCGCTACTAACAGATGGAGCTGCTCATATTCCTTTACTTTTTTGCTTGTCATCTCTCTTTTCTTTTGTCTTAACTTAACTTCTCGCCTAACCTAAAGACACGTGCAATAGCTCTCTGTAACAGTTTCCTTTGGGCTCTTTTTTTTTTAAATAAATAAGCCTAGTTTATGATACTACTTGTCGAAGTTCATTTTATTCTTTGACCCAACGAATATATTCAAATGTAATCTATGGAAAATCAGCACGAATTTTCCGGACAACCTAGTAATTTGCTACTGCCACAACATTTGTCCAAAATGCCTTAAATAATCCAGACTGCAGTAACAAATTCTAGTGTTTTTTTTTTGTAGGATGTATGATGGGTGAAATAATTTTCTACCGAAGTTCTATTTTTTCTACTACATTCTGTAGGTATTAAAAATTATTAAAAAAAAGAATTAGTTTCGTTAAAAATGGATCCCTGAAAACAGACTTTACGTTCAGCTATCATCGTGGTTATCCCCTTTAATAACGAGCGACTATAGTCATCGACTGAAAATGGAATGTAAAGTGAGAAGCAAAATTTCGAACTTAATGTTTTCTTACTACTTATATTTCCTAAGACGATATTGTATCACTTTTCTAATACTTTTCTATACATTAGATGCAGAAATAAATTATTTCCGACTTTTGTGTACAATAAAATGTTTTTCTTTTAGGAAAAATGTAAACAGATCAGTTTTGAGAATAATTTCCATTATTGTCGATGATCCTTTCTCACTTTTTGGACAGGTTGCGAATAGTTTACATGATTGTGCTAATTATGCGACTCGAGTAGAAAAGAATTCATTTCTACACCCAATACTTTCGCGATTTAATTGTTTTTCTATTCTTCTATTTTTCTTTCTAAGAATTTATTCGTTACAAGTTTATATCATTCAATTTTCCTTTTTAATTTCAGCCTCCAAATTTCTCGAATGCACGTACAATTCTAACACCTTGGGAGCAAAGTTAGCCCTCCGGATCAATTTTTTCCTCCGCGAATCATCCAATGGATCCATTCGAGTCGTCGATCAAAGTAGAATTCGACCGGATTAGAGGAGGTCGCGTTTAATGAAAATGGAGAAGTTTACCGTGTAATTAGCGGCGCGTTAACGAGGAGAATTTACTGATAAAGCCCCGGAGTGCAGGCAACCGTTGGCCCATCAAGAAAAGGATCGTCGATCCTTACGAGGTCTCGCAGATCTAACGAAATTACCCGGTACAAAGTGCACCGATTACACCCTCGAGGCTCCAATTCGAAGACTGCAGATATACAAAGCTCCCATTCTTCGAGGATAACGCGATCTCGATTATCCTGGCGACGATATCGACTGGTACGATGGTGTAATTGAAGGCTGGCCAAGAATTACACGCTTTGGTTAATTAACCATCGATCCATTCCCCTCACGTGTTATCAATGAGAAGTAATTTTTTACCTGGTACGAAATTTTTTCCGGACATTTCGAACATTGCAATTTTTTCTTTTCATTGAAGTTTTATGCTACTTTGTTTTCAGAGCTGACATCGTAAATTATTATGGAAGAATTCTTTTTTTTTAATTGAGTATAGCCACAAAGTGTAAGAAATTTATAAATATTATTAATTTAGAAATTAAAAAATCCATAAATTCGATAATTCATAACAATTTGTAAATTAGTATTGAAAAATGACTTTTCTTCTTTTAATTGAGAATAGAAATAAAGTGTACAAAATTCAAGAATACTACTAATTCAGAAATTTAAAAAAATCGATAAATTCGATAATTCACAACAATTTGTAAATTAGTATTGAAAAATGACTTTTCTTTTTTTAATTGAGAATAGAAATAAAGTGTACAAAATTCATGAATACTACTAATTCAGAAATTAAAAAAATCAATAAATTCGATAATTCATAACATTTCGCAAATTAGCATTGAAAAATTACTTTTTCTTTTTTTTTTGTAAATTGAGAATAGGAATAAAGTGTATAAAATGCATAAATATTTTGAATTCAGAAATTAGGAAATCCATAAATTTCATAATTCATAACAATGACAAACATGAAAGAAAACATCACGACTGATTACAATTTTTGATTCTGATAAGAAAAGGAAGAATTAATGATTATTATTAGATTGCAAATTTTTATGCAAATTCATATTTTCGAGAATATATTAGATGTAGAAATAAATTCTTCCCGTCTGAAGACACATAATCAATAAAGCTATTCAAATCGAAGTATTTACAATGGTATTCACAAGCTACCAGAAAAATGGCAAAAATCATCAACAATCATGGAAACTATTTCGATAATATGTTTTTATTCTTTTTAAGTAAAACTTCGGTAGAAAATTACTTCACCTACCAGGTGTTATAAAAAGCACTATTCAGACATTTTCTATATTTCTTCATATTACGTGCATTCTGTGCAACTTTCCGCTTTCAAATTTCTTCTAAATGCACAAAAATCCACAGTCTATTTGTAATAAACAAATCGACTGGTAAAAATCCAATCATAAAACGGTATTATAACATAGTATAGCAATAAACGAATAAAAAGAGATTTACAAAATGTAGATAAATAGATATGTAACTTCTAAGTGTAAAAACAAGTATCAAAAGTATCATATGCAACGAATTAATAGGATTAGAATAAAATTAAAAATGAATTAATAGAACTAGAATAAAATTCAAAATAAATTACTACAAATTTTGAAATTCACCTAATCCGAGAAACGAACTAAATCGAATTATTCGAGACGAATTTCTCAACATTTTTTCTTACAAATCGACCATCCTGTAACACAATCCTGTTATGCAACGAATCAATAGAATTGGGATAAAATCCAAAATATATAAATACAAATGATTCATTCGAATCTAATGTGAAGATCTAACCTAATCAAATTATTCGAGACGAATTTCTCAACCTTTTTTCCTACAAATCGAACTTTTCGCAACACAGTACCGTTGATTCGGTTATGAAGTTTCGTGGCTTGCATTTCCAATTCCTCTGTTCAATTAATGTTCGTTACTGCAGAAATGGGGATGTCATAATGCTGTCTAGTGATACGGAGCACGATCTGTTCGCGGCCGCGAGAACCTCATTTCGCGTATCCCCTGAGAATTGTTGCATTCCCAGGTTTAATAAATATTTCGAGCAACGTCTCGAACAGGGAATATTCAATTTTTTTCATACTCCTCCAGATGAATAGGCAAAAAATATCCCGTGAAACATGGCCCGCTGGTAGAATTCCACGGCAGGGATCCTCTCGTCTCGCGGAAAAATAAGAGACCTCTGGCAAACTTTTTCCGGAAATTCGTGTATTTTTACGTGTCCTTTTTATACCGGAAAAACACGAGATAATCTTATTCATGGAACTATACCTAGAAATTTTAACAAGCTAAAAAAAAAGAAATAAACTTGTTGCAAAAGAAATTCGTATCTTTCCTCCTCCCTTTTTTTTTATTTGGCTGTTACTTCATAATTCGGATAATTTATATGTTTCAAAGTGAACCAAGTTACGAATAATCGAATGTCAAAAGATTCGTCGCTCGGATTTGAATAAAACGTTAATTAAGTTTATTGGAGTTAGAAATTAAAACTGCATGCTATATATTAAAGTGATGCTTAAAATTCAACTTTTTAAATATTGCTCCGAGACATTTTATCTCTCAGCAGTCCCAACGACTAAAACCAAGCAGCCAGGGTCTAAGAAGACCCAGCCACGTGCGCCCCTTGTTCGCGCCGCTCGGGAAAGTCCTACGTCCTGTGAGATTTTCCAGGGGTGTAAGAGAGGGACGCCTAGGATATAGGGATGAGCAAAACGGCCCGAAGATTACTATCGAAAAGGTTTTTGAAAAGAGTAGTCGCGAGAGAAGAGAGTAAGTTGTTTTTTAAATAAAACCTTACAGACTAGTGTGATAGTAATAGAGAGTTATTCGTGAGCTGGCGATATTTATTTGTAGTTGGAACTAACCCCGAACAAAGCTCCGTTAAACCGTCTATTTTGAAAGTGACGTATGTCCATTTAAAAAAAAAAACTGAGAAATCATATAATTTACGTGTAATTTAGAGTAAACTTTTTTATTTATAAAAATAATTCACACTTAGTATTTTAAAATATCCGTATGTTTTGATCAATTGGAAATTCGTCGGTAAATTACTTTCTATAACCGTTAATTACGAAAGTGGGGTAAGTCCATTTTCCATAGTCTAATTAAGCACTACATGCATTGCCGTTTATAAATAGTAGAACACCCATTATGGTCGAGCAGAAAATATCTGATTTAAATCATATTTTTTCATCGAAATTAATGCCATATACTAGTAAAAATATACACATGTACTTATACTACGAAATTCTAGAATGAATAATCTTTTTTTTTTTTAGGATAATTTTAGGTTCATTTTAGAATCATTATTTTTTAGGAGAATTTTTTAATGTCCTTTATGCGTCAGATAATTCTACATTAAACTTGCAACGACAACAAGGCTTGTTTCACGTTCAATAAGTAGATTTTTTGTTATTATTAATTCGCAAGAATTTCACAATTTTCATATTTAGAAACTTAGTAGGCTAACAGGCTAAATTTAATCGTTTAAATTTCTGCGACATAAATCTAACAATCCACTGAATTTTCGATAGAATGAAATGAATTGTTGAAAAAAGCTATATCGTTTACAGGCTCGTCTGTCATGGCTGTCATAATTCCCGAGACAAATTGCAGAAATAAATCATCGGATAGAAATAACAATCTGACCCTGTTTCGGCAGTCAGAGCCAGTTTTGTCATGTGTATACTACATTGTTCCTCTATCTTCATTGAAATGCAAGTAATTGCTTTGTATTCGAGCATTGTAGCTGACGTTATGATTCATTCAAAGGATCTAAGTGCTGAAGGAAAGACAATGTATATAGTTGAACGTAGATTGTAAACAGTCAAATGGGAATTAGCCGGTTTAGAGAAGACTTGGAAGTGCATCTAACACAAAGTAAAAGAACTTGAATAAAGCTTCCAAATAGGATCTCCCATGCAATTGAAACCTAATTTAAAAGTCTTATATTACTGCAAAGATTGCTTCCCTTGTAATTTACTGCACTATTCAGAAAGTTTCTATACAAATTAAATAAAATACAAAGTATTCGTTTATTCAGTGATATCTATAGTGATTCTCATTAATATTCAGAGACACTTTAAAATAGAATAACTTTTGTAAAATTGGACCAAATGCACTTGAGTTTTTTTCTTTTTTTTTTGAGAAGTTAGAAGAATTAGTTTACTGAATGATGTGTAAAGAATTTTTGAAGAAATTGCTATTGGTCCGAATATAATAGAGAATAATATATATAATAATAGTCTTATACGGATAATATTCGGTTATTATAATACAGAATATTATAATAACTTTGCCTCAAAATTGCAATCCCTTCGAAATAACTTTTTCAAATTCAAAATTCATAGACTACACACAGTAAATCTTCTTGAAACTCAAAATTTATCGAAAGAAAGTATACCTCTTTCTGAGAAGAAACATTCGAGAAAAATTGGTAATTTGAATTTTCTTTGAATCGTAAATCTGTGGTTTATTATTGAACTATCGGTGCTGAATTTTCTCTTAGAAGAAATTTTTTTCAAATCCAAGATTCATAAAGTATACTTTAAACTCAAAATTCATCGAAAAAGAGGGATTTACTTTTCTGAGAAAAAGAATTCGAGAAAAATTGGTAATTTGAATTTTCTTTAAACTGCAAATCTGAGATTTATTGACGAATTATCAGTGTTGGATTTTCTTTTCAAAGTAACTTTCTCAAATTCAAAATTTCATAGAGTACACATACGAAATTTCCAAACTCAAAATTCATAGGAAAAGAGGTATGTATTATTCAAACAAGAAAAATTCGAGAAGAATTGATAATTCGAATTTTCCTTAAATTGAAAATCTGAAATTTATTATCGAATCATCGGTGCGGGATTTTTCTCTTCAAAGCAACTTTTTCAAATTCAAAATCCCATACAGTGCACATAAGAAATTTCCAAACTCAAAATTCATAGGAAAAGAGGTATGTATTATTCAAAAAAGAAAAATTCGAGAAGAATTGGTAATTCGAATTTTCCTTAAATTGAAAATCTGAAATTTATTATCGAATCATCGGTGCGGGATTTTTCTCTTCAAAGCAACTTTTTCAAATTCAAAATCCCATACAGTGCACATAGAAAATCTTGAAACTGAAAATTCATAGGAATAGAGGTATTTATTTTTCAGAGAAGAAAAATTCGAGATAAATTGACAATTTGAATTTTCCTTAAATTTCAAATCTGTTTTACTATTGAATTATCGGTGTTCGATTTTCAATGTAACTCGATACTAAAACGGAAAAGAATCTCTCTCTTTCTATATCTCAAGACTCGTCAAACGCTTAAACGTTTCGAGACAGATATAAATCTGTAGGATCGTAAAACGAAACCACGACAAAGATAGAAGGGTATCAAGATTCTGCTCGTGATTCTGAAAACTTCCGCGCAAACTGTCTTTCGCAGCCTTTACTACATCTGTTTTTATTCCACGCTGACGTGTTCTCATACGACGAGCCAGTTTCGCTTGCAAATTTCACAAGCACGATGCAGACCACATTGTCTCTTTGTTTTCTTATTTTAGGAATTCAAGTAAATATACGATTTACATATCTTCGGGACTATCTGAAGAGTTTCACGAGTACAAAAGCGAAATATTCATCCAGACTGTATGTATACAGTGTCTCTTATTAATATTCGAACACCGTTTGAAACAGAATAACTTTCTTAAAATTGGGCCAAACGACTTGAGTTTTTCTTTTTCTTTTCGAGAAGTTAGAAAGCTTAGTTTACTAGGTAATACGTAGAAAATATTTTTAAGAATGTTGCAATTGATTGAAATTGCAAAGAAAATAATAAAGGTCGCTTTTTTTAATTTTTTTATTTGAGTCTATGATGAAAGATTAAATAAACATTTTTTTACAAATTTATGTCAGTTATACATACACTGAAAATTTCATTGAAATAGACGTTGAAAGATGTAAGAATCCTTACATTTATTGCAGTAGAAAAACTTTAATTTTCGCCATTTTTAACCGTTTGTGGCTCATGGCTACCTTAACTAATTGCAACGACAACTGACATAAATTAACAAAACATAGTTTTTTTTTAGTGTTCATTACAAGCACAGATAAAAAGAAAAGTTTTTAAAAGCGACCTTTATTAATTAATTGCAACGATTACTGATAATTGCAGATTAATTGCAATTTTTTCAGAAACGGTTTTACACGGCATCTAGTAAACTAATCCTTCAAACTTCTCAAGAAAGCTTAAGTGGTTTGATCTAATACCAAAAGAGATATTCTGTTTTAAACGGTGCTCGAATATTAGCGAGAGTCCCTGTGTATAAGATTAATTTCGCGAAGGTGGAAGAGTAGTTAATGTTGAAGTTGATGTTATGAAAATGTGTAGGAAAGATTATTCGCTTGGCAAATCTTTCTGATCGTATTAATATGCAGTCACTTGCCAAATGCATATATGTAAAATTTTATAATTCTGTGAAGGTGTAAATGAATAAGTAATCATCGAAATCTTTAAATGATGATTAGATTATGGATTTTTATGCAAATTCAGATTTTTGAAAAAAATAGTAAAAAAAGTAGAACTTCGGTAAAAAATTATTTCACCTATCAAGTGTTATAAAAAGCAAATTTACGTGATCCTTGACATTTTTAACCAGAGATCTATTAAGATTTGTTAGAACAGAAGTTGATCAAAATTCGAAAGATGGAAATGGATTCGTTATTTATTAAAATTGGTCACAATTTTCTTTGAAATATTAGACATTGATCAAAACACAAATGATGAAATCCTAACCTAACCTAATTGAATTAAAAGTGTAGAAAGTTTTTCCTAATTTATATAAAAATTGTTGAAAACGAGAGAAGTGAAGTACAGTCTATTTAGGTTAGCTCAGGTTAAAATTAGAAATCAAATGGAATAGTGAAAAAATTATGGTTGCAATGAAATTAGCTATTCGAAAGTTGAAATTTCAAGATTAATTTTAAGACAAAGTACACGCATACGAAAATGCAAAGAATAAGAAAACTGAACGAAAGGAGTAGACGAGGATGCAAAAAAAGAAAAATAGAAAATCAATGATAAACTCGAGATTTAAAATTTGAAATTTCAAAGATTCCATTTAACTTGTATTATTTTTTTAGATTAAGAAAAGATATCTGACAATAATAATCGGTAATGAAAAATAACAATTGAATCTTAATGAATTCGAAATTTGAAATCGAAATATTACAAAAATGAATTTGACAAAATTTTCCCGAACGATAAAGGAAAAAGAAAAAGAAAGAAAAATATTGAAGGTACGTTTGAAATTTAAAATCTGAATACGTTGAAGATGAACGGTAGAAATGTTCTGCAACGACGAAGAGAAAAAGAAAAGAAAGGAGAAGAATGTAGGTAGAAATTCAAAGATCTATTTGTACATTAAATGTCGCTCTAATTAAAAACTCATTCGAACGATGAAAGTACATTAAGCGAAGCCCTCCCGACGAAGCTGACGAGCGTATCGAAAATGCGGAGATCCACGAAACTTTCAGCCTTGGAAGTCCTTCAAAGAGATCGTGAAAATTTCGCGATCGACCGTCGAAACGTCGAAGTTAAGACGCTCTCGGCCGAGAACGAAGTTTCTTTGGTCGAGGCCAACGATGCCTCTAATCAGAGGAGAAGTTCTACTCAAAAGATGCCTCCTCCTCGTCCCTGTATACGTTTCCTGCATCACGTGAAACGCGTCTATTCATCCCTCTGACACCTTTCTTCGTCGAGCAGAGGAGCAGAGGAAAATGTGGTGCACTGTCAGCTTAATTATTTTCTTCTTCTTCCTTTCATTTCCTCTATTTTCCGCTCTCTCTCTCTCTCTCTGTGTTTTCTCTCTCCCTCACCCCCTCTCTCGATCGCTCTCAGCACTCTCCTCCTCAGCTTTTCCACTCTTCCACTTTTTTTCTTTGTTAGCTTTCTCTTTGCCTCACCCTCATCTCTCTCTCACTCACTTTCAGCTTTCTCACACTTAGCTCTCTCTCACTCTCAAGTCTCTTACTCTCAGCACTCTCCTTCTTAGCTATTTCATTCTCAGCTTTTTACGTAGCTTTGTCACTTCCTCAGTTTCTCTCTCTCACTTTTAGCTCTCCCTCTCTCACTCTCAGCTCTCTCTCTCTCTCTCTCTCAGCTTTCTCTGTGTTAGGTTTCTCTCTCCCCTCTCTCTCACACTTTCAGCTTTCTCACACTCAGCTCTCTCTCACTCTCAGGTCTCTGACTCTCAGATCTTTTACTCTCAGCTCTCTCATTCTCAGCTCTCTCACTCTTAGCTCTATCTCTCTCAGTTCTTTCTCTGTTAGCTTCCTCACTCTGCACTCTCCCTCACTCTCCCTCACTCTCTCTCACTCTCAGCTTTCTCTCTCTCTCTCAGCTCTCTCACCTCTCTTTTTCAGCTTTCTCTCTCCGCTCACTCCCTATATCTCTTCCTCTGTCGTCTTCCTTTCAGAGCTTTTTCTCTCTCTCTTCTCTCTTTTCCTATTTTCGTTGTCTTTTCTGATATCTTCTGATAACTTTTATTGTTCTGTTCCGGAAAGAACTATCCACGACAGAATGCGCGACCTAATAATTACTGGCGACAGTGGAGCGACGTTTCACTCGTCAACCTGCCTGAGACTTGAATTTAGGGATTTTTAAAGTCGACACGATCGTAAACGTTTTTTCACGCCACCGTTTACGATATTATCAGTGAAGCCAGTATCATTGCATCGTAGCGATAGTTGGATTGGAAACATTGTTTTAGCAGTAAGAAAGTATTTAAATTTTTGGTGAGAAATATGATATAAATTAAAAATTTTTTATTTTTCTATTCCATATAACTTATGTAAATGTATGATATTTGTTTCTCTGTATATTTGGAGATTATTTGTAACAAACATATTTTTAGCAGGAATAGACAAAATATTAATTTCGAATATTTTAATTTGCAACTTTTATATTCGATACATTTAAATTTCGAACATTTAAATATGGAACATTTGAATTTCGTACATTGAAATTTCGAAACATTTGAATTTCGTACATTTAATGTTGGAACATTTGAATTTGGAACATTTGAATTTGGAACATTTGAATTTTGGAACATTTGAATTTGAAATATTTGAATTTCGAACATTTAAATTTCGGACAATTGAATTTCGACAATTTTAATGCGACACTTTAATTACGAACATTTTATTTTAAAGATTTTGAAAATGTGCAACGAGTATGAATACAAAATTGACTTAGTCGTCCAAGTACATTGAAAATTATCTTCGCTTTTTTAGAATGCAATCTGTTAATTTAATTATTAGCTGTAAAAATTAATTCTTTCTGATCGAGGTCACATAATCAGCAGAGCTATTCGAACCAAAATATTCACGACGGTTTTCAAAATATTCATTCTACCAGAAGAATAGTAAAAGGTCATCACCAATAATGAAAATTAATTCGATGATGACTATTCTATTTTCATTCCTTTTAAGTCAAACCTTGTCCTGGAAAGTAAGAAAGAATTAATTCGTATACTTAATATTTTGATAATAATTTAAATATCGACTTCTTTCTGCATCAGAAATATAAGTGTGTGTATTGACAAGTTAAAAAAAAAAAACAATTATTTATATAATTTTCTCATATTTTTAATATGAGTCTTAAAAATGTAAATTTTGTTTCTTTAATTCGAATGTGAATCCTCCCATGATATTGTGATATTAACGTGTAACACTTCGTATCTTTCACGTTTTCGATACGATTAATCAGGAAGTAAATTGCGCTCTATTTGAAGTTTAAATTAGAACATTCCGATTCCGTCGTATTTACTTATGGCTCGTTATTCGGGATAAATTTCAAAATTCAGGTGCCACATTAAATTCGAATGAATTTTGATTGCTGAACTACTTCAACTTTCTGTAACTTCGCGACGTGACCTTTCCTTTGCAAGATTTCTCAGGTAACAAGTGTCCTGATAAATTATCCTGATAAATAATTCAACTACGACGAGTAGAAGCAACGAACGATCCCGAAATACAGCTTCCAACCATTCACGACTACACGATCGAACGATCACAGTCCGAATGAACTATTGCACGCGAAATATGTCGAACAAGTTCTGTTCGTCAACATTTATTCGACACACTTGTGAATCCTTTCACTGATACGATCTCTCAGAATCTCTCAGATTTGACAATTCCCTGTCTATTATACCGAGTGTCTCAAAAGAAATTGTCAAAGCAAAAAATCTGTCGAAGATCGAGTAATTATCATTTCGATTTTTATTTATAATATCTATTGGGTTGTCCGGAAAATTCGTGCCGATTTTTGTGTAAATAAGCCAACTTCATACTTCAAAGCATTTCCTTTTCGTTCTAAAAGTATGTACCTTTTTAATTTTACAATTTTTCGTCGTTTTTCCAGCAAATTGGAAAATTCCATTTTACCGAAAACTTTGTTTCTTTATTTTCTTTAAAATCGAAATTCTTATTTTTATAATTTTCTCAACCGTCTGCCAAGAATTTTTTCTAATAGGCTATCGTCTCTTTAAACATCACATATCTCGTTTAATGTTTTCCCAGTACTTGTCCTTTTTCGTTTAATGAAAAATATTCAATGTCAAAAGTGTATTCTATTTTCTTCCATCTTCGAGATAGTATAACACTGCGAAGAAACTACTAATTGCAACAAATAAACTTTTAAAAGACACGTGAAACGATAATCTTTCAGAATACATGCAAACTTTATGTTTTCATACAATCTTATATGTTGTAATATATTCAAACACTGCCTATCAAAAATCGGCACGAACTTTTCGGACAGCCTAATATTATATTAAATATGACCCAATATATAATATATTTTGTTGAAGTATACTGGGTTGTATTAGGTTAGAAGCAAATACCAAATCGAATAAAAAAAAGATAGATAAATAAATAAATAAATAAATAAATAAATATGAAACTATATTAGGTTAAAGGTGCGTAAAAGTGTATGGGGAAGGTGTGAAAAAACAGAGTATGGAAGGATATGAGTTGGGAAACATTGTAAGCATTTTGTAATCGGCAGACAAAAATTAATAAATAAATAAATATATATATATATATATATGAATATAAAAAATATATAAATGAAATTCAAATAGTGCAATTGAATATATATGAATGTGAAACTCATTTTTAAACAGAAACACAATGAATAATGTCACGAAAACCAACATGAGTCAGTGCTAATAAAATCATTTATGCGTATTCTTAATCAATGTAATTTTTGCTTTCTTCTTCTTACTTTGCTTTGTTTTGCCTGCTTAATAGATTTATGCCCCAGAAAATAAATGAATATATAAATATTAGCACATTGTGCATCGGCCATGCATTATTGTGAAATTTTCAGGTGATCAATTCTGATGAATGTTGTATTTTTGTTAATGTGCATGTAAAAAAATACAGTTTGGCAAAATATATTATATACAATTTTTTGAAAACGTATAAAATTTTAATATATTTTCTTTCGAGAGTGCATTTCCTTTAAACAAGCAATGTGATCATCAACATTTAAACTTTCAGCAGGGGTTAGGTTAGATTAACTCGTCACTGATACAGTAACACTTAAAACACAATCATTTATTTATCGAGGAATTGTTCAATTTTATTTGTATCAAATATACAATAATTCAAATAAAGTAACTTGTAATTTTTACTCGTTCTTAATTATAAATTGGAGAGAGCAAATATTTTTTTCGAGAAGTGAAAGCAGTTAAAAGGTTAATAAGTAGATGTTGCGTTGATATCCAGTTGAATATTTTTCATATTTTAAATTATTATTCTTTTTACTTTGTTTTTATTTTGCTTCGCTTTGCCTGCTCTTTGTGTACGAGATCATATACACGAATAGAGTTACACCTAAAAAAAAGAATAAATAAATATACAAATATTAACACACTGCTAGCATTATTGTGAGATTTTCAAGCTATCTGTATTTTTATACCTATTTTTGTTAAAGGGTATATGACAAACATTTAGTAAAAATATAGTATACATTTTGGGAAACAATGTCTATTACATACCATTTTTTAAAAACGTATACAATTTTTTAAATATTATTTCCTTTCGAATGTCCATTCCTCGTAAATAAGCAATGTGATCACCAATACGTAGGCTTTCAGCAACTGAAATAGTTCAGATTTTTTATATTTCAAATTATTAACGAAATTTTAACGCCTATTCGTATGAATTGAAAATTTTTATGAATATTTTTACGAGTGTCATACGATGGAAGCAAACTACTACGTTTTATACGAACGATAAACATTCAATAAAAAATCAAAAGTTAACATAATTTCTGGATTATTAGTTTTGAATATCTTACACGATAATATTATGTCATTAATCCAACTTGATCTACGTTAAGAATATTTATGAAATGGACAAGGAAAACAAAAGAAAGCACGATATTCTTGAAACTAACAGCAATTATAAAGCCGCTTATAAGAAACTTGTAGTACATTACCATCTAATTACTGAGGGAAAAAAGAACAGAGGTTATGTGTCTACAAGGAAAACATCAATGGAAGTCTAACCTAACCTAATTGCTACTATAAAATAAGCTTGTAACTAGTTTGTCACTTAGTGATGTAAGACAGTAAAAAGTTGCTTAGCACGTCTTTTTTTGTCATAATAAGTAGAAGAAAAAAAAAAAGAATCTTGTAAAACCTTAATTGCAGTAGTATTAATATGATAATTTTTCTTGTCTCGGCATAAAAGTGTCTTGTGTAAAATTTAATCAACATTTCTATGCACAATGTATACCCTTTTTTACTACCGTACAGTATCCATTATCTTTTATTTTTCCAAGAACATCATGCTTTATTTTCATACTAAAAAATTCACAATCTTCAATATTAAGACAAGAAAATATTAAATTCCAACTATTATATTTTTGCATAAGTATTTTTTTTTTAGATACAAAATAGTAATTGTAACGTAATACAATTTCTAATCAATTTTAAATTGACAATTCTTAGTTGCATTACGAAAAAATTTCAAAGATTGGATAAATCCTTTTTCTTTTTATATGTTGCATTTTCTGTGAAACGGAGATACACAATAAAGCCAAACGAGCAATCGATCAGCGAGCAATTGCAGAGAATTTCGACTCGATTGAGCTCGTCAGGGACCACACGCGAATTCCTATCATCCCAACGACAGGAATTGGAATCTGCAGCATCCTAATTATCGAGGAATCCCGTTTAAAGCCTGAAATCTTCTGGCACGAGGGGAACGTCGCTCGTGGAAATGTTTCAACCCCCTTTGCACGCCATTTCGCCACGGTGGTTTAACCAGTTCCACGATTTTTCAACGCTGTGGATCCTCTGGGATTTTAGTTGAACGAGAAAACCCTCGGGTTAGGAGAGTAAGAGAGAGCTGAGTGAGAGACAGCTTAGCCTGAGAGAGAGACTTAAAAGTGAGAGAACTGGTCGAGAGAGTGACAGAGAGACAGAGAGATATAAAAGAAAGAGAGAAAGGGCTGAGAGCGAAAATGTTGAGCAAGAAAGTGAGTTGAAAGAGTACGAGAATTGAGGCCGAAAAAGAGTGAGACAGCTGAGAGTAAGAAAGCTGAGAATGAGAAAAATGAGAGCGAGAAAGTTGAAAGAGTTAGAAAAATGAGAGTAAGAAAGTTAAAAGAGTGAGAGGGTTGAGAGCTGAGAGAACTAAGAGTGAGAGAATTGAGAGAGAGAGAGAGTGAGAACTGAGAATGGGAGAGCCGAAAGAAATGAGCAGACTGAGAGCTGGGAGAGCTGAAAGTAAGGACGCTGAGAGTGAGAACTGAGAACTGCGAGTTGAAAGCTAAGAGAACTGAGAGTGAGAGAATTGAGGGAGAGAGAGAGCGTTGAGAGAACTGAGGGAGAGAGAGAGCGCTGAGAGAATTGAGCGGATTGAGAGCTGGGAGAGCTAAAAGTAAGGGTGCTGAGAGTGAGAGCTGAGAACTGCGAGTTGAAAGCTAAGAGAACTGAGAGTGAGAGAATTGAGGGAGAGAGAGAGCGCTGAGAGAACTGAGCAGATTGAGAGCTGGGAGAGCTAAAAGTAAGGGTGCTGAGAGTAAGAGCTGAGAACTGCGAGTTGAAAGCTGAGAGAATTGAAGGTGAGGGAGCTGAAAGAGTAAGAGAGTTGGGGGAGAGACAGAAGAATGGGAGAAGCTGAGAGAGCTGAGAGTTGGCAATGAGAGTGAGAGAAAGTACACAACGGATTCTTTTTCCTCAAACTTCTGATCATTCGACGAATCGTTCCCCATTTGCCTAGAAAAAGGAGGAAACTTTCAGAAGGCATTTTATTGTTTCTCGTTTCGGGTCTACGACACTTTCTGCATGACGATGATCTCGAGGATTCGTTTTATCCTCTCTGAGATATCGTAATGTTCGCCAATGGAGCCATTTCATCGTCCATTTCAATGGAAAATCGGGGATCGATCCTTTCAAGCCAGAGTTTAGGGATACATTCTGGGATTAGAGTCTTCTGTTCTAGAAATACTCGAGACATTTCGTGAATACTCGGATTATGTGCTGGTAAAGCTGTCGCAACTTCAAGTTGCCTGCTGAATTTCCAACGTTAACGCTACGTAACAATGTTACTATTATTATCTTAATATAATAATATTTCGATATCTACGAGGCAGCTTCTTGGCTATTGACTTGGTTAGTTGAACTTTCGTAATACACCATGATTTATAATGAAAATGGGAATACTTGATGACACACACTCGTATGTTTATTATAACATAAAGCAATGGTTTCGTAAATGTCTATTTGTTTACGGTTGTGAGACAATTGTATTACAATTTTGCATACATTCTTCATTATTTAGAAATAATTATATACAGACTGCGGATTTTTATGTAAATTCATATTTTTGGGAATTTAGTAAAGAAAAAGTAAAACTTCGGTAGAAAATTATTTTACTTACTAAGTATTATAAAAAGTAATATAATTTGGCTATTTTGTACATGTTTGCATATTGCGTGCGTTTTGCAAATAACTTCGTACTTTCATCTGCAATCTAATTATAAAGAACAGAGAGTACCAAACAAGTGTTTTTACAAAATGTGTCTTTTTAAAAAAGTGCTTTTACAGTATATAAGGGGCATTATTTTTTTCTTTTTGTAGGGATTAATATAAATAATTTTTCTGCAAGTCGAGATTTCAAAGTCCAGTTAATTTTTAATTTTTATTAATTTCTTATAATTTTCTTATACATAATGTAATAGTTTATTACTGAAAAATTTAATTAAAAAATTTCATTTTTATTGATAACTTATATGTAGATTGTAGATCTCTATACAAATTTGTATTTTTGAAAATATAGTAAGAAAAAGAAAGTAGAACTACGGTAGAAAATTATTTCATCTAACCAGATATTATAAAAAGCACTATAATTTGGATATTTTGTAAATTTTTTCATAGTATGTGCATTCCGTTACAATTTGCCACCTTTGAATTTTCTATAAATACACCAAATATATTTATGCACCTGATATTTGCATTAATATAGTGATCCAATTAAAATTTATACAAAGATGGTAGAAATAAGCATCTTAAAGTGTATTTTACAATTATTTTTGGACATCGAAGAAAGCTTGAAGTGCAAAAGCTTAAAATGTCTCTTTTGCTCAACTTTTTTTAGTGTTTTCAAATAGTTTTACAGCAATGTTTATTAAATGTTTTAAAATAAAGTACTAGTTTTCCAATATCTCGAATCATGGTGCAACTACGGATTCGAAGTTTGCTCATTGGAACGATTTGTCCACGGGAAATACTGGAAATGATTTCACCTGAAATTGATCGTCCTAAGGGGAAGTACTAAATTCATCGATATAAGGCAGAAATCGGTGGGTCGCTTTTCAACGTGCAACAAAAAGACAAGCATCGAGGAGAACATATGCTATCCATCACGATAATACCTGGAACCGTTCCAAAAATATAAAAAGATATTGGATTTCGTTATTCTACGACATTTGCTCCTGCAATCGGACTATTTCCCCCTTCTTCTAACCTCGAATCGAGCGCCTTTTAATCTTATTGCATGGAAATTCCAATTACTTAGAACCGCTCGATTTCGAGAAGACTGTCTACAGCAATCCGACCTAACTATGTGTGTGTGTGTGTGTGTGTGTGTGTTTGTGAATCGATTTGAACGATATCAAATTCATTTCCTCGAGTGTAAAATAATTTTGCGTAAAAATGAATTTTTTTCAATAGAACTGAAAGTAGGCATTTGTAGCTGATAAATTCTGATCATATTCCGCTTTCTCTTTCGTTTTTTAATACACAGTTCAACGATTTTCCAAAGCAGTCATTTTAGAGAAAATTATATTACTCGATATTGTCATTTTAATACTAAAAATTGGACATCTTAAATTCATTAATTTTGAGAAAAAGATATTCGAGAGTTATTCGGAAGTTGGAGCTGGTCCAAAAATCTTGATTGAGATCCATCTGAGAAATAGGAGATCAGGGAAAGATGATATAGTAAAATTAACTTGCATACGAAATTTCAAAAAAGCTATTATTTTGACAGTCATTTATCATTTATCGAATTCACCCGTGATAACATGTTTTAGTCTTTGATGAATGATCCTTGAAATATTCGATTTTTTTTCAATTTTCTATGCAACTAATCACTGCATCGATTTACCACGACCTCAGCTTCTGATTATTAGAATCTTGATCACAATCCCCATAGGTATAAAATAATTCAACGAGAATTAATGTCTCCTGTTTAGTAACCTTTATTCTTATTTTCTTCGTTTATACCATTTTTACGAAATATATATATATATATATATATATATATATATATATATATATATATATATATATATCCGTCCTTCTATTTACACTGTAAATAATCTCTCGATTACCACTTTGCTTTACGTGACTGTTATTGTTCATAGCGAAAAATGTTTCACTTAGAGTACAACGGTTTCAGTGAAGACGCATTCTTTTGTAGATAGACGCGTAGAAACATATAACAGGGATTTTTCAGAAATCCAGAATTACCGTTGTTTTCTGCGGAAACACAACGATAATTTTTCTATATTTTCAATCATTATATCAATCACTGTAAAATATCGTCGGTCATGACTGGACTGTGGATTTTTATGTTTTTATAGGAAATTTAAAGACGCAAAATTCCAAAAAATATACGAAATATTCAAGCTATAATACCTTTTATTTGGAATAAATTTCTATCAAAGTTCTACATTTTTTCTACTATATTCTCAAAAATGCGAATTTCTACAAAAATCTGCAATCTATAAGTCATCAATAAAATAGAGAGAACCACAGTCGAATCTAACTCAAATTTGTTTTTTTATCATCTATAAGTAGGTTGCAGATTTGCATGGATTTATACGAAATTTAAAGATGCAAAATTGCAAAAAATATACGAAATATCTAAGCTACAATGCTTTTTATAACATCTGCTAGGTGAAATAAATTTCTACCGAAGTTCTACTTTTATCTACTATATTCTCAAAGATATGAATTTGCATAGAAATCTGCAATCTATCTATAAGTCACTAAAAGTAAAAAAAAAAAAAAGAAGAAAAGAGCCACAACCTAATTTAACTCAAATTTTTTATCATCTATAAGTAGGTTACAGATTTGTATGCATTTGTAGGAAATGTAAAAATGCAGGATTATAAAAAAATATACAAAATATCCAAGCTACATTGCTTTTTACAATCCCTGATAGTTGAAATCATTTTCTATCTAAGTTCTACTTTCTTTCTTCTACTATATTCTCAAAAATATGAATTTGCATAAAAGTCCGCAAGTATAATCAACACAGCCAAAGAACGAGTGCATAACACAACGTAATTTCCGTAACGATAAAAACATTTTGTTTGTTGCATATGTACAAAGAACGAAGAAGAAGCTGCTTTACTCGTGGATTAATTAACAGAAGGTTAGAGAGTAGGAATTGATTACCTCGTCACGAGTCTATATAATTAGGCACAACTACGGCAATCAATTCCGTATCGATCACGATTAATCGACTACCGTAATTCCATATAATTGCACCGCAGACCGTCCACGATCTATCTGTATTATGCTAATACATCGCGGTCCTAGCTGGTTTGCTTCATTTGCAGCCCTTCTATAGCGCGTTACCTAGATGTCGCTGTGGATCGTTCTCCATTAGCAAACGTGGCGAACGTTAACGCTTTAGCTTATAACAGCAGGGGAAAATTGTTATTTCGAAGTAAATAATTATACTCAGCAGATTGTGTTCGTTAGTTTAATGTGCATGTACATTAAGTAATAATGGTGTTATTAACGTTGCTGCATCGAAATGGATAATTATTGTTAGTAGACGATGCCATCCTCAATATGTGCAAAGATAATTACCAAATCATTATTATTCGTTATCTATTATTATTATTATTATTATACGGTGTGTTCCGCTGGTAATGAACGTCTAAATTATTTCCGGTTGCTATTTGAAATAAGAAAACATGACTGTGAAGACTTGAGAACGTTATTCCAAGGTCATTTATATGTTACTTTTCTCTTCTGCATATTAATTTAGTTAGGCGTCATTTCGATCATCGGTGACTAATAACAGAGTTGTTTTCGAGGAATTAACTTTAAAATATTTAACAAATAATATTCGAATATTCTAAATTGAGAATTTAAAAGTTTTGAAGGAGAAAATTCTGTTTACATGTTATTTTATTTATACACATTAGCGTTTTTATACTTATCAAATCAATTTTTGATATAGCGAAAGTTACGAAAAAAGAAAATTCTGTTTGTGTATCGTTTTATTAACATCGTCGATCATCGTACATTTATCACAACAAATTGAAGAGACATATACCCATTTACATATATGCTTATCAAATAAAATTTTTGACATCGCAAAATTTATTGAGGAACGAAATTCATTTATCACAGCAAATTGAAGAGATACGCATTTTGATGCTTATCGAATCAATTCTCGATATCGCAAAATTTGTGTAAAAAGAGAATTCTATTTGTCAATTATCGTATGTACATTTATTTCAACAAACTGAAGAAGTATATAGGTACTTATGCTTATCAAATCCATTTTCGCCATCACAAACTTTATGAAAGAAAAAAAAAACAAAATTCTCTTTAAAAAAAAAACGAAAAATAATGACACGATATCTGATTCGTTTGCACATAAGGTATAGATAAAATTACTTTGTACACAAGTGATTTTACCAAGTGAACCGAAGTTTAAAACTTTCCGAACGTTTCTTTGCCATTTCACAAACATCCTAGGATTAAACGATTTAAATCCCGAGATACTTTCGGATATCAGTATGATCGATAGTTGAAGAAGATTCACAACCATGGAAATGAACCACATAGAATGGGACATGTGAAAAATACTAGAGTTTCGAAGTTGGCCGTATTTTAAAAAGCCGCGGATAAAATATCGCAAAACATCGAGCGTGTTTATCATCGAAGTTACAGTGTAGAAATTTATTCGAAAATTTCGAGGATCCAACGAGGATTCATGGCGCTCTCAGGCTCGTGAAAAACACCATAAAAGGGCGAATATGTTTCGAAAAGGGGGAACCACGATCGTCGATATGCCGCGGAATGAATAATGGAACGTACTTGGCCGCCATTCCAGGTTGGAATCGCGGCGAATGCGAAACGAGCCCCGAGAGTGAGACATTTAATTCGTCCCTGACCACCAGAAGGAACTTGTAAAATCATTCACGAAATGATCACCGGAAAACGAGCCAACGATATGACCTGAAATTGTTCGCGTTGTACTTTTCTTTCTTTCTCTTTCTTTTTTCCTTTTCTTCTTTTACTCAAACTGGCCATCTTGAAATTTCGAACGAACTTTCTAGGTTAGGGAAGATCGTTCCGGAAGATTTCGCGTGGACTTTTTGGGTATTCTTAACGATCGTGTTTCTCACCGTTAATTGCAGTTTTTCGTTGGTCTTTCGCCAATCTTGGCGAAATGAATTTTCCTTCAGGAATAATTACTTGGACGTTGATATGCTGGTTTCGCGTAATGAGTTTCCTTTCTTTCTCTCTTTTCTTTTGTGAGATACATCTGGACACTTTTGTATATAATTTTCACGTTAAGAATGAAACTGTATGATACATTTCATTTTCATTGAATTTTTGGTTACCGCAATTTAAAACATTTTTGTCACATTTGATCTCTCGATGGGTTTTGTGTAATACATTTTTTTCAGAGGACTGTTGGATACTTTTCGATGTAATTTTGAAATGTTTATAATTGCTAATTAATCTGTGTGACCAATTTAATTATTATATGCTTTTACTACAATTTTTGAAGGTTCTCTCAATTTTACTCTCCGACGATTATTACTAATTTGCTGTATTTAATTTGATCATTAATTTTACGTATTACATTTGCTTATATACAATTTTCGAAAACTTTCTTCATTTAATTCCATTATTTTATATTTTTTAATAAGTTACCGATGAAACATTGGTTTCTTACTGCACTCTTTTTTTACCATTTTAGAAAATAAATCTATTTTTTATTAGAGTTAGAAATTATGCCACAAAATGAAAGGAGCTCATCGGAGAGCGATCAGATGTGAACAATTTCTAAACTGAAATTACTGAACGTGGTAAAACACACGAGACCTAAGCTTCTTTCACGTGTGCTTAATTATCTCGTGAAACGACTAAGATCCATTTAGTCGCGTTATGTTTGTCACTGAAAATACTCGACAACGTGTTAATGACTGTTCTTATTCACAGTCGACGCGACAATCGATTATCGAAGTACAATCCCCCCTTTTTTCTCTCCTTTCATTGGAATTCAAGGGAAGCGCCTCGAAATGGCTGGAATACCACAGAAGCGTAAAACCGTGTCTCGCAACGGACGAAATCTCTCTCGCGGCGGAAAACGCTTTTATGTTAAACACGCGCCTGTATGTTTCTTTCTTCATACGTATTCCCGATCTCCTGTCTCTCCTTTCATGCACTCTTTCCACCTCCCTCTTCATTCGATGGAAATTTCGTCTGTAAAAAGAAGCTTAGCTCTCGTTGTTTACGAACTATGAGGCAAAAAATTAGGAAAAATTAAGCGATGAGAAACAAAGTATGGGTTTTATAAGCAGACGCGAATATTTCTTCATTTGAGAAAAAGAAGAATAAAAAGAAGAATATTCGGATTTTTCAATATTTCGGAGTTAACCTAATATGCTCGCTTAATCGAAATGCAATAAAAGTCAGTAAAAACTGGCGATTTATAATGCGAAAAAATCAATTACTATAGAAAATAACATATCTTTTAAAAAATAAATGAAAAAAGTTTCAATTATATTTCTACCATAGAAATATAATTACTGTTATTGTTATTATTATCATTATCATTATCATTATTATCATTAATATTATTATTTTCATTATTATTATTATTTACTCATGGCCATTATTATCACTAATATCGCCATTATCGTTGTCGTCGTCATCAGCATCATTATTTTCATTACCATTATTTTTATTATCGTCATCGTCGTCGTCATTATAACCATAATAATCATCATCGTCATCGTGGTCGTCGTCGTTATTATTATCATTGTAATCATTATAATCATCATCGTTGTCATTATTATCGTTATTATCATTATGATCATTATCATTATTATCATTATGATCATTATCATTATTATCATTGTGACCGTTGTTGTTGTTGTCGTTGTTTTTTGTTGTTGTCGTTGTCACTGTTATTGTCGTTGTCGTTGCTGTTGTTATTGTTGTCGTTGTTGTCGTCGTGGTCGTTGTTGTCGTGGTCGTCGTTGTCGTTGTTGTCATTGTTGTTGCTATTGTCGTTGTTGTCGTTGTCATTGTTGTTGTCGTTGTCGTTGCCGTCGTCGTCGTCGTCGTTGTTGCTGTTGTCGTTGTTATCGTCGTTGTCGTTGTTGTCGTCGTCGTCGTCGTTGTTGTCGTTGTTGTCGTTGTTATTGTCGTTGGTCTTGTTGTTGTTGTTACGTTATCATCATCATTTTTATTAGTATGATTATCATTATTATTAGTGTGATTATCATTATTATTAGTATGGTTATCATCATCATCATAAGGAGGAGGAAGAATAGGAGTATATAAAAGGCTGCGTTTCAATTATTTAATTTAAAATTAGTAGTTATAATTTAATATGTGATTATTAGAAATAAAACAATTAATTTAATATTTGAAAATATTAAAAATAATATTATTAGTAGTAATGCTAACGGCATATTACTATTATTATACGAATAAACATATGTATCCTTACAATGCGTATTTACATTTTAACTAGCTGATCAAAATAATTACATTTACTTGTTCGATTCAAATGAAACTTCTAATAATTAAAAAATTACGAACCCATCGTAGATAGAAACCGAGGGTTATCTGTATATAACCCTGATAATTGTTCCAGTAAATATCGTCTTGATTTATAACGCGTGCGGGCCAGGCTTCGTCGCACTCCTTTCATTTGCTATTCATCAGGTGGAAGTATCAGGCGGAAGACAGTAAGTAGAAACAGACACACCTTACCAGACAGGCTTAAGTAGCTCGAGACAATAGCCAGATGCACTCGCAGAGGTCCCAAACAGAGAGGTTGAAAATTTTCCAAACGACCAAAACAGAACGATAATTTACAACGTGCCCGCCTATATCTATCCTCGAAACTCAACCCACTTACAAAACCAAACATCCTCCGATTCACTAGAGGGCGGGAAGAAGGGGAATGAAATTTATGTGCTGAAACCACTCGAAATGATGCCTAGCCATTTTCCTCCACCTTTTTTTTCTTCTTTCTGCTTTTTCCCTGGCACTTTTCTTTCTCTCTTTGATCAGCCTAATCCACTTCCCGCGTTGATTTATCGCGATGATAAAATTTTACGACCCGTTCGACGAATTTCATTGCTCGGAGAACGTACCCTGATCGGAAATCGACCAACAAACGATCGCGATAGAAGAATGCATTCGATGCTTTTCCTTTTTTTTTTTTCGTATGAAAATTAGCCCTCCGGTTTTTAGCTGATGGAAATAGATAGACATAGGCAGTTATAATGAAAATAAGCGTGTTTTTCCGAGAATCTATAAAACTATGTTACTTTTTAATATACAGGGTGAATCAGCCAAATGGAATTGTCTAAATATTGCATTGAACATTCATCGTGTTGACAAAAGTTGTGTAATAAAGTAATTTTACAATTTTGTTGTAAAACTTTAATACACTCACACGCAAATATCTCGAAACCAACTGATCGGAATGGTATGGTTATATGTCGTTGAATTTGTATTTTTCATACTCTACAAGAGTATCCAAAAATAAATATAGGTTTATTAATAAAAAAAATATATAAGTAACCTTGAAAATTCGGATTAGTGAAATTTGTTAAAAAAATGATCATTTAAAAAGGAACTATTTCCACTATTATGTGTGCTCCTTAAAATAGTGCAACTTTCTCCTGAGAAATTGTTTTTACGATAACAAATAGCGCAGATATTTAGGTGATCTCATTTAATTTATCTACTTTGTACTCTAACTGATTTTTGGACACACTTAGCAAAATGAATGCCGGAGCTTTTCACCATTAGATCTCCATGCTGTCTGATTTTTTTCTGCCGGGACACAATTTACGTTCACACAGGATCACAATTCAGTTGCAAATAGGAACACACTTTATTTATAATTTCTCGCCTTTTTTTCTTTTATGTATAAGTATCGTTCACAGTAAGTAAAGAGGAAACGAGTTTTTCTAGTTGGAAAAATAACTAAATAAGAAGTACTTTGCTATCAAACTTAAAACAGACGTTTGGAAACTGGTTTGGTAGATGTAACAGACGGAATAAGAATATTAAAATAAAGATGTAAATAAATTAAATTAAAAATAATAAAGAAATTAGGTAAGAAATAATATTAAATTCAAAATATCAAAGAAATTGGGAAAAAGGAATAAAAAGAAATTAGATTTGCAGATTCTGCCACAGACCACTTATTTTTCTTATTAGACAATAATTTAATAACGAAGCTGAAGTAAAGAAAGTTTCAAAAATTCATCTTGTACCTAAAATTTGTTCACTATTTTCATTCACTAAAAAAATATGTGCAATCTCGTTTTGCGACAGTCAAAGTGTACTGAATCCAGCGAATCACACTCTGATTAATAAATATTGCTTCTATTAAAGTTGTACAATACGTGAAAATATTACGTCGACATCTAATATTTAGAGAAACATGAATACTGAATGAAAATTAAATAATATTAACAAAAAGAAACAAAAATAAAAATATATGAGCAAAGGGTACTTTCACTACGAACATATTAAAAAGAAAAAACAAAATGTCGCCTGTAACTGTTCAAAGTTTTACATTGTTCGATCTAAACAGCTCGTTTAAATATTTGAAAAAAAAAATAGAAAAGGAAGTGGAAAATTCCAAGAAGCGCTCGAGCTGAGAAAATGCCTTTCACGCGATTTCGAGGGCATGAATATTCAAGAAAAGAATTACGCAACGCTTTCGTACCTATCGAAAACTTTTCCTTTCATATCTCACCTTTAACCGTTTCATCACCGAATAATTCCCCCGTGCGAATTACAAGCGAGCGCTCCGCTAATAAATTGAGATCGCACCGGTGAAAGAGCAGCTCGATAACTCCACGACAGTAAGGAAGAAAGAAGAAGGGGGAAAAAAAAGGAAAAACACAAAGACTAAAAGGGGGGAAAAAAAAAGAAAGCTGTCTGCGTGATAAATCTGGCGAAATGAATTGGTGCAACGAGGGATACGATCGCGAGATCGTTTCGAAGTAGTCTAAAACCGGTCCTCTACCGTTAATTTATAGCTGGTCCTTCGATGTTGCATTGCGTTCACGTATATATTGCGTTTATTCACTTACCAACCAGCCAGCGTAAAACGATCAAGATAATTTCGTACTTATGAAATCGCCGCTCGACTTTCCATCGTTTCGCTTAGAATTCGAACAAGACGGGACAGAGGCTGATTTCGCGAATTGAACTGGGGCCAATCGGGCTTGTACATCGTGATGTTTACAAAACTATAACGAATAACCTACCGGGAACGTGTCTCGACGATAAAGAAAGATAAGAGGTGTGATATATGTATATGTACATATGATGGTTGGCTTAGTGGACAAGGTGTGATTCCTTGAAAAGAAATACAGCGGGTGGTTCAATTATTATGATCATCAAACTACGGATTTATGTGCGAATTTATATTCTTGAGAATATAGCAAGAAATGTGGATTCAACGTGATTTGTTGAAAATAAATACAGCGGGTGATCGAATTATTATGATCATCAAACTACGGATTTATGTGCAAATTTATATTTTTGAAAATATAGTAAAAATGTGGGAATTCGATGGAAAATTATTTCATCTACCAAGTATTAAGAAAAGTACTATAATTTGTATATATTTTTTATATTAAGCGCATTCCGTGCAATGTTGAAGCTTTAAATTTTCTATAAATGCGTAAAAATCTGCAGAGATCACTTCGAAATTATGCAGCATTTATTTAAATTTCGAATAAGAAATGAAGATACACTTAAAATAAAACCTTTGTTTATTATGAAAAGTATCGTTATGTTTTTGATGATATATAGGGAAGTTTACGAAATTTCTAAAAATTATTAGAAACTTTTTAGACTATTTATACGAATATTTCGTCATTTTACACTTTATCTCCATAATTCGTTGAACATATCTCTATTTTTTCTACAGTTTTCTTTTATTCCTGCGTCATGATACCATACTGAGACAGATTTCTCAATTAATTGCTGTTTATTAATTGTTACTAGTGTTTCAAGTGGGCGTACGTTTTATTATTAATTCTAATTTTTTTAAAATAATTATTAATAATTTTATTATTCAGAATTCTCATACGTTTTCTGTTAAATTCACATTCGGTAAATTACCAAGTTAAAGTTCGCATTTTTCTTTAGCTGGTTAAGTTGTCACAATATACTCAAGGTGTATATTTATACATTAACGGCAAAAACCAAGTATACTTTACTATTATTGAAGTAATAATGCCACCGAAAACAAAATGTTCAGTTTATTCATCTGTTCGTAACAATTTAATAACCCACTTATGTACAATAGTCGTTACAATAACAATAATAAGCATTTGGAAACAATGTTGGAGCCAAGATCGTGTCCATCATTATTCATACAAATTGTACAAACGAAAAGAAAATATTCAACGTTGACACATTTATGCATACGCGTATTCAAAAAATTAAAATAATATACTAAAGATATTCAAATCACATTTCTCAACTTTTTTTGTAAATGTGGTATTATTTATAAGAATAATTCGCAATGTGTTTTTTTTTTCAATGAAAAATTATATGTAACACTATATTAAAGATATTCAAATCGTATTTTTCAAATCCTTTTGTAAATGAGACTTTATTTAGCGGCATAATTATTGATATGTGTGTGTGTGTGTGTATTTTTTTTTGTTTTTTAATGAAAGATCACGCGTAATTTTATAGTAAAGACATTCAAACTGCATGTTTCAAATTTTTTTGTAAATGAAGCTTTATTTGGAAAAATAATTCTCGATACATATATTTCCTTCTATTTTTTTTTAAACGAAAAATCATATATAATATTACACGGAAGACATTAAAATCACATTTTTCAAATATTTTTGTAAATGAGGCTTTATTTGGGAGAATAATTGTTGATATCTGCATTCTTTTTTTCTTTTTATTGAAAAATCATATGTAATACTATACTAAAGATATTAAATTCGCGTTTCTCAAAGTTTTACATGAATGAGGCTTTATTTGAAAGAATAATTTTGGATGTTCTTTTTATTTAATGAAAAATCATATGATGCATATTAGTACTATATTTCTAAGAAACAGAAATATCTTATTTAATGATGATACAGACAGAAATTTGAACGTGCTTTATCATCGTGTTCAGTTCTCTCGTTCTTGAATTTCAAGAATAGAGCGCGAAGAGCGAAATCTAACAGAATTTCCGTTGCTTTGAGTTTACGATACGTGTAAGTTCCTGGCGTTTGTCGACGCTCGTAAATATCTTTCACCTCGTGATTTTATGTATTTACAAGAAATTTGCAATAATGTTTGCTGAACTTCAACGAAGGATTCTATTAAACTCGAGCATTCCAAATATTTTTATACATGCGATCAGAGGTTCGTAAAGTCTTCTATAAGAATTTGACACTTAAACAATCTCTGAAATTGTGAACATCTGAAGAATATGCAAAAATACACTCATCTAAAATACAAAATTGCAAAGATATCACATCAAATTCCCTAAAAAAGCATGTCTAAGAATATTTTATTTTATGATATAAATATTTTACAATACGAAAACTATTATACAAAAACAACTCGTATCTCCTAACAAATATTTTCTATTAAAAACTCTCTCTTGTGCATTCCATTACATTCCAAAAATAACACAAAACAGAGATCGTTTCTACAACAAAAATTCAACATTTCTAGTTTATAATTAAAAACGAGTAAGAATTATAATAAATTGATTTATTTTGATTATTATAAATCTGAATGTGCAGTTCATATTTGATATAATTATATAGCGGTAAACTTAAAATTGAAAATTGTACAATAGAAAATTCAGATTAGAATTGAATCTCGATAAATAAATTATTATACTGCAATTATTAGTGAATCAGCAACACGTTTGCAATTACCATTACACAAACAATTCCAAGTAAAAAATCATCCTGAAATCGCCACTGTTCAGTTATACACACTTTGATCTTTTTTTCCATATATCATTTTCCATTGTTGCATCGAAAAAAATTTATCTGGAAGAATTTTTAAGTTTCGAAAGAAATTTCCTTTTTCGTTTAACAGTGGTTTAGCTGTGAAACAATTATTTCGTATTGCTTTTACCAATGACTTATGAGACGCGAAATAAGACCTAACCTTCAATTATTCACACATTTGTACTTGAACAGTACATTCCGTGAAATGATGTAACTGCTAGTTATATATAACTATTTTTGTATACATAACAAACATTTGTCTTCTTTTTAAAACCATTTTTTTTTATATTGAACTTGAAAATTCCATTTCATGATACTGTCGTATTCGATTAACTTTAATTAATGCTCTATGGTAACATGATGTTCCTATTTTATAAATTTCATTGTGGTTGTTTACTGTTGCATTATTGCATTATATTATTGTACTAGCCTATTCTTTTGCAGTAATTGACACTTTACCGACTAAATTGTTCTATTCAATACTGGTTCGATTTTTGCTATTGCACTTATTCTTACAGTTCTAGAAATGTTCAATCAAAACTCGTGAGAGGGCTTACTATATCGTTTACTTTCTCTTATTATACAGTAATTAATTAATTTGTTGCGCTGACAGCAAGACAATGATTAATAGGCTCCCTAGATCGATAAACGTTGGCAGCAAAAAGCCGTTCAATATTTTTTCAGTCGGTAAAGTGTCAAGTATTAATTCCTGCTCCCCTCAGTAAAGTCTGAAATTGTATTCAACCATTTTTCCTCTCATAAACGACGAAAAATCGGGTTATAGAGAGTTAATTAACTCCTAACTTGAGCCAAAAGTGATAAATCAATTAAAAACTTAATCTAGGAATTTTTATAAAAGCAAGATAGAACAATTACCTTTTTCAATGGCAAAAAGTTGTTTTCAAACGGTGAATATTGTTCAATTAATTAATTCTCTTATGCACAGTAGCGACCAGTAAAATTGCACCACTATTTAAAACCACAGTTTGTCGAATATGTAGCCGCATTATAAATTCATTTAACGCGGTCTTCTAATAGCTTTTCGTAATTTGATGCAAATAGGGTTGTATTAACCCTTTCGCTGCGACAGATTTCAGTACGTGCGTGACGAAAAGCAGACGTTCAATTACCACTTAGTCGCAAAATTTGTCAAATTGTTATCAAAAGTTTACAAATTTGAAGTTCATTTCGATAATTAAAATGGAAGTGCATAAATCACAAAATTGAGGAATAACTTAGGGTAAAACGGCAGTAAAAGAAGAGTACGAGCAAATCTCGAAAAAACTTATAGGCGTCGACAATAATGAAAGGGTTAAGATGTGTTTCCATTTGTTGCATCGTTGCGTATTCTTAAAGAAAATTGGTAAAATGGATGCAAAGCAGTTATTAAGATTCGCGAAAGTAACTACAAAGTATAATAAATCATTTCAAAAATAAAATTTAGAATAGCCAATAATGTTTGAAGGTAGAAAATTCTTTATAAGCGCGAGTGGTGAAAAAAACTTAACAAATTCGAACAGAGAGATACACTTAAGCGAAAAAATTTAACGTCTGCGCCACAAAAACACACGGTTAGCCAATAATCACGTGAAACATTCCTATGACGAGTTTATAACGAGCGTTAAACTCTTAACAGAGAACAGTGTACCGTGCAACTTGGACAATCGCGATAACGACGAAAACTTCAAAGAAATTTGGACAAAGCTGTCTCTGTGCCTAATTACACGACGAATAGAGCAACACGCTCATATCGTACAATGAATCTACCCGTAGACTCGCATTATCCGCATCCTGCACGGTGTTCAGCCGTGATATGCTCGAAGCATTGTGCTGGTAAACCACATGTCACCCTCGACGCTCAACTATCGATCAAACGGATACACGATACGTCGGCTTTCGGGCTTCCATTTCGATGGGAGACGCGTCTTCTCCTTCGAAGGAGAAATCGACGTCATGCTTGAAATGACAGTGTTTTAGAGTAGAAGTTCGAATTTACTGGGTGTCGAAGTGTATAATTCGGTGACTTTCGTTCGATTCTAACAATTTATCTGCTGTTCGTAGCTGAACTTACTACGCCTTTTCTATTCAGAATACACTTCCGTCTACATATAAGTCACTGAACACTTAACACGTTGAATGCCACGCTAATTTTACGTGACTTGCCCGTAGCGCCAACATGAATTTACGGCATATCGCAATATGAACCCATAGTATTTAAGCATACATGTCATATATATATAAGTAAAACTATTTTTAGGTATTCTATTGTTGCATTAATTTTTTCACACCATTGTAGTAACGATGATAATATTGAAAAATTTTTAAATACTAAAATTTACTCGAATTATGGGTTTCTAGTAATCTTGGCCTCGCCGGTCACCTATGATCCCCATGACGTTCAACGTGTTAATAACCTCTGAGATATATTACTCTGGACCCTGCATCAGCCAATTGTTCTACTTTCTCTTTGGTACAACTTTGAGGTTAGGTCAGGGGTATTGTTAGTTTTATGGTCTCGATTCGAAGGAGAATTAAAAACGTGACAATGTAAAACAGATTATGTTTATAGTTCACAGACCATTTTGTCATTTCAACATTAATAAGTTTTGTTTTTCTATAAGTTTCTGACATCACCAGACACGAAAGCCTGGAAAGACAAAACTTTTTCTGGGGTGCCAATCAATGAATCTATCCTAATGAACTCAATTTTCTGAAATATTTTTCGTCAATGATTTGAATGCTAATTTGTAACACCTAGGATTTCTGATCAATACATCTTGCAATTTTATTATTCTAGCAATTCTTCCTCGGTGAATTCAATTTCTGAAGTACAGGGTCGTTCCAATGCGACGTCTGACATCTGAGAAAATATGAAATTGCTACAAGTAAAGAAATGAATAACACCATGAAACGCGATCGCCTTGATCGGCACTTATCGACGGACAAACAAAACACTGCGATTGTGTTGCTTGAAATTTTGTTGCAGTTACATGAAGGAAGAGCTATCGAGTAAATTTCGATAGTTCTGAAATTTACTCAATTTTATGGCTCTACGAACAAACTCAGTGTCGATCACCGGTGACCTCCATGGCGTTCAACGTGTTAATAAAATTAGGATTTGGACTTCGAAATTCTAGTTTTTAAAGTAGTTTCTCGAACAATGTATTCTTCATTTGCAACGATAATTAATATTTGAACATCTTTGAATGAATAATTCTTTTCTAGAAGTATTCATTGGGATCATAGGGACTGTCAAATTAAAACTAAAGATCTACTGTACATCTGGAAAACTGGTGTGCAAGGAGTTTTTATTTTTAATTGGAAACGATGAAATATCTCATGAGTGGTTGATGTTTTAAAAAAAAATGTTCTTACAAAAACTGTTTGGTATCAATAAGAACATTACGTGAGATCTTGTTTCTTTCCTTTTTTTGTAAATTGTAATTTCTCTGGTGTTCGATGATTATTTCATCGAGAAACTGAAATTTCGATTTCTATCGAGAATTTTTGAATATCAAGTTTAGGAATACGTGATTAAGAAAATTACAACTTTTCTGGTATTCGATGATTAGTTCATTGTGAGAATCTTAAGTTTTTGTTTATGACGAGCATTTCTGAATATTGCCTTGATATAATGAAGAAAATTAGAACTTTTCTAATATTCGATTATTATTTCATTGAGACATTCAATATTTTTTTCTATCTACAATTTCCAAATATTAAATTTGCATGGTGGAGAGAATTAGAACTTTTCTAGCATTCGATGATTATTTCATTGAGAAACTCAATAATTTTTTCCATCTAAAGTTTCGAAATATTAAATTTACGCGATGAAAAGAATTCCAGCTTTTCCCTATTCGATAATTACAATTGAAAAATTCAAAATTTTTGTTTCTATCGGAAATTTTCGAATATCAAATTTGCGTGGTGAGAATTAGAACTTTTGCAACATTCCACGATTATTTCATTGAGTAATTCAAACTCTTTTTTCCTGTGAAGAATTTCTGAACATCACATTCAGTTGATAAAGAAAATTAAAGCTTTTTCCGGTATTCGATGATTATGTCATCGAGAAACTAAAATTTTTATTTCTCTTGGGAATTTTCGAATATCAAATTTACAAGTACGCGATGAAAAAAGTTAGAACTTTTCTAGTACTCTATAATTATTAGAAAAGTTTGTTGATTACTAGAAAAAAAATACTTCGTTGAGAAACTCAAATTTTCGTTTCCATAAAAAATTTCCAAATACGGAAGTTATATGATGAAGAAAATATCTTACGTTTCATTGCACGGATACAATGAACAACGACAGCGTGGTAAAATCTAATCTAAACGAAATGAAAAAGGAACGTAGAAAGATCCATTTGGGAACGATGCAAGACAACGTTGTTCGCAAAATGGAATTCCAGTCGCGGAAATTTCGAAAAAGGAAGCTCGGGGTGTCGAGAGCAAATCCAATTCTTCGTCAGAACAAAGAAAGAAAGAAAAACTCACGTGCTGATTCTTCCGCGGCATGAACACGCAGAGAAAAGCGGAACAATACCTAAGCGTGCAAAATACGCGAGTTCGAAAACCAAAAAAGAACAAAAATATAAAAAAGAAGACACTTGTTTCACACGATACATGAGAATAAAGAGAAAGATTCCAACGTAACGTGTGATTATACACGCGAACGTCGAAAAATTCGTGAAAATGGAAGAAGAAACGACCATACTTATAGCTTATCGTTAGAACAACCTACCACATTGTCGATCGCGTGCATTTTCTACAAGCCGGAGCTTACGACGTTGAAAAATATAAAATTTGAAAAGAAAAGATTTCAACACGTTGAATGCTATGGGGGTCCACCGGTGACCGGCAAAGCAAAATTTATTAGAAACACATAATTCAAGTAAATCTCAATATTTTCGAATTTTTCAATATTATCATCGTTACTTCAATGGTGTGAAAAAATTAACGCAACATAGAACATACAAAAATAATTTTCCTTGTCCACTTAAATAAGGCCACCTAAATATCTTTTTGAATTATTGCGGTGCAAAAAATATTTTTGACGCTATTGATATGGTTTTAAGAGAAGAATCGAAGGGAGGCAAAAATATTTAGAAATTTTATTTTTTAATGATTTATAAATTAGCGTGTCATTCAACGTGTTAATAATATTCGTGATATTAGCTCAAATATGCTTACTATTTTTAAAATTTGGAATGCTTTTTGCCCCTTGACTGTGGACGATTGCCGATAAAAAAAAATACGTGTAAAATATTTTTCGAGAATTATTGTGTACCAAAATTTCATCGATATCGATGATTATTAATTAGGAATATTGCTTTGTTGTAACATTCTTACATTCAGGCATCCGTAAAGCGTACAAGTAACTTGAAATAATAAAATAATAATTATAATATTTCATATCACTTACACAGATCAAAGTAATTTGTTTGGTAGAACGTTGAAATAAAGTAGAAATATTATAAACAACGTAGAATTTTTTAAAAGTATCCTAAGGTGAAGTTTATGCGACGATACATCACGAAATTCACAAATATATCAAGCATAGCCATTTTTCCGCAACACGGAGAGATCTCCCCGTGTTAAAATTAGAATATTGGATGAACAAAGAGTGTTGAAATTTATTTTCTGATTTAGAGTAGTATTAAATGTATCCCAGGATTGTTTTTAATAATTAAACCGCATAGTATTTGTTTCTACGCAATGGTGCATCATAAAATTCACAAATATTTCAAGAGTGTCCATTGTCTTCTTAATAAAGAGAGATCTCCCCGATCAGTTAGCAAAGTGTTAAGAAAGAAACGTTTCTTATTTGAAAAAATTAGTTAAAATATAAACAATTTCTACAATCAATTTTTGTTTTAATTTTAATATCTCACGAAACAATTGATCCCATGTATGTACATAAGCGCAATTGCTCCACGAGGGATGATGCGAGAGTAAAAATATCTACTTTGTCGTGGAAAAGTTTGTTGCGCGATGCACTCGCTTGCAACTTGCACTAAAGTCCATAGTTCAGGGACAAAATGGCGTGAAATCGATTGAAAACATAATACGCAACGAGACATTGTTGTACATGGCGATTTATGTCTAACGCTGTTCAAGATCTCATGAAGGCAAAACATAGTAAACGAACCTCTTTGACCCTTTTAAGCTTGAGATAATGATTTATTGAAACGGTGAAATTTTTCATTGTAACGACATATTCTCGATATCGCCTTTCGTTACCTATCACAATCATCTTATTTCGAACATCTTTAATCCTTTAATTGCTGTTGACTCCTGAAGGCTTTTCAGAAAATTAACTCGTACTTTTATTCTGTTACCACTTTTTCGCCTGAATATTATTTTTTACGCATTTCAACTTTAATTTAACTCTTAACTAGTCACGTGTCATCTGCGAGACTGCTTCGTTTACAAATTTCCTGTTAATTTTAATACTAAGAGGCGCTCAACCCTCTCACATCACCTAATCACCACACTATAAAGTTCACCTTTTATCATCTGTTAAGCTCGTCTTTTATTAGGCTGTAACATATGAAATATCCGATTCTGTTGTATCAAAATCATATTTTTTCAGTAAACATTTATGTCTTTGAAAATGTTTCAAATACAAGCTCAAGAGTAGACTTTCTTTCATCAGCTTCAATCTTCATCTGTTTCGCTTGCATTGCTAACCTTGCTTTTAATCCTCTTGCTTTCTAACATGAATCAACGTGATTTTCGCATACTTTCTTTATACGAGTGAAAAAGTGATCATAACGTAGCAACAGCTACTCAAAACATAAATGCTGCATTCGTTAATGACACAGTTAACCGACGTACAGTGTGTTTACTGTTCCAAAAATTCTAAACCGGAAATGAAAGGCTCGTTATTGAAGTACATGGAAGACCAGCGCTTTTCGTGAACGATGATCAGTTGCAGCTTTCTATCGAAGCAAATACGCGACAAACAGTTAGAAATTTAGTTCAAGAATGCGATGTAAGTGCCATGACGATTTCACGTCACTTGAAATCGATTGGAAAAGTGAAAAAAGTGGACAAGTGGGTGCTGCATGAAATTAACGAACGGCAGAAGCTCCAATCAAGAAAGCTCCGTCAAGATATATGCAATTCGCTGTTAATTTAAAATGATAGAGAACCGTTTTTGGATCGCATTGGCACTTGCGATGAAAAATGGATATTGTATGACCCCATGACATATGCCAAAACCAACTTTGCATCCAAGGAAGACAATGATCGACTATAATTTGTTAAAGCCGGATGAAACAACCACAGCGGAGAAGTATTGTGCCGAAATTGAAGCACGGCACCAGAAATTGCGAGTAAAACAACAGGTATTGTTCAACTGAAGGGGCCCAAATCTGCTTTATGATAATACTCTATCGTATGTTTCACAAATAAAGGTGCACAAGCTGAATAGCTTAAAATATGAAACTCTGCCTCATCCACCATGTACATCTGACCTGTCGCCTACTGATTATCATTTTTTCAAACATCTCACCCATTTCCTCGGCGAGAAAATGTTTATGTATCGAGAAACTGTCGAAAATGCTTTTAAACAGTTTATTGCCACCGGAACACCGAATTTTTATAAAAATGAAATTAAGAAACTTTTAAATGGAAAAAATGTGTAGACTGCAATGGTTCTTATGTTGATTAATCAAATTTAATATTAAAAAAGTTATGTTCATTTAAAGTTACCGCTAAAAATCGGATATTTTATATGTTACAACCTAATAACACGACTAATTTTTTAGCCTGGTTGGTATTTGCACATGGTGTGCCGACTAAAGGTTTTCGAAAATCCATCTAAGTATTTTGAGACTAGAATTCAAAGGTTCTAACTGTTTTCTAATACTCCAACTTGTACTGTGACTCTCCTGTAACTCGATGTTCATTCTATCGTGATTCCTTCCAATCTCATTGCTCGAACTTTCGTCTGGAACTCTGTTAAGTTATTTTAATGTTCTATGTTTCAAATAATCCTACGCAATTATGCAACGTCTTTTGTTTGTCGCGTTCAGTTCCTTTGCCATTGTAACTTACTGAAAACACGTGTCTGTTAATGTGCCACTACAAAAGAATAAATGTTTAAGTTCAATTTATGTTGACTCCCAAGAATTTGTGATAAAATTGAGCTTTCTCTCTGTTTTTAGAAATACCAGTCTTACAGACGGCACATGACCATTTGCGTACGAAAAGTTTACATTACAGATTAAAAGTTAGCAACACAAATTTCGTGCAAATTAGAAAATTTTGAATCTTTAAACTTCCGAAAACAATTTGACAAATTTAACATTTATGTTTCTACTGAAATCAGCTGTGGCGAAAAGGTTAAAAAAGCGCTAAATTAAACGATCACATTCGTGAATTTAAAGTGGCACGAGTTGAATGTGGATCTACAATGTGGAAAAAACAAATTCCAAATTACTAGAGATGTTGCATTAATATTTATGGCGATCTTAAAACGCAGAGGTCGCTTTAAAGCGTTTGTCATCGACTAGCAGCACTTTCCAACGCACTCGATAAATACAAACGTTGTTCTCTTAGAAGATTCGCATAGCAACATCTTTGACATGGAAATCTCTAGGCGGCATACATTCGTGGAAAGTAACCTTGCTACGCTTTCGTTGCAAACAGGAAATCAATCTTGCACGTATGAATAACTAAGAACTTCGAACCCGTGAAAAAATACAAAGAAGAACGTTTTTGTTAAATGAACACCACTCTACTCAACATATGCAATAAATATGCACATAATTGACTTTTGCAAGTTCAGTTTGTCGTTCTTCTAATATCCACAAATCGAAAAACCTAACCTCTGTATGTTGAACATTCGTTCGCTAACTTCTTACTCGAAAATTTCCAAATTTCCGAATTACCAAATTTCCAAATTATCAAATTTCCAAATTTCCAAATTTCCGAATTACCAAATTTCCAAATTATCAAATTTCCAAATTTCCGAATTTTAAAAGTACAAAATTTCCAAATTTTAAAAGTACCAAATTTCCAAATTACCAAATTTTAAAATTACCAACTTTCCAAATTACCAAATTTCCAAATTTCAGAATTTTAAAAGTACAAAATTTCCAAATTTTAAAAGTACCAAATTTCCAAATTACCAAATTTTAAAATTACCAAATTTCCAAATTACCAAATTTCCAAATTATCAAATTTCCAAATTTCAGAATTTCAAAATTTTAACGATTCCCTTGAGATTTTAGTTATCAAGAGGTTCTACAGTATTTCGAAACACTTTGAGGCATGATAAATTAATAAATACGATATTTTATCCAAGGATAATTACGAATATACAGGGTGTTTCCGAACTGGTAATACAAGCGGCAATAGAATGACTCTACATGCAAAAATAAATCCAGAAAAAAGAATAAAATTTTTTCGTATCGGGTTTCGTTTCCCAATAAATCAATGTTGAAGATCTGCTGAGTAGTACACTGATTTCATTTCTACGATACACAAATATCATTGCGTTGCTTGTGTTACTGTTCTGATTTATTACATTAGGTAATACCAAGGGATGAACAGTGAAACAAAATTATTTCTTTATCGAGAATTTTTTTTATTAATTTACAAATTGTTGGAAATGACCCCTATTTTTCGACAAGATAATTGTGTCCTACGTATTACACTCCTGTGAACGTTTTCCAGGCTATTTTCCCTTTCCAAGTGTTCGAATGTAAAAAGTATCTTCTCTTCAAGCTGTTCCCTACTCGTATTTTCCTCCTGATAAACAAGGGATAATATATAGCTCCATAAGTAAAAATTCATTGGTGTCAAATCCGGAGATCGTGGTAGTCAAGCTACATTACCTTTTCAATCTTCATCCTAACAAGCCAGAAGCAACGAATGATCTAAAGGACAACATTCGAGTTGAAATTCGTGAAACGACTCCAGCAACATGTCGAAAAGTTGTTGAAAATTTCTATATTCGAATTGATGTCTGCAGATGCAATCGTAGTGCACATTTAGATAATATTCTGATCTTTGTATAAGTGTAATAGATCATACTTTCAACGAAAAGAAAAGATTTGAAAAAATTCCAAACAGTTTGTATTTTATTAAAAAGAACGGTGTAGGCGTGTAATTTGGATGACACTATATAATATAATGTAGCAAGATTATTTATTTATAATAGATAATTGATAATATTATATAATCTAATATAGCGTAATAGATAATATTTGTTTACAATAGAATACAAATAGTAAGATTAATTTAATTGTATATCGAAAAATGGGGGAAATATCACCTGAGGATTCTAGGTGTTATTATTTCTGAGGACCATTAATTACTACATTTTTGACTTTTGAAAATCCACGTGTCTTTTTTTATTTTTGCAGAAACGTATCGTACGGTAGAATATTTTCGTTGATATTAGATACCAATGTTCGATGAAACACTTTATTAAATTTTCCCTTGAATACAAAAACGATTTTCTCCATGAGCTGTTCCCTACTCGTATTTTCCTTCTAAAAGTCAAGGAACTTTACGTGGCTCCATGAGCTACGTTACCTATTCGATCTTCAGCCTTTAGTATTATCTAACGTAATAAATTAGAACAGCAATACGAGCAACGAAATTATGTTTGTATACCGTAGACGTGAGTAGTACGTTTAGATCTTCGACACTGATTTATTCGAAAACGAAGACCGATACGAAAAAATGTTATTCTTCTTTCTCGACTTTGTTTTATGTGTACAGTCACCCCCTTGCCGCTTATATCACCAGTTCGGAAACACTGTGTATTACATGAACACATCGTTCTCCTGTAATTTATAAATGTAATTTCCAGACTGGAAAAATTGCATCGAGAGGAGTCCTAACTTTTTCATTACGTGGTGCATTTAACTCGAAACGTTTGTCAGTCTTGTTGACGGACAGGTTCGATCTGTTGTTCGTTCCATGGAGTCGTGAGCGAGCACGTAGCCAGGAGAAATACTGCTAACATCCAGCAGGTGTGAAGAATAATTTTCAACCTTCGAATTTACTTCGAGTGTTCGATCACTTTCAGTGATACTTGAACACGTGTTTGGAATTTCCTCGTTCATTCTCAGGTTGAATTGATCGAGAATCATTCGACAACGCGTATGTTCGAGAGGAAAAATGAAACTGAGATTTATTCAGATTTTCTTTCTTCTTTGCGGAATATTGAAGTTTATGATGGCTGTATATCTGTCTTTTTGCGAGTCTTAGTCACGTGAGTAAACGATTTACGAGACAGAGTGCTTTTAGTGGTTGGAATCTTTAGTCCTGCGGTTTTCCCGCTCGATTTTAACTTCGGTGTACACGTTCGAGACACGTGTGAATAGTTATCATTCGGAAATGATCATTTGAAGATCCGTTAAAAAACTGATTTATCGATTTAACGAATAAATAGTTAAAAATGTTTAAAAAGGCAAAGGAAAAATAGGAGGATGTTTTATTTCCAAGCATTTGAAGTTCTCAAGTCAATATTGTATTTATCTATAGAACAAGATATTTCTTTATCTTGCAAGATTGGAATTTCTCATGAGAGACTGAATCTACCAAAAAAATTTTCTTTACCAAATTTCTTTTTAAGATTTCAAAGATTTTCACAGTCACAATTACTTGAATTACCGAACAGTTAAAAGATTTTATTATTAGCTAAACAATTGACACAATTGAATTCAATAAATCCAAAATTATTTGCAAAACATTTGGTTATTTCCCAAGAAAATGATCGGGAAATATTAGAAATTAGGAAAAACCCAAACAATGTATATGTTTCCATATCACTCGACCTGCAAATAAGTATTTTGCATTATGTGAAGTTTCCTTTCATGTGAAATATCTTTTGTAAAAACATTTTTGATAATTCAGTATTTCTCGCGAAATAATCGCATTTTGCGAGTTAAAGACATTTTTCTGTATGCAGGATGTTTCCAAGCTGAGGCGATACAAGCCGAAAAAGGGTGAAATCACATGCAAGAGTAAGTCGAAAAGAAAATATAACATTTCTTTATACGATAGACTTCATATCTCTGTAAATCGGTGTTGAAGATTCATCAAATAGTGTACACTTGCACATAATCTCGTGTCTATTTCTGATAAATATCACTGTGGTGCTTGTATTGCTATTAAATTAGATAATACTGTAGGAGTGGGTTGCTGTGTGGGTGTTACTGTTTAAGTTAGAAGTAAGCATACTGTCGTAGCATAGTTTTACTTTAGAATGTAGTTTACCCTTAACTACTTCATCATCGAGCCACTTAGACCAACGTTGTACAGACTACCCTTGTAGAAATCTTAGTATTACTATTAATTTTAAAGGTATGAGAGGACGAAGAATGAATGGTGACAAGATTGTGAGGAAAAATAAAAAGAAGATAGTGTGGGTTAAGCAGTTAGCGAAGCGATAGCGAAATTGCGTAGAAAAGAGTAGAATTGTGTGACATTACATGAAATAGAATAAAATTTAGGCGTAGTGCATTAGGATAGGACATAGTTACTCTTAATTAATTAAATATATTTATTAGTTTCATCGCTTGCATTGGCTTATTCACAAAAAGCTTCCAATCCCTCCTACAATAATGATAAACATTGAGACGAAATTATTTCCTGATCGAGAACTGTTTCTATTTATTTAAAAATTGTTGGAAATGATCTCAATTTTTCTACCAACATAATTGCGTACTACGTATTACTGTTTACTGTTTCCTATGAACATTCACCGGGGTATTTTCCTTTTTCAAATTGTTCTAACGCAAAAAGAACACAAATGCAACAAAAGCTAATCTACAGCATAATCAAGTGCACGTGTACTCGACGAATCTTCAACATCGATTTACACGAAAATTAAATCCTGTACATGAAATCATAATTTATCACTTTTCGATAAGTTTCTCGGAATAGTTTCAGCAACACTTCAAAGGACAGAATTTCGAAAACCTGGTGATGTATCTTTCGAATCCATTTTTACCAGAAAAAGACACACCGGAAATAATGGAACAAGCGGAACTTAACCTTTTGACTACGAAAAGCGTATATATGTATATGTCTTCTAAATTTTTCTTACTACACCACATTTACTGTTTTCTTAATTGTTTCCTAACATAAAATTTATGGTTAGATGTAACATAGCTATTGCAAATAGCTGAATATTCGTAACTATATCACTGTTTGCATATTTTTATTAATAAATACTGTTCAGTCCCAATTTCGCTGTTCTCGTAGAATCACATCGTGAATTAAATTGTACAAACTTATTCCTTTGCTGTATACTATATTATATTATATTAGTATAGAAAGTATTATATCAGTAAAAATATACAAGATTTTCGCATGAATAATTTACAGTATTTTTCTGGTAACTGATAGATCTGTGAGAAAACTAGAAAAGGGCAAAATTTTTTATGGCTTGAATAGATTTCTCGAATTTGCAATAGTTTCACGTAATTACGATACCACGAAGTTTTGTTAACTGTCAATTATAATCTATTTTTTTCTATTATACGAAAACGGTTGCTTAAACAAGTTCAACGATCGGTGACAATATTTGATGTAACATAATTAAACGACAAGCTCTTAGTATCTTATTTTTATAACGATATTACAAATGAAAAATGTTCATTTAGAAATTTGATCGTATGTACTTGTACTATGAGATTTCAGACTGTTGTTTTAATCATTTTTAATGACTGTTCAGCTTTATTTTGCATTCAATAAGCGTCCTCATACTTATGAACGGGAGTGTATGTAAGCGTCTATTTAATTCAATTTCTGATCAGTTTTATGATTTTATCCCTTTGTTATTTTTCTAAATAATACAGTTTATCTTAAAAATATTTAATCGGAAGAAAAGAAAAGGAGTAAGTATCGTAAGTAGTAGTGAAATCAGAATGATATAAGTATTATTAATATTCGGACACCTTTTAAAACAAAATAACTTTTCCTAAAATTGAACCAAATGAACCGAATCCTCGTTAGAAGTTAAAAGGATCAGTTTACTAGATGACGTGCAAAAAATATTTTGAAAAAATTGTAATTAGTCGGAATTACAAAGAACATACTAGAGTTCTCTTTTTACATCTGAGCTTGTAATGAAAATTTAAAAAATATCTTTTATAAATTTATGTTCGTTATATACATGCTGAAAATTTCATCGAACGACAGGTATTGAAAGATGGAAAAATCTTTCGATTTATCGCAATTATAGGCGAAAAATCCTTGCCATTTTCAATCGCTTGTAGCTCATAGAAGTGCTAACCGATTTCAATGAAATTTTCAGCATGTATACAATCGACATAATTCTAGAAAATGCACTTTTTAAATTTTCATTATGAGTTCAGATAAGAAGGTTGCAAAAAGTGACTGTTATTCTTTTCTTCGATATTCGGATCAGTTGGAATCTTTTCAAAGCTGTTTATGCTCGTCATTTAGTAAACTAATCCTTCTAACGAGAACATAATTCGTTTGGTTAAATTTTAGAAAAATTATTCTGTTTCAAAGGGTGTCCGAATATGGGAGTCACTGTACAGTCCCGTCCATAAGTCACCGGACACTTACTAAAATTAGAATGCGGACTTCGAAATTCTACTTTTTACCGTAATTTCTCAAACAGTACACTCTTTTTTTGCAACAGTAACCAGTAACTGAATATTTTAAAATAAATGATTCTTTTCTAGAAGTATTTATTGGGATTATAGGAACTGTCGAACTAAAAATGAAGAAGATTGAATGATGCAATTTTTCAGCACCATGTTAGTCTCTATTTAGTAAAAAACCCTTCTTAAATTGTTTATAAACACTTAATGAAGCTACAGATATGTTCTTTAATTAATTTTTAACTGTCGAAGTAAACCAAATGTGTATACAGAATAACATCGTATAGAATTCGAGCTGTATTTAATAAATACTTCTTTTTCTTAACATTTATTCGTGTTATACATGTGCATTTTTAACTTAGCATTCAGATGTAACCGTAAAATAGATAAAAATAACAAAATATATTATAAATTCGCAACAGCAAATTGTATTTGCATGCTAATAATCATTTTGCTCAAGAAGCACAAGTGTCCGATGATTTATGGACGGGAGTGTACATCGATAGGTCCGTGCAAGAGTGCGCCGACAATCGAAGAAACTCCAAGGAACTTCGCGAAACAGCTAAAAAATAATTAACGAATGCAGTGAACCGCAAGGTAGATGCTTTGCTTTTTCCCGTGGTTGCATAACGCACCAACAGCCAGAAGGAGTCACGAACTCGCATTTTTTCTAATTCGACAGACCATCGAAGTTATGCAATCCGCAGTTCGTGACTGGAGCCGCGATTTCCCGAGCGGCAGAAACCGTTTCCAGCTCTGTAAATACAGGGTGCTCCATGGAATGTAGTTACTTGCTGGCGTGAAGTAGTTCTTCGTGAAAAAATACGTCGAAAATGAGAAGATTTTATCGAGCGAAGCTTCGTTTTCGAAAAATTCTTTGTTAAAGACTTTCAGACTGTCACGTAGCAATGTAAATAGTACAAATGAATAATGCAACTCCGCTTTTGCATATAATTTTCACTGAGACATCTATAATACCGGATTCATTTATAAACACATCTGGTACACGATTATTTTAACTGTCCAATTAACGTTATGCAAACTGTACAAGAAATGGAATATCTATGTTTGTTAAATATCATAAAACAATGTTATTAGACAATATTAATGTACAATAATATAGTAAAAAAGATAATAAATGATTACTAATTTATTGCTTGATTATTGTTCATTAATACTCTTTATATTATTCATTAATATTGTCTAATATTGAAATTAATAATAGTCCTGTAGAGTATCGAACTTTTCAAAGTAGTTTAATGAATGTAGAGATAGAAATAAAAGAAGTGAATAGAATAATAAGCATATAATTTTTGGCGTCTCGAAGACGTCAAACTCAAAAATGACATATGAAAGAAATGACGTCTTCGAGACGTTTTTGTTTGACAATTAAGGTGTAGCTTCATAATACAGTATTGTATTTAATTAAAATTATTATTTCATACATTAAACTGTCTTTGATGCTTGTGGAAATCGAGCCAATGACGAAATTAGTAACGACGAAGACAAATTCGATTTTAGATTATTTAAAAAGCAAATCAATAATTTCTGCAATGAGAGATTTGAATGAAATAATTGGTTCAAAAAAACGGAAAATAAGAATAACAGCGAAAAGCTACAGATTCTTAGGAAAGATCCAGAAGGATAAAGTTCAGAAATGATGAAAAAACATAGAATCGCAAATATCTCTAAATTGTAACAGAATTATTAGATTTCTCAAATTTTAAACGACAAAATACAAATAATTATACTGAAAAGAAACCAAGAAAAATTCAACTTCAGCACAAAAGCTTCGAATGTAAAGGGTTAAATTTACTCGTACCTTCATTTTATATCGAAAATATTCTATTTAAAATCTCTTTTGTGCACCTTTTTCCTGCACACTTTTTATCATGAATTTTCTACCGATGCTGTACCGACATCGATCATTTTATTATTACAGACTACCTCATCTATTGGGTCAAAGTGATTAACTCCATTTTTGCAATATTTTCGAATTTTAGTACCAAAGCACATAATTTTTGCTGAAATTTTTATAAATGAAATAAATTTAGTAACTTTGTTCTACGAAGTTAGTCACTTTAGCTTCTAAGCGTCTGAATTTTTAAACAACAAACGATATGACAAATTCTTGTAGATATCCCCATCAACCTCAAATGTACATACATCGACCAATAGTAAAACAGCTTTAGTTTCCACTATTGGAGAATCTTGACGCCAACGAGGCTCTCAGAAGAAAACGAGAAAAAGCAATCTTTGAAATTCAAACTATAGTTTTCTTAGTATTCTTTCACTCTGAATGAAGATCATCGTGAATTTGCTTGCACCTTTGAAAACAGACACGACGCGACAGATAAATTAAAAAATCTTGAAAACTGATTTCGCAGAAACGAAATATGGAAATTCTCGTATAAAAGAGCAATACGCTAAACTGCAATTTTTCTGATAACATTTTCTCGAAAATGATAGTTCAGGTGAAACAAACTTTTACTCACCTACTTTTTCTTCAACTATTCTTTCACGATGAACATAGTATCGTTCACTAATATCACTCTGTATAAAAGCACATAACGCAGCGAGAACAAGAGTTTACAGAGTCTCGTTAAAAGTTCGACGGAAATAACGAGCGAAACAACGCGTGGTGTGAGCACACGCGCGACGGAAGACGGGCAAAAATGAGGAAGGAAGAGAAAAATCGGCTATTTTCGACGACGCGGAGAGTTCATTGTATTAACCTCCGGTGGTAACTCGTTAAAATTTCTGTAAACAGAAAACGACTGTTATAGTGACCGAAGTGGAGGTGGGCAAACGACGAAACGAAACCAAGAAATTTCGTTAACGAGCCCACTGTGTTTTACCGCTAAAAATATCGAGATTCGCTTCTCGAACTTCTCGACGACGAAATAAAAACGAATCCAACATTAAAAGTAAATCAGTATACACACTATCTACTAATGACATACACAGGGTGTTTCATAAATGCGTGTCAATACTTCAGAGGGTAAACCTGTACACTAAAGACAAGTGAAAAATGTCATATGGACATGCATCCTCGTCCACAAGTCATGGGACATTTAATCGTTTTACAATGAATCAAGTTTGGATGAAAGATTTAGTTACTTATTTCGATACGGACTAAACGACACCGCTGTTTTTATAACGTATTGTAGATCCACCACCAGAAACATAGAAACACCAATCTAAAGAGAAGGTCAACCATCTTTAAAACTAGTATAACCAATTCACCAACGCACACAACATTTATAAAAGAGCTAACAGACATAGCATTAGAATTAGTATTATGAAGAAGTACGCTACTACATTAGAGATTTTTTGCAAATTTTTTTATATAGTCACTTATGCAATTAACAGCACAACGAATTGTAAATCTGTGCATTGAGTCCTAACCTAACCTAAGTACCTAACCTAACCCATGCAACCGGTTGATACAACACTAAATAACTAATATAAAAAAGAAAAGAAAAAATAAGAACAATTTCGTATCTACGGAAAATTTGTCAAGTAAGACATTGTGAAGATAATAAAACTAAAATTAACTATTTAACGTGTAAAAAAAAATATGTGTTTGAAAAATGTATATTTGAGAACCCTATAACTTGTAAAAACTGGGATAGACAAAAACAAGGTATGTGTTATGCATTTCTAAATAAAAAAGACTGTATTTTTCATTTTCCATTTCTTGTTTATATTTATAAATGAAATGAAAAGAATGAATTTAATTTGTCGTTATGTAAAAGTCGTTTTGTTCATGATTTAAGTCAGTATCAAATTGGCTATGATTTGTATTAACCCTTTTCGCCCTAAGTATTTTCTTGCATGAGCGATTTATCGACTCCAGATCACTTTCGCAACGAAATTTTCGAAAATCAAAAGTTTCGTTCTGAAAGGAAAAACATTATACACAAAATTGCACAAAATATTATACATGAAAATATTCATGAATTTATTTGTTTATTTATTTTACGAATTTTCTTTATTTCAGCATGAATAAAATTTGAATGGAGTTATGGTTCATATCGTGAATTTCTCGGTAACGGTGCTAGAGGAGCGCAAAGAATTAAATAGTAAAAAAAACATAACTTTTTTTAAAGACCAATCATTTGACCGATTACGATAAGAATAAATATTCATAAATCATCGATAGGTTTAATATTAAAGAAAAAGCACTCGTTAGATCTTGTGAAATACATAATTGTGACTAAATAAGTGTTAATTCCACATGTTTCAAATGATGAAAAAAGCCACATGTTGATAGAACAATTACGTATATCTGCTTATTGTCTTTTTGTCAGATTGTAAACCTGTAAGAGGGGTTAATAAAAAAAAAGGAAAAAAATAAACCATCATCTCATCCATGCTTTTCCCCATTCACATCCACCGGTGAACCAATGGAAGTGGTTTTTGCTGTTGCGAAATTATTAGCCGTTTATCTTATTTGTACAAGAGCTTCGCTCAAACACGAATAATTCACGTTAATGTATTATTTGCCCGGAACAACATAGGGGTTCTGTGTAATTTGTAATATATTTCGATGAGGTCATACGCAATTTTCTACGATCTCTTGTAATTGGCGACGGTGTGAACGAATTTGTATAATAATTGCTTCGCATGTGAGTTCCGAATACAAAACTGGCGAATATTTCACTGATTTTACATGTAGAAATTTTGGACGATTTTTAAGTAAACAAGTAAAGACTGTATTTTGATGCAATAATCTCTTTATCCTATGAGATGTGTACAGTTTCGTGTCGTAAACATTTTGCCGATCTCTTCGGCAATTTGAAAACTTTACTTTGCCAAATATTGGCTTACTCGAAAAATTCGTGTTAACTTTTAAGTAAACAAACCAATTCCATACTTCAAACCACTTCTTTTTTTTATTCTATGAGATACGTATTTTTGAATTCTACAATTTTTCATTCGTCTTTCGAGCAATTGAAAAATTCCATTTTACTAAAAATTTTGTTCCCTTACTTACTCTAATCCTTTGTCTTATAACGAAACGTAACACTCGTGGTGCAGGTTATGGTCAAAGCATGACAAAAAAGGAATTGTATGTCTAAACTAATGCTTCTAATTTCTCATAAAAATTCGAATACTTTTGTCCAATTTGTAAAAAGTTATTGTTTTCAAGAGGAGTTCACTATTTTCGTAAGTTACTGTATGTTTCTTGATGGTTCTTTGTTTTTATATAGTATCTAGGCATTTATAGCAAGAAAATAAAAATAAAACAAATACGTCAATAGTACTGGAAAATACACCTTCTAACTTAGGTACAACATTAATGAAAATTACTGGTTGTAGTATATCTGGGTATAGTATATATGTAATTTTGAAAAGAGTACAAGATAGAAGAAGACAAATTGATAAATTTAATTCTTCGGATATTTCAATAAAAGCCATGAAAAATGTTTGACAAGCAAAGTCATAACTTTGAATGTAAATCCTTTGGATGTTGCAATAAAAATCATGAAAAATGTTTGAAAAGCAAGTCATAACTTTGAGAAAAAATTGTTTACATGTTGCAATAAAAATCGCAAAAAATGTTTGGGAAGGAAACTTATAACTTCCAGTGAAAATTTTTTGGATGTTACGATAGAAGTCGTGACAAACGTTCGAAAAGCAAAGTTGTAACTCTGAGTAAATTTTAAATGAAAATTTAAAACCAGTCATTTGGACTGGTTTGGTGTTAAAAATCATACATTAAAAAAGATTTGCATTCTATTCTGTAAGGAAAAAAGAATTCAATAGCTACACAAAATTCAATAGCTGGTTGCAGCTCTCAATACGTAATTGAAAAAAACAATAAAAATACCATATTATTTACTATGGGTGAAAATATTGACAGGGTGCCCCGTGAAAAAATACAAAAGAAATTTTTTTGTGAGATAAGTGCAACCCTAGCATATATATGCAATAAATATGCACACAATTGACCTTTGAAAGCTAAATTTATGTTTCTCCGAATATTTATAAATCGAGAAACATAACCTCTTTATGTCGAATTTTCATTCGTTAATTCCTTGCTCGAAAATTTCGATAAGTTGAAATCTCCGCAACTCAAAAATTTCCATATTTCCAAGTTAGCTAATTTCCAAATTTTCAAACTACCAAATTTCCAAATTTCCAAAATTAAAAAATTCAGAATTTCAAAATTTCAAAGATTCCCTTGAGATTCGATTTACCAAATTTCAAAATTTCAAAATTTCAAAGATTCCCTTGAAATGCAAGTTACCAAATTTCTGAATTCCCAAATTTTCAAACTATCGAATTTTCAAATTATCAAATTTCCAAACTACAGAATTTCCAAATTTCAGAATTTCAACGATTGTCTTGAGATTTGAGTTATCGAGATTCCACCTTATTAATTTAAAACATTCGTTTTTTCATGTCTACCTGAGTGCATCTGATACTTCGATTAATTATAATGGCAACAGAATGGAGAAACAATTGAAAATTATCGCGTTCCTGATAGATAATAATGCAAGTTTCGCAGTGGAAACCGAGCCGAAATGTAAGTTCCCACAAGCTAAGGGAACCGGAAATATGGATAACGAGGGGAAGTTAACGAAAAGACTTCCGCGAGAATGGAACACTTCTCTCTTGGTAACTCCAAACAATCTAATGCCGAAGCTTTTCGCAACAGTGTAGTCTCGCTCACGTCGAAGAACAATTCCACTGAACGGGGCTAATAACTAATTATTCTCACTTTGTTTCGAACAGTATTATGCTTAAAACGACAACGAGCTGTACGAATACAGCGATCGTAAGTGAAAAAGAGAAGACGAGAACCTATGTTACGTTTGCTTCGTTCGCAGATCTCTTATGTGTTTGTATTATTCAGTATACGTATAAGGTACTCCTAGCTTCTCCCGTCTCGAGAGCTTTAAATCGTAACATCTGACGAAAATTCGTATTTACCTGACACACAGCATCGATACCGTTACAGCATGTAAATATATGGTTATATTTTACGTGGTTTCAATGATCAACGAGCCAGTTTTCATTTTTTCTTATTTTGCTTAAGTGATACAAATCCAATTTGTAAGAAATAAATTCAAAATGACAATTTTTTCCTTTAACTGTACAATTTAATATATTATCTAAATGTTCATAATTAAGCATCTATTAATCACTTTTAACGGGAGACAGAAAGTAATATTATTCACAGTAACGTGTACCTCAAAATAATACAAAATTAGTTCAAATCGGATAAACAGAAAATATTTCTTTTAGGCGACAATATAGCCAAAAATTATGTATAAAAATCGATCTTTCGTTGAAAATAATATTTACAAATTTTAACGTGTAAACGTGTACAAGAATGTCCAAAGAAACGCGTATTTAAAATTTTATTTGAATATCTCTAACGGTTTTCGAGAAAACGATGCATGAATCTGATGAAATTAACCTTGATAAGATAGACCTTTCTGTCTCCCTTTAATAATTGCCATGTCTTACCATTAATGCACAACGAATCGAACGAAGACATCAATGTCTGACTGGAATTGGATTCATCTCACTTTTTTCTCACTATTCAACGTTGTAGCACTTAAGAAAACGGCTCGAATAACAGGGAAACACTAATCCGTAGTCTAACAGCGCGCGAGACACTTGTCAACTGCCGCGATTTGCAATTATTTACCTAGCAACCCTTTTGCGCCCAAGATGGTGGAGAGCAATGGAGTGACTGTGTATTGTCAGTACACCTACTGAATTACGTTAGCACAATCGCATCGACGTGAATTACCGGTCGTGCTGTCTGAATAACAATGATTAACGACACAAACCAGTCTCTGAAGACTCTGAATCTTCGCATTAATACTTATTATCTTTCTTCAATTAACGATAACGTCAGGGAAAAAGTTCGACACTTGACACTTGCGGTGAAGATACGGTAAGTGACAGGTCGTGGGAAAATTGTGCGAACGCGGCAGTACAAATTATCTGCCCCATATTCTTTTCTTTTTCCACCGAAGCGAAATAACGCACCAATAGTGGTATAGGGGACAAAGCGATATCGTGTGGAAAAAAACACACGCGGTACGATCGAAAAGTGAAACCAAAACAAAGTGTCTCGCACGCTGGTTGCTCCCGGAACGAAATTAGGCGTAATTTTCCCACTCACGTGATATGAGCTCGAGCTCTGCTCTGCTCCCTCCTAGCTGAATTGCGCACACGATTCTCTACGTTCGCCGGCGTGTCAACGCACTCTACGTTAGGAAAAAGGGCACACACATTCACGCACGCACTCACGCACAATACACACGCCCCGGAACCGCGAGCAACCGGACTATACGATCACCACTGTAAAACGAATTAGAACGCGAGATACGAGCCGCGACACGGTTTACTTCCGAGTGGCGCGCGATTTCTTTAGCGCAGGATGAGACAACAGTGCACGACGCTCGCACCAACCGGCACTGTACACGACTGACTGACTGACTGAACACTGACTCTAGCCGACGGAGGCGTGACAAACAGATAGACAGAGAAGAAAGAGTAGGAGTGAGAGAGAAAGGATCGACATGCACGAACAGTGTATCGCCGATTTCACAGCACTCAGCTGTGATCGACGCGGCAACGGCCGGCTGTGGATGAATGAAAGCACGGCACGTCCTTCGGGGCGCGTGCTTTTCGCGCGAGTTCGTCCACCGCCGAACACGGCCACGACAAACGCGATCCGGACGACAAGCAGCACGACCGAACAGGCACGAAAACTACCCGCGCTGCGGCGCTGCTGGCTCGCGAGACCCGTGCCCGAGTACGACCGACCGGTCACGGAGGCGCACGAGCCAAAAGCTCGTCTCGAGACCGACGCTTTCAATTTATCGGGCGCGCTTCGGTTTAACCCTTACGAATCGTTTCTTTTTGCGATGTACTTTTCTTTATGATCTTTCGGGAATTTGCTAAAGTGTTTCTATGTGTGTGTGCGCGCGCGCGCGTGTGTATGTGTGATGTGTGCAAGGCAGAAATTACTGAGAAACAGTAAAATTGACGGAAATGAGAGTAAGATAAGAGAAAATGTAATTAGAAGAGGTTATAATTTGGTATAAAAGCTGAATTTCATGGAATAAAATGTAGAAAAAATTGTACACAGCTTGTTTAAAGGTTCTAGCAGGATAAGCATAGGCAAACGGTCCTCAGACCATTTTTCATTCTTGTTGGTTGCTTTTTATCTGAAAAACTATTCTGCAAAATTTCAGATCGCCACTTCTGTTAAGCACCACACCGAATCTAAACCTTTCGTTTAGACGGCATGAATTCTCGAAAAATGAGCAGCTTCGATTTTAGAATATAATTCCTTATCATCTATTAATGCGGGAGTTCTTAAACTTATGTAGTCCGAGGACCCCCTCTTGAACAACATTTTTTTTTTTGCTAATCCATCCCAACCCTAGGCATTTTACGTCGTTCTTGAGACTTAATTTCTGGCACAATAATCTCATACACACTACGTTATAATAAATATTGGTAAAAATGTATCGCTGATTATTTTAATAAATGGTCTTGCGCATTTATAAAGATGAACATATTTATTAGGATATAGAATAAAAAACATAAAATGAATAAAAATAGTAGTAAAAAGAATTTAAAAGGTTACAAATCATAATACATTAAACTCATACAAACATTTCTTGGTCAAATATTGGTCAAAATAGATCTTATTATAATGTTTTCTGTAAATAATTTTTAATTAATGAGATGGGTGCAGTTGTTTTCTTGAAACTAGAACCTCAATGTCCGACTCTATGCTGGAAAGTTTTATTCTGAGGCCCGCTTTTACATTGAGTTTGTTTCTGTACTTTGATTTCACATATAACAGTACCGAGAAAGCCTGTTCACATAAATATGTTGTTCAGAACGAGATCAAATGGTGGAGTGCTGTAAATATTTAATGTAAATGTTAAATAATTTTTAAGCAATATAATATAAAAATAAAAAAATACATAAAAATCACAGAACATAATAATAATAGGTTTATGTTTTATTTATTGCCTTAAAAATATATTTTTTATTGCTCCGCGCTTCTTGCCTTTTCATCGTCTTCTTGAACTGTTTGCAATCTTTTTTTATAATTTCGCGGAACCCCGGAAGTCCACAGTTTAAGAACCTATGCATTAATGGGGTCCATTAAAACAGTTTAAACAAAGATACGGTTTTCCTCTGCAGGCATTATAAAGTTACCACTTTCTTCGTTAAATTTATTGTAACATTCTCTGCCAAACTTCCGAAGCTGAACAGCTAAACGAGAAGTTGACCGAAACTAATATGGCGCTTAACGTGTTGCGCTGGAAAGACGTGTCACGCACGTCGAGAAGTTTTTGTTTTAAATTCCCCAACGATGTAGACGTTGGTAGACAGTTGTCGAGGGAATAAGAATGACGTGCGCGACACGTCAATTGAGATCGTTTGTCGAGATCCATTTATTTTGTAAAAAAATAAATATAGCAAAAATGGTGAATGCTCGTTTTCAAAATTTCGATTAGATATGGCAGAACAAATTTTACAAAGTGTATGTACTCATGATTATCGAAAACGTAGAAGGATAGTCTGCTGGTAGCACACTGCGTCGTTTAGAAGCAAAGCAAAGAGGACATTTTTCAAGGAATATTTTACCCACAAAAACTAAACAAAAATTCACAAAGAAAATGTAGAATACGTGCAAAGCACAAAAAAATGCAGTGAATTACGCGGGAATGTACGGAATGCCTTACATATTCCAGACTGTTTTGAAATATATCATACTGTCGAATATTATTAATAAACAAAATTAATGTTCATATCTGTATAAAATTCTTCTTGTTTTAAGTGACACATCACGGCGAGTTACAGTGTAGCCTTCTGGCACACGCATCTCTGAATTAACTGCCAGCGCAGGTGGTTAAGGGTGATATGAGGGTAAAACCCTTAAACTGTTTATTTATTTTCTCAGTTATTACGTAAGAAATTTATATGAAGAAAGGAACGTAAAAGAGCTACAGACTAGCTTTACTTGAGGTATATTTTTCAGAATTATAAATTAATTACTAAAGGTAGAAAAAAATAATTAATTTTTTAAAGGTGGTTTTTATAAACAACCCTTAGAGTCACCACTTTACAAAAAATCACAAATAATGTTCTGCTATCAAGTTGTTATTTGTAGAAGTTTCAAATTGGTCAGGAAGGTGGAACGTAGTTAAATTTAAAGAATATTATAAATATGTAGAGTTTTCTTTTAGGAGAACAAGTACTTGTCGCAAGGCCGAATGCCTGTCATTTAAATGCGACTAGGAATGAACTGTTACTTGTTTTACATATTTTCTTTTTCATTTAAATATCTTAAATAATAACTGAGAAAATAAATAAAACAGTTTGATGATTTTACCCTCGAATCACCCTTATACGAAGGGATGGCGATCTGAAATTTTGCAGAATGGTTTTTCAGGTAAAAAGCATTGTTTAGCAGCCAACAAAAATGGAAAACGGTCTGGAGGCCGTTTACCCACGCTTATCTTGCCAGACCCTTTCATTTGGAATGTGGGTAGTAAGATTGTTTCGAATACACATTTTATGTTGGAGGGTATAAAGTATACGTATAAATAGATGCCTAAACAAACGTTTCGCAGGTTTATTGAATTGAGCAATATGGCTACTGGTAGTAAAATAAACCTGGCGACGGGTGTTATATGATTATGTAATTATAAGAGTGACATTGATATTATTTCATACAATTCTCAAACAATCTTTATGATTCATACATCATAAAAATACTTGGTATTGTTGTATAGAAAAATAAAACAAAACAAAAAAAGTGAAATAGATCGGTTTTGGTTTCTGATATTCTCGCATGGTGAATTATGAGCGAGGTTCTATGGGATTAGGATTTCTGTGTGATTGTAGAAATGGGATGAGAATGATTTGGGTGTTAGGCGAGTGTAATGGATGGGATAATTGAGTAGCTGCAGGCTTGAATGATATAGGTCAGTTTTAACCAGACAATCGATGCTACAATTTATTAAGTGCTACCTTATGTTATTGAATATTCATTTACAGATGCCGTAGATATTTTCTTTAATCCTCTTTTTTATTGCTCAACTGTTAACTTTTACTTCCATTAAAAATTTACAATGTAATTTTTAATTTTTACAATTTTACATAGTGAAAATAAAGATTAATAGTTATTAGTCAGATATTTAGAAGTTTTCTTTAATTTCTTTTTATTGCTCAACTGTTAACTCTTACTTCCATTAAAAATTTACAATGTAATTTTTAATTTTTACCATTTTAAATATTGGAAATAAAAATGAATAGTTGGATAATAAATAAAATTAGAGGAATAATCATATATCTATTTTCTGCTTTTTTTCTAATTATCGTGTTATTTGCAGAATTTTCTACATAAGATGCTTTACCATTAAAAAATTGAAAAAAATTTTCCTTACTTTTTTCCTAGGTTTTACTAGCAGAAATTACTTAAGAAAAAAATAAATAAAAGTTTATTGAATTTTTAAACGGTGAAACGATTTACGAACCACTCTGTAAATGTTAATAAATAGATTTCAACATTCAATTACAGTTTTACATGGCATAATCATTTCAATTTACAAATTGAATTCAAGAACTTTTGTTTTATATATTTTTTTCCAAATTATTCTAAGAGGAAATTAAATTTTACGCTCCCTTACTAATGATTTTTAACGTAAGCAATTTCATACCACATCTACATTTTCTGCCCTAAAGAAAACGGAAGCCTAATACAATTCCTCTTTGATAAACGAGGTTTCCCCTACATTTTAGCTTCGCGGCACTCGTTTAATTTATACCACCGCCGATGGAAACAGCTACGACAAAGTTTATTGAAGTATCTTCAACCTTTCGCTAATTGATTTATTTCATACAAATTTCCTGGAAGCAGTACATTTTCGTTGAACTGTAAAGAATCGTAGTTTCAATGTGTATATATACATATAATAGTTGGTTTCTTGTTTTTTACAAAGAAGAAACTAGCTATAGCGCAACGTACAGTTAATCCTGTCCATTCGGAATCGTTCAGTTTTTCCATTTCCGTTCGAAAAAAGGAATTATTTTCCCGTACGTTAAAAACGTTAGAGGCTTTGAGTGGAGAGAGAAGGAGAGCATCGAAAATACTTTAAGGTTTTTCCATTGTCCATTTGCGGAACAAATTAAAAAAAAGAGAAAAGAACAGAAAAAGAGAGGGGAGAGAAAAAAGTACAGATAACGAGACAAAGAGACAGAGAATAATACGCTTGGCCATTTGGTATTTTCCATTTTATACGATCTATCACCGACGACCAAAAAATTGAAAAAGAAACAAGAAAGTACTTTTATATCCTCTGTCTTAGAAACATCCGAAGGGAATAGAGAAAAACTTGTTTCTCGAAGAGAAGCAGTGAAGTAGCAAAACAAATGTCGGTTTAAGCACCAAAATTTCATAACAATGATTAATATTGTTATCTCCAGAATATCTATGTCGACCCTTCGATTATTCGATCCTAGTGATAATTAATTCAATCTTTACTCGTGAGGGAAATTCGTAGCTTGAAATTGAAAAGATAGCAAAAAATTTGAAACAGGAAACAAAATGGAAAAAAGAAAATTTAAACTCCAAAATCTCATAATAATGATTAAAAATACGGTCTCAATAATATTTATAGTACAGTGTTGTAACTCAAGTCCATCAAAGCTTCGATTATCCAATTCTAGTAGTAATTGGTTCAATCTTTACTCGCAAGAGAAATTCAGTAGACTGAAAATTAAAGAAGTAGAGAAAAACTGTCAATTTAAGTTCTAAAATCTTATAATAATGATTAATAATATTAGTTCAATAGTATTTGTAGTACAGTGTTGCAATTCGAGTCGATAGGAATTTCGAGCATCCAATTCTAGTGATAATTAATGATGGAAAAAATGTTCATTTCGGCAATTGAAACAGTCCCAAAAAGTAAAGGCATCCTCTCAACGGAATTATGAGTCGCCTTTTTTAAAGTTTTATAAGTCCATTTATTTTCATTTTGAAATATTTAAGGATTTGCGTTTGAATTGGTTGAAAAATATTGGTAAATTTTAGTGAATTCGGATGATGTATTGAAGATATAAACATGTGAAATTTTATTCTCTGATGAAAATTAATAAGATTGTTAAAGAAACACAGGAATTTTTGAGTTGCAAATGAACTTACACCATTTAAAAAAAAAATCACGAATACAAGATATTGCAAAAAATGTGAAATTCAAAATTGCCTAGGATTAGATGTAAAGAATATCCGAAAAACACTTTTCTTTTTCAAAATGTACTTCCACTACTCATTTCTGTTTCTCCATTGCGAAATACTTTCGTAACAGACAATGCTTTTACAATCTTTCGATAGATAAAATTTAAAAACGGATTATTTTCTGTATAATGTAATTTGAAAATTCTGGATCTTCCATATTAGATTATTATTTAGAGTGAATGTAAAAGTGCCAGTGGAATATTTCAGCATATCTCTCATAGTTTTTGCAATGCAATTTTTCGTTCGGTAAATGGTTGATTTGCATAAGAATGCACTTCATCGAGGCAATATGTAACTTCTCCATGAACTTTGGAATTTTTTCCATCTTATCGGCTCGATCGAAGGAAAACGGTCTTCATTTCCATTTTCGTAACCAGCGAAGCAACCTCTAGTATATATACAGTCCTTCTATCAACGTGAAAATATCGCAATTTCTCAGCTCACGTGCGAATTTCTATCCGAATAAAGGAAACAAACGTGCGTGGTACTTTCATATAGAACACAGATAGTCCGATTCAACATGTACGAACTCTTGGAACATTCGAGGGAAAATTTAATAAAGTGTCTCATCGAACGTTACCGTGCAATATCAACGAAAACATTCTATCGTACGATGTGTTTCTGCAAAAATAAAAAAGATACGTGGATTTCAAAAAGTCGAAAAGATAGTAATTAATGCTCCTCAGAAATCGTAACACTTAGAATTAGTTACTATTATTATAGTAATAGTAATATAGTAACTTGGAATTCTCAGGTGATATTTTTCCTATTCCTCCCTTTACAATTAAATTAATCTTGTTATTTTTATTCTATTGTAAATATGTATTACCTATTATAAATTATATTGTCTATTATATTATATTAATTTATATAATATTATGTGTTGTCTATTATAAATAAATTATAAATAAGCTAGTTTTATTCGATTGTATAAATAAGTAAATAATCTTGCTATATTATATTATATAGGGTTATCCAAATTGCACGCCTACACTGTTCTTTTTAATAAAATACAAACTGTTTGGAATTTTTTCAAATCTTTTCTTTTTATTGAAAGTATGATCTATTACAATTATATGAAGATCAGAATATCATTAAAATTTGCACTATAATTGCATCTGCAGATATCGATCTGATTATCGAAATTTTCAAAAATTTTCGACATGTCGATAGAGTCGTTTCACGAACTGCGACTCGAATATTGTCCTTTAGATCATTCGTTGCTTCTGGCTTGTTAGGATGAAGATTGAAAAGGTAATGTAACGTGACTATCACGATCTCCGGACTTGACACCAATGAATTTTTACTCATGGAGCTTGTCTATCTTGTCTATAGTCCCTTGTCTATTCGAACATTTGGAGAAAGAAAATAGCATGGAAAATGTTCACAGGAGTGTAATACATAGGACACAATTATGTTGACGAAACATTAAGATCCCAACAATTCGTAAATTAATAAAAAAAAGAAATCTCAATGAAGAAATAATTTTATATCAATGTTCATCCCTTGGTATTACCTAATGTAATAAATCAGAGCAGTAACACAAGCAACGCAATCATCTTTGTACGCCGTAAACGTGAAATAATGTGGAAATGTACATGCAGATCTTCAACACTGATTTATTCGAAAATGAAGCCCTATACGAAAAAATTTTATTCTTTTTTCTCGACTTATTTTTGCATGTAGAGTCACCTCCTTACTACTTGTACCACCAGTTCGGAAACACCCTTTATAACCGTATTTCCTATTATTTTGTGATGTGCTTAGAATACTGAGAATACTCTTCTGGCTTCCTGAGAGCATCATGTAAATCCGGCGTGGCAGTCACCGTGTTAATACGCGTACAATATTCAGGTGAAATTTCGCGGAAGAAATTCTTTCGTTACGTTTCTTTTATTTTTTGCTATGTTTACTCATTACTTACCGGTACACTGATAAACCGGTCAGTTCAAGCCTGAATTCGACTATATCGGGAATTTTTACAATCGCATATTTTAATAATTTTGAATATTTCAATAAATTTTAATATTTCACGTAGAAATGTGTAAAATAAAATAACGACTTAAGACATCCTTTCTTTTGTAGTGCGTTAAAAATTATTAATAAGAGTATGCGGAAAGATTAAGCAGCAGAATGGTTCCGTAGACATCTGCTAACAATTTTTTCTACTACCAGATCGAATAAATTTAAGAAAAAAGCCGATTTACAAGTACCGATCGATTAACGCTGACGGTGTAAAGTCAATTAATCGGTTTCAATCGAAACTATTGAAATAATCAAAATGAAATGTCAAGAAAATGTGTTTTACTTGTAACCCAACATTTTAGACAAACACATCAAATTACAACACAATCGGGAAAGAAATGAAATATTTTATAAAATTCAGAAATCGGAAATGAGTGAAATTTCACCCAGAAACAGTACGAGGGTTGATGAAACGTTTAATTTCGAAGATTTGTTTTCATTTGACACGCAGGGAAATGAATTCCGTATTGTTTTCACCGAAGATAAGCATGGTACAATATTAGAACCAAGTGAAATAGCATCAAGTTGTATTTTTATTCCAACAAGAATTTTCCTAGACGTTTCTTATTCTCTTTTCGAGCTATTCTTTACACTCGTAAACTCCCTCGTCGCGTGGATTTCTCGAGAGGAACTTCGTGAAGCAGACGAGGACATTGAGAAATAGAAAATGAGATAAAGCGAACTCGGCTCTGTCCTTGGAGATATACAAAAAGAACGTACCTTTCTTTCCTGCATTTTAACCACCATTATAATTATACATATGCACATATATGAATTAGTTAGTACGAAATATTCGTAGAAAGCTGAAAGCAGTTGAAAAACTTAAACCAGAAAGACAATTTTTTGTTTTTTTAAATACAACACGAAGAATGTCAATTTCAATTTTGAAAATCGATACATTGACGAAATTATAAATTCAAAGTTAATTCCAAGTTAGAATTAGAATATGCAGTTCTGTTCCATCTAATGTTTTCGTATTGCTACGTTGCAGTTCGATGAAATATCGTCGGAGGAATATTCCTAATAAAGATGTTCCACAGCCTGTAACCATTGATTATACCGCGTGTCGTTAATGCTTCCTGACGTTCGTCTCCATTTAACGGGGACAGCCGTCGATGTATAATGAGAAACACGTGATTGTAACGCCTCTGGTATTCCTCGCGATCCAGTAATTGGCATCGCACATTTATCGTTTGATACACGGTCATTTCGTCAACAGAAATACATCATTAGACATGTTGCTAATAAAGCAACATCGGACATGCGACTTTTCAAAGAGAAATTACGATGATTGTTCTTGATTACTTCCATTTTAATTGCATTCGTTTACACCGGCGATCGTACGAAATGGAAAGCAATTCATTTCGTTCATTGAAATATCACGCGAAGAAAAATGATCACAAATTGCACTAATTTCGCAAATTAATAGAAGCGTCTATAATTATTCAGTTTCGTTGCGTAATATTTAACATCGGCTAGCACATTTGTTTCAGGATTTATTATATCTGTCGATGGTTTTTAAGATATAATAATAAGAATAATATATTTATTGTATGATATTATTAAATTTCGGAGTTTCCTAAGTGAATGACATTTCAATGAAAGCTTCATTTAAATGATAACTTTAAATGTAAACGTTTATTGACAATTAATAAACTTTATGTAATCCCTTAAATTCTAGAAATATATGTTTACTCTTTGTTCGTGACTGTCACGAGTCTCCTTTATCAACAGATATATCCAGTCGTTCGTAATCTCTGGAATAACTTTCAAACACTAGACTACGCTCGATTATCGAGGCATTTCTACAACATTGAGATGCTATGCTGATCAAGCACTAAATTCTACTCGATTACAGAAGCATCCTATCAGTGTTGCAACAGTATGAAATTCAAATAAGCAATGCACATTACAAATTATACATTTAGAATAGGAGGGAAAGTCTTCATTTTTAGAAGTATGATTTAAATATGTGCTAGCACATTTATTTCAGGATTTATTATCAAATGTATTAATGCTTATTAAAATATAATACTTGAGCATATAAGAATAACATGTTTACTATATGATATGAAATCGAAATAAGCAATGCACATTTCAAATTATATATTTAGAATAGAAGGGAAAATCTTCATTTTTAGAAATGTGACCTAAATATAGGCCAGGCCATTAATTTCAGGATTTGTTATTAAATCGGTTGACGATTTTCAAGATATAACATTTGAATACATATGAATAAAATGTTTATTTCGTGATATGAAATCAGAACAAGCAATACATATTGCAAATTATACATTTAGAATAAAAGGGAAAATCTTCATTTTTAGAAGTGTGGTCTAAATATGGGCCAGCCCATTTATTTCAGGATTTATCAAATTCTGTTGATGACTTTTAAGATACAATACTTGAGTATACAAGAATAACATGTGTATTGTATGGTGTGAAATTAAAATAAGCAGCGCATATTTCAAATTGTACATTTAGAATAGAAGGAAAAATCTTCATTTTTAGAAGTGTAATCTAAATATGAGCTAACGCACATATTTCAGGATTTATCAAATCCTGTTGATGATTTTTAAGATATAATACTTGAGTATACAAGGGCATGTGTACTATATGATATGAAATCAAAATAAACTGAACAAATGCAACGTATATTTCAAATTATATATTTATAATAAAAAAGAGACTTCATATTTAGATGTGTGATCTAAATATGGGCACACTTGCAAACTAATCGGAATGAAAAGTAAAACCTGTATATTGTCAAGTTGAAATATTTAAAATCATATTAAAAATGTAGATAAATTTAAACTTAAATGTTATATAAAAAAGAAAAAGATGCTGAAACGCTTCGGCGCTTTCAGAGTCCGTATCTTCTTTACTCTAACGACTGTAATAGCTTCTTCCATATCCTCTTTATTCCAACACTTCCTTTTATTCTGTCTAATGTACCTTGGACTAGTTCTGAGCATCTTGGAATATACATCAAAGAATGATCTAAATATTGGCTAGCCCATATTTGGAACCAGCATCTCGTATTTAGATCATTTGGTCAGAAACGGTTACAATGACAATATTTATTACTACACGATGATATTCATTATAGAACTTATACCAAAAAGAAGCTTACAATGTCCACAATGTAGTACTCTTAGTTAATTAGTTCATAGTTTAATAGATTATTGCTGAAAAAATAAAACGAACTTACCTGAAAAATGTTTTAAAGTAAAAGAAACGACACGTTTTGGAAAGTAACGCGTAAATAAAATAAATGCAGGTCATTATCACCTCCGCAATACTTCATTTGCTCATAAATCGTAGTTTCATCTTATAAATAAAAAAAGGACACGTTTTGGAACGCAACGCGTAAATAAAATAAATTAGGATCATTATCTCCTCCGCAATAATTCATTCGCTCATAAATCGTAGTTTCATCTTATTCTCAACGAGACAAAGCATCTAATACAATTCAATACTTCAGCTATCTCTTATTTAGATCATAGTGTATATTTAGACTATTTTCTTTATATAGGACCGCCTACGTAAAGTCTTACAATCTGTTTTCTCCGAAACTATTAGCGATACCCACTTCAAATTTGAACACATTGAATTGTTTAAAGGAGCCAATATTTTAGAATACAAAAACTTTTAAGAGTTGAATTTCCTAAGGGTGGAAAGGATGCAATTACATATTTTTTTTTAGTGGAACTGCAAATTAATTTTTCATTATTCTGATAAATTTTGTCAAGATTAATAACTTTTATCTGAAATATTTCTTTTTTATTCTACATTGTTGAAAAATTATAACGAAGGATAATTTTTAAACAAATAATTTTATACTGGGAGAAAAACGATCCTGATATTTGGGCACATAATCAAGATTTGATTGAAAAAGAATGAAAATAGATCAGCCAGCTTGCGAATATTTCGCTTTCAACAGTTGTACTGATTACGTGAATCCAACCGGAAAGAATTTATTTCTACACCGAATATATACAATTTGTGAAAAATGTATAAAAATATGCATGAAGCCTGAAATTTTACGCGTGACAGTATTAGTCGTTAAAGAAACAAGGTTGAATTAATTTTATGCGACATTTATTGCAAACTCGAAATACAATGATTAAAGATTAATTAATAAACGTCAACGTTAATTAATAAACATCAGAAATTTTAATCCGTATCAGCTATTCGTTAGTAAATGTATTAATATTAATTATAAAAAAAGAAAAGGGAATTAAATGTGGTTCAGTATTTATGAGAGAATAGAATAATCAAGAATTTTCACCGTTTGACAAATCGAGCTTCGTTGACGTAATTAAACATTCGTTTCAATCGGATTTAACGTCAGACTGTGATTGTAGAACACGAAGATAAAAATATTATGCAAACGTACCATCGACGAGCCGTGTATTTTTCAACAATAACACGATTCGTACAAATTCACGGTATAATTTACGAATATTTACAGTTTCTTGTCAAGTGTCGTCGATTTAATAAAGATATTGTCGTATATCAATCGTTCACGTTAAAAGCATAGTTATTTAAAAAGTATAAAGCTGTCGATTTGAAGTTTCCACGAACTGGCGTTCTATTTCGTCGAAAAATTTTGCGCGTCTCACGAGCAAAAAGAGGAAAAAAAGGGGAGGGAAGGAGAATCCGCTCGTAGGATAAGTAGATCTCGAACTTTCGCCCCTGGAAACTTTTCCAAAGCGAAACTCGCCGGTAGCTCTTCGCGAAGAAAAGAGTCGAATTCTTTTCCCGGAGACGGAAACGGGGATTTCCCCGATATTCCCGCGATTTGTTCGCCCATTGGTCCGGCAGTCGTGCCAACAGGACGCGATTTCCCCCTTTTCAACGCTGCATGTCGATCAAACGGACCATTTATTCTTCGAAAAATCTCTCCTCTCCCGTTCCCTTTTTCCTTTTCTTTCTTTTTTTTTCTTTGAAGTTCCAACTAAAGAAAGTAGTACACAAACAGTTTAAATGCCTGTGTCTGACGTGACCGACGCTAACAATATTTTTCGACCTGACAAGCGGATCAAAACTTTGAAAATAAAGGTTAGCGGGGAGCGTTTTACTTTTTATCTGCACAAGTTTCTAGCGGCTTCGCTGCGCAGATTTTCTATAGTGCAAGTAGTCGTTGAATTTTTATTGTTTGTGTAAACCAATTTTGAGATGTTTATGGATTTTAGATTTTGTATGTGTAAAGTGAAAACTTAAACAAATTTTAAGTTAAGTTTATCATTAAATTGAACAAGTGAAAATTTCCATACACGTATTCGATTTATTGATACTTCGAAATTGTCGTTCGGGTATTGCTACTATTGCTTTATGGTTTTATACTTCTGTTTTGAAGCAACATGGTAATGAAGTTTATATGTCTATAACGATTGTAATTTCCTGACGTTGGAGGTGGATAGTTAGGTCGACCGAGAATGGAAATTTACGGCTGTTTCTTCCTACGTGCTGGATCATCGGAGGAAACTTGCTATTCCGGAATGCGTAATTAATAGATGGTAATTTACAGGACTGTTCGTTTGATTTCTTGCTATTGATAAAGCGTTACGAATGAATTTGGCGAAATTGAACCGCGAGAATGTGCTATGTACGGTAGTTAGCGAGATACGAAATTAAGAAAGTGAACAGCAGAGAAAAAATTGAGGAATTTTAAATAAAATTTTGTATCTTTCGAATATAAAAAAATTTTAAATCCATATTGTACTGAGAAATTTACAAAATATTATAGTTTTAAAAAAATAGAGAAGAAATTGAGGAATTGAGAATAAAATTTGGTATCTTTCGAATATAAAAAAATTGAAAATCCATGTTGAACTGAAATATTTAAAAAATATGATAATTTTAAAAAGTAAAGAAAAATTTAAAGAATGGAGATTCCAATTGAAAAAATTAAAAATCCATATTGAACTGAGATATTTCAAAAATATGATCATTTTAAAAAGTAGAGAAAAAATTGAAAAATTGAGATTCGAATTGAAAAATTGAAAAATACATATTGAACTGAGATATTTACAAAACATTATAATTTTAAAAATGTAGAGAAAAAATTGAGAAATTGAGAAAAAGGTTTCGCATCTATCGAATATAAAAAAGTTAAAAATCCATATCGAACTAAGATATTTCAAGAATATGATAATTTTAAAACAGTGGAAACATTTACGAAATATTATAATTTAAAAAAAGTAGAGAAGGAAATGTGAAATTGAGAAATTGAAACAAAGGATCTTATATCCTTCGAATATAAAAAAAAAATAATAATAAATCCACATTGAACCGAGATATTTAAAAAATTAAACGCGAGAAATTCGATGCACAGTTCAACAATAAAATTTGAGATAAAAGAGAAACAAAATTGAAAATAATATTTAAAATGAAATTTCGAATATTCATTTCATATAAATATTCAACTGGACACATTTGTCCACGAACAATATTTACCCTGTCTATTATTTCACTTTTCTTCCGATTAAATTATCGTTGGTAAAATTAATTCACTTTATGTAGAATTCAGAATCACGCTGGAATTAATGGCGACATCACCGTTGCATCCTCACACACGTTGTTCGCAATTACAAAATTCCTATTCCGTCATCCGGATATGAAATTAGGCTCGATGAATCAAGGAGAACGGTTCAGCTGGTTTCAGGAGGACAATTAAAATTCATTTTAACGATAATGCATTCGCATCTGCTGTCGTGTAACTACATACTTCCTTCTCTCATCAGCTGGAACAAAAGACTCGGAATTTCTCAGGGTAATCTAGTACACCGTTCACGTAGCCATACCATCCAGAAACAGGTTTCGAGTGTCGTACCAACCAAATACATAAGATAGAACGTGGTCTCGACGGAATTGCGAAAAGTGGCTTGACATTTTACGCAATTCCAGGGAACCTGGACGTGAAAGAGGCGTTAGTAGTTGATCGCGTGAGTTAAGAGCACTGGAAATTCCGTTTCTAACAGAGATGCGCGTATAACGTGAGGTGCTACGCTAAGAATTTTAAGTAGATTAATTGTTTTTCATGTTTCTAGTAATTAAATAAATTAGAATTGAGGAGGCATCGATCTTGCTTCTGACTTTTTGATAAGAAAATGTAACTGAAATCTGAAGCAATTGGAGAATGAATGTTACTTTTCGTTTGTAAAATTTTTAAGGGAAAATTATGTTATCAAAATGATTTAAATATATTTTTCATTTGTACTATCTTAAAAAGAAGTTTCATTCTATATGTAGCTTATTTCTTAGATTAAATTATCACATTGATTAACAATTACTTGCTTCCATCAAAAAGAAATTCTCTAAGAAGTTGCGAATTTTAAATTTTACATCATTAGCAAATTTCAAATTTGTCGAAAATAAAATCTTTCTATCGCAATATAACTACTGAAATAAATTACTTTTTGTGCCATAAATTCCATGGAGAGGAGATTCTTAAGGGCGGAACAACAATAAAATCAAGGGATGTTTACACAGTCTTTTATAGAAAATTATGAAGAATAAAGAATTCATATTTTGCGGTACAAAAGTACATTTATAAAGTATATAAACATTATTTTTGGTTTTCCTTTTCTTTCGTTGCTATATGCTGTTATTCTCTTCGACGATGTAACCATTGTTGGTGTGTAATGTAACACTTGCTACAATCGTCAGAAAATTACTAATTAATAAAAGGATTTTTAAAGTTATACAATTTGTGTTAGGATTATACTTGTTCCTGGCTGAAATTATGGAAAACTAAAGAGGTCGTATGGTTTCGATTGAAAATTAACTTTCTCCAGCAAATAAGTTGAGTTTATATTGATTTGAAACCAGATTTCCTTTCGTCCTCGCAAATACAGGTTTCAATTGACCTCCAAAATTATATAGTTTAACACCATTAGACTTTTTATGAATTTCTTTTAAGAAGTTAAGTCTATGCTAACAAGCCAGAAACAATTAATAACCCGAAGAACAACATTAGTGTTGCAATTCGTGAAATAATTCCAGCAACATGTTGAAAAGTCAATGAAAATTTCAATTATTCATTTCTATATATTCTAATTAATATACTTATATTTCAATATATTCTAATGAAATATTGATAATCTATTCCACGTATAATTGTTATGAATCATATTTTCAATAAAAAGAACAACTTGAACAAATTTCAAATAGGTTGTATTACATTGAAAAGAAACATGTAGGCGTGTGAGTTGAATAATTCTATACATTAGATTTTAAAAATCTGTGCGATGTTTGATTCACGACTTCTAAAAAAATATAAAAATAGCCATATCTTTTTTCAGAAAATATCCGCATTTTTTGCGTTTTTTATTCTTTACAACTAGAATTTGCAATGAAAGAAACGAAAAAAATTCCCTAAGATGTGCCTTCGTATGTGTAATATGCCAGATCTTTTTTCCGAATTTTTGCGTATCACTAAATGGAGAAAATAATCGAAAAACTGATAATCATATTTGTAACTCTAACCTAACCTGTAACTACACCTACGGTTGAGCTAGAGGATTGAAACTTGGGTTTACACGTTATCTTTTGGTAAGCTATCGAATAGTCTATCGCACAACTAAATTGGTTTTGGAGGGCACTTTTCACCCCTTAGCTTACTAGACCTTTTATTTCGAACACGAAGAGTACCGTTGGCCTCACAACAGAAGAATGGTGAAAGTAAATATGATGCGTCTGAAACTGTGTTTATGGCGGGAAAGCAATTTATTCAGCCCTTGAAATGAATGCTCGAAGAGAGTTTGTTAGCTCCTTAGAATTAAGGATGAAAAAGCATTTTCTATGGATTTTTGTAGCTTTAGTGGTCGATCGGATTCATGATCAGACAAAACTGAATTAAAAAAGACAAAGGTAGTGAACGATTTTCAGTGTTAACCAGCTTTAGGATGAGAAACGACAGAAGACACGTTGAATAATTCCTGATGTTCCATTTTAAAGCGGTCGAACAAATTGCATTTACAAATATTTTAGCGCAGCGGCTGAGGTGTGCGCTCTTCACAGACAGAAGTGTTTAATTAACGCCGCTAGTTACAACAGCGTAGACAGCCACACGGTATGAATTACGTTTCTCGCTGGTCCGTAACAAACGTGTTAAACAATTAAATATGCACGCCCGGCCGTGAGACTTTCCCAGATACTTTGCGTCGCGCTCTTGAATGACGAAAATAATTATTCCTGCCACGACAATAATTACGACGAGCCTAGAACAATGTTGCTTAACTGAAATTAGCATTCAAGTTAGTTAGTTAACTTGGCATCCTTGAAAATGGAAGATGAATGATTTAAGGAAGGAGGAATTACAATTCTCGTGGACATCGTCTAAACTGAAAATTATTATCTAGTTAAAAATGAGTTGAAGGAGTTTTCATTTGATTCGGTGAATATGAAAATAGTCTAAACTAGAATGAAAATATAAGAAAAATGAACTTTTCAGTCAGTTTAGATTGTATCGATTGATTTTACTGTAGTATGAAGCATTTCGTGTGAAACAACCATGAAATTGAATTGACAGTGAACTCGATCGTTTTCGAATGAAATTCAGGTCACACGGTTATTTTAATAATGGTTTCCTAATAAAAAAATTACTTGCAAAGAGATGAAGCTTCAAAAACAAAGTTTTTTGGTAATCAAAAGTTCCGCTATGAATATGTGATGAATTCATTAACACTTTTGATATCATCTAAATTATCTAACTGTTATTTATCTTACGAATAATCTAATTTAAAAGTATTATATTTATATTTTACTTAGGATAGTTGAGCTTCGAAGTGAAAATTAAATTGGTGAAAGCATCGTTAAAGGAAAGGAAAATCGTACGAATATTCTTTCGATTGCACTTCCGATAATTAAAGGTAACATGTGTTTTAAAAAATTTAGGTTATCAATTTTGATAGTGAATTGACTTTCTTTTTGCCAAATTTTTATCACGAAACGACACTTGATTTCACGTACGAAATGCAAATTTTTCGTATTGCTTAAAGATTGTTTATTTGAACAATTGTATGTAATCGTATTAATATTGATTAATCTTCCAACACGTTGTTTCCGATAAAAGTACGAATCAATCAGTCTTTTAATTACATTTATGATGTATACAGTTACATAATCTGTCACAGAAATGTTCAATCACCATTTAAAACTGAATAATCTTCTTACAATTAGATCAAACGAATCAAGTTCTTTTCTTTTTAAGAAGCTAGAAAGATTATTTTACTAGATAACGTGTGCAAACGTATTTTGAAAAAATTACGATTAATCGGAATCACGAAGAAAATAGTGAAGGTCGTTTTTGCAACATTTTTATTTGAAAATCCGTAAAGAAAATTAAGAAAAATAGATTTTGTAAATTGACACCAGTTATATGCATTCTGAAAACTTTCGAAATCAGTTTATGCAGAATCAAATGATAAACACTGAAAGAAGCAAGGATCGTTAGATTTATTACAATTGTATGCAGAAAGTCGTGAAAAACTGCTATTTTTATCAGTTTTTATTTCATGTATACAATAAGAAATAATATTATAATAATTAAATAGTAATTACGTATAAAATAAAAGGTTGAAATTTAACTTTCTTCTTTTTGAAATTTTCCACTGAGAAATTAAAAAACTGTGATTTTCATCGGTGTTTATTTTATATATAAAGTAAAAGATATCATTACAATAATTAAACGGTAATTACGCATAAAATAAAAAGTTTAAACTCTATTGCTTGTTTTTCTAATTTTTTTTAGTAAGAAGTTAAAAAATACAGTGTAAAAACTGTGATTTTTATCAGTTTTTATTTTACACATAAAATAAAAAATAACATTATAATAATTAAATAAAAATTATCTATAAAATAAGAAGTTGAAATTCTATTTATGTCTCTTTAACTTTTTCACGCAGAAATGAAAAAATTCGATGAAAACACCTGCGATTTTCATTAGTTTTTACTTTACATATAAAATAAGAAATAGCATTATAATAATTAAGTACAAATTACATATACAATAAAAAGTTAAAATTCCATTTTTGTCTCTTCAATTGTTTTTACTGAGAAGTTAAAGAATACAGTGTAAAAGCTGCGATTTTTATCAGTTTTTATTTTACATGTAAAATAAGAAATAACGTTACAATAATGAAATAATAATTATGTATAAAATAAAAAGTTTATATTCTATCGTTTTCCTTTTTTAATTTTTTCACTGAGAGGTTAAAAAATATAGTGAAAGTAGCTATGCAAAAAATGAACAAGACCCGTTTATAACAATTTTATTGACAAGCCGTTATGGTGTCAAGGAAAAATAATCAAAAGAACGATAATTCTGTGTGCAGAAAATTAGATACAGTGGTCAGTGGACGAACGTGAAGGCATGCAAATTTATCGCAGAAGAGACATTATCATAGTGATTAGTGGACACGTTCGAGCACCGTGACGATAGTTAGGAGGAACAGGAGTCACGCTGATAAATTCGACGTCACGCACCAAAGAGTGTTAGCTGCTACGCATGGCGGTACGTATTTGCAAGCACGTCACGTAATTCTCTCTGCTAGTACGTTTTTTATCATCTTTCACTGTCGATCGAATCTCAATGCCTCGAACGACACACCGTAAATCGACTACGAACAGCTCGATCTTTTCACGAGACCTCATACTTTCGAGTTGTTTACTTTACGAATTTAATCCGTAGATCGAAACGAATGTAAATATAAGAAAATATGAAAAGTAACAAATTTAACTTAATTATTAATTGTTACATGTAAAATTTGAGCACGAAAGGTGAATTATAGTAACTAAAGGAATGTACTTAATTAATTTCAAGTGTTGTTTTCTTCTTTCGAAAAATTTACGAAGTTTAACGCTGTTCTTTTTGTAGCTGTTTTTGGAAAATTTAGAATTGTAGTTTCCACGTGAAATTTTTCTTCTTTAACCCTTTAGCTGTGGCAGATTTTAAAAGCATGGTGAAAGGTAGATGTTCAATTCTTAGCCGCAAAATTTGTCAGATTGTTTTCAAAAGTGAAATAAGCTTTAAGTCTTCAAATTTGTGAAAGTGATTTAAAATTTGTTTCGTTAAATTAGAGTAGAAGTGCGCAAAGGATAAAATTAAAAATTAAGGAGGAAAATTCTGGTTATAGAAAAGTAAATTTATAAATACGCCAATAGCGATGAAAGGTTTAAGGTTAAGTGAACAATATTAATATGAATCATAAATAATGGTTGCTTGAACGAATTTGGTGAAACTGAAAGGTGAGCATCTATTATGTACGATGATTATCGAGATGCGAAATAAAAGGAATTGAAAGTTAGAATTGGAAAATCGAAATGATATAAACGAAAAAAGATTACAAAATGGAGAATAAGATTTTGTACCTTCCAAATTGAAATTGCAAATCTATATTTAAAGTTTTCGTATTTAAAAATTTTAAGTTTTCTAATTTTTTTTTAAACTAAAAACTTTGAAGATTTCAAAATCTTTTCTATAGTTAAAGATTGCACATTTTTCCATATTTAAAAATTTTTTATTTTCAAGTGTTTTTCCATATTTAAAAATTTTAAGTATTCACATTCTTCATATCTAAAAATTTTAAGTTTTCAAGTTCCTCTATATTAAAAAAATGTAAGTTTTCTCAGGATTTTTCCATATTTAAAAATTTTAAGTTTTCAAGTGTTTTTCCATAGTTGAAAGTTTAGATTTCATAATTTTTTCCACATGTAAAACTGCAGTTTTCACCATCTTTCCACATTTAAAAATGTAAAGTTTTTACATTTTTTCCACATTTAAAAATTTAAAGTTTTCATATTTTTTCCATATTTCAAAATTTCACTTTCAAACGTTTTTCCATATAAAAAAAATATAAGCTCTTTCAAAAAATTTTGGTCCATATTTAAAAATGTAAAGTTTTCACATTTCTCCACATTTAAAAATATAGTTTTCACACATTTTCATATTTAAAAATCTAATGTTTTCAAATTTGCAAACATTTGTTTCTTCAAATGAGAACAGAAATCCGCAAACGATAATAATTAAGAATTAAATTAACAAGGAAGAGGATGATAACAGAAGGGCACGAGTAAATTTATAAACAGATAAATCAATACGTCAACAGTAATGAAAGGGTTAAATATAAGTGAAGGATATTAATACGAATCGTGAATAAAATAGTTGTTGATTCGAATAGAGTATTTTGTTCCCGGAAAGGAACACATGTAAATGTTGCAGACGATCTCGACGAGCCAGTAACTCATTCTAAATTAAATGAGAGTCTGAGAAGAGGATATCAAAGGTATTTTAAGCATCCTCTTAGCATAATCCTATTTTCAGACAGGTATTGGTAAGAGATGCCAAATTTAGTCGGACACGGAACACGTTAAAATGTTGTTTAAATAGAAAATTAGGTAAGTATGAAACTAACGGATCTCAGACAGTGTATTTTAAAAGTTGTACAAGAAGTATAAGCTGTAGATGTAGTACGAATGCTATCGTACATTCTACACACGTCTCCATACTTAACAGTACTCTGTGTGAATTCTACGAATTCATTCAGTCGCGTATTTTACTTGAAATCGAACGTCAATCTTGTGTACGAAGTCTTCAGATCTCCTCTCCTCTTCAAACATTAGCGATTCATATTGAATACCACAAGTTCATTCACCTTCATCGTTCAAGAAGTTTATTCACCCTTTGATAATATTTATGGAATCGAAACAAATCAGTAGGAATATATTTCTGTCGTTAGTAAACGAGTTACTCGATATCTTTTAGAAAACATTTGAAATATTCTACATAGAAATTCTATCTAGAAGAATGAAAATTTTAAATACTTTATAAAATTAATTTTTATTATATACAGTAGCTCTTAATAATATTCATTTTATTTTTCAACCTTTAATCTCGTTTCTTTAACCCTCATCCGTCCTTCGTGTCAATTTCTCACTCTTTTCTGTCAAAAGATAATATTACATGACCATTTGTAGAAATAATTTTCTGAAATACTTTGACTTTTATTTCTTTAAAACGAAGTACAGTCCCTGACCATCGAATTAGGACTACGTACGGAAATTTCACTTTTATGCCTATAACAGTATGTCATATATGGAAAATTGTCTTAGGTCATTCAAATTATTACTAAATACGTTGATAATGATGTATATATAACAATTGATTTGTTACTATCGTGGTAATAATCAAATTCTCCCGACATGAATGCTATAGAAAATGGTTGGAGCCTACTTAAAAAAATAGTTTATGAATCTCCAAACACCACATTGTCACAGTTGAAAAGAAAAATGACAGATATTTGGGAAAATAATGAAGATATAAAGCATATGATCAAGCAATGTATACGGAGCATGCCGCAAAGGATACAAGCTGTCATCAAAGCAAAGGGTGGAAATACAAGATATTAACATGTGTTAACAATATTATGTACAGTAGTAGTGTATTATGTTAGTAGTTAATAAATTATATCATTACAATTTCAACAAGCCTTTTAATTTTACGGAAAACGCGAAAAATGCTTAAAATTTGTAGTGGTCCTAATTCGATGACCAGGGACTGTATATATATTTTGTACATTTATTGGTAAACAATGTCTTTAGATCTGCAAATAACATTATATATTCTATGCAATCATATATAGAAATATATGTACATGTCCCTCGAGCTCCTAATCTTTTGTCAGTTATGTATAATAGAATATACGAAGTACATCGATCCAAACGATTCTAAGGGCCATTTAACCAGTTAACTGTGTTCAATGTGTATACACGTCAATCCAAAACTTTATTTTGATACGGTTGACGTGTATACTCGTCGTGTAAAATCAAAAATTACCATTTACTATAAAACCTCCAGATTTCAGTAGGAAGTAATAAAAATGTTATTTGTTGGTATGTTTCCGTTATATTACCAATCAAAGTGCTATGTATTTTATAAAAAAAAGTTTGATTATTCTCTTTGGTATATCGGTTATTCCCCGTACGATTTATTACTTTTTACAAACTGAGTTGATTATTTTCCCCAATGCACCTTGCTTTGAAAACTACCATACTGAAATCAATTGAATTTTTTAAAATTATATTTTTTCTTTCATTTTTTTTATTTATGAATTTTATTATTTTTCAACAACTTTTAAGTTTTTAATAGTAATAACATTTTCAATAAAGAATTATCCATTTTTTATGGAATAAAAATGTAATTCTACCTCGTTTTTCTCTACTTTTCTCGTCAAGTTTATAATTAGAAGCATATGTCCTGCGTTCGATGTGTATACTCGTTATTAGTTGATTTTGATTACGCATCCAGTGAGGGATTTTTAAAACTAAATTCCGCAGTTAACTGGTTAAGATATGTAACTCCAATGAAAAGACGAGTTCGTCGTTACATGTGTGATAGAAAACGAAATGCAAACGTGCATAGTGCACAACTGTTTATTTTCTTACATTCGATAAAGAAATTTATAAAATTAATTATTCGCCTTTTTATTTGATTTATTTTTTACCATTGTGTCAAATTGACACTGAGAGACATAGTGAGATGTGAAAGTAAGAGTGCACGCTGATTTCATTCGATTCAGTTTCGAAAATTTTACAAAGAGTGCTATAATAAATTTAACGTAACTTGTAATGTTACAATATAATAAATATAATCATTGTAACTTTGTTGCATGTTTAGAGGAAAACTATATCTTTGTTTAAACTGTTATTATAAAACCCATTAATGAATGATAAGGTATTATTTTCTAAGCTTGATGTTGTTTCTTCCAAAGTACGAACGCTACAGAAACAAGAAAAATCCAGCGTCGGTTAGCAGAGTCTTGTGTGGCGCTTGACATGTTAATGAATCTAATTTAACATCGTTTAACATCATCCAAGAGCTCGGAAAATTAAAAAAAAAAGAAACATTAGCGTTCAATGTTTGTTTGATTTAAACACCAGAATACTTTCCAAAGAATGCAAAGAAAGAAGTATTAAAGAAAAACTTTTAAGAAATCTACAATACTTTATTTTAATGAGCAATCATTTGAAGAAATTCTGACTTGCAACAATTTAGAAACTCTAAAGTTCCATCCGAAATATGTATAATTAAACAACGTTCAGCATTGCATCGCAATGCAAACGTGACAAACCTTCGGTCTGGCGGATTATCGTTATAAAATTAGTTATTTGACCATCAGACCGAGGTACCGTACCTATACTGCCCGTAGAGAGACCGAGAGTGAAATTAGTTTATTACTAGGCAAGTCTGAGGATCGTCCAGATTCCAAAAATTTAATGTAATTTTTAACCACAATCTCTTCCCTTGGAAGGACCGATATTCTACTTCCAAACTCAAACTCACCTCACACACAGTAAGCTAACCAATAGCAAAAATAACCTAGACTATAGAAGCTAAAACAAGAGACTTTCAAAGGAATTGCTACGGAGATTTTACAAAGAGACGTTCATTAAAGACATACACAATATCTTAGTCAACTGTCTTAGTCCAGTCACTCTTCGTTAGCAAATAAATGATTCTTATACTACTTTTAACAATGTTTCGATTTTGTTCACTAAATTTCACTCTGAGTATATCGTGAAGTGTGAAATATATCGCGTAACAGTTCGGCAATTAAGTATGAGTATTCAGGAATTCAAAAAATTCTCAATTCAGCATCTGACCATTTATCTAAAGAATATTCATTTCATCTATTTTTCAAACTTTTCATTTCAACATCATGCAGAATAATTTCAATCCAAAGCGTACTCGTTTATTTTCCCAGCTTAATACAGTTTAAAAGTATTAATTTCACATCTTCCACTTTTGACGCGCAATTAAATTAAAGGTATTCTCGCATTATTTTTCGATCAACTCGCAAGATGGCATAATTACACAGGCGACGTCACTAGTCTGCACGCAACAACACCTGTTAAACACACTCCCGCGCCAATCACGAAACCCTGTTGGTCGCGTCTAGTCAAGAGGAAATTGATGTGGTCAACACCAGCCTGAGGAATCGGCTTCTTTCTAACGTTACAGCTCAATAGGATTAAACGTCTACACCGCATTAATTGCATTATACACAGGTTGCAAAACGTCGTTAAGCCAATATTTGCATACACAGCTTGGGTACCAGCGAAATTTTCCCGTTCTTCCGGTTCGCTTCCTTGTACGCGTGTCGAAGTCGTGACGAAGTTCGTGTGTTTCTTCGCTATTTTGACGGGAACTTGATAATTATACAGAATGACGCGTAGCATGCTGTAACACATAGAAAATCTTTCCTTTCTTCGGTGAATTGTTTTGGAAACTGTTCTGTCTTTAATTTTGACAAAAGTATTTGAAACTTCCTCTGTCTTTAATTTTAGTAAAAGTATTTTAAACTTCTTCTGTCTTTAATTTTAATAAAAGTATTTGAAACTTCCTCTATCTTTAATTTTAGTAATTTTAGTAAAAGTATTTTAAACTTCTTCTGTCTTAAATTTTAACAAAAGTATTTTAAACTTCTTCTGTCTTTAATTTTAATAAAAGTATTTGAAACTTCCTCTATCTTTAATTTTAGTAATTTTAGTAAAAGTATTTTAAACTTCTTCTGTCTTAAATTTTGACAAAAGTATTTTAAACTTCTTCTGTCTTAAATTTTAACAAAAGTATTTTAAACTTCTTCTTTCTTTAATTTTAATAAAAGTATTTGAAACTTCCTCTATCTTTAATTTTAGTAATTTTAGTAAAAGTATTTTAAACTTCTTCTGTCTTAAATTTTGACAAAAGTATTTTAAACTTCTTCTGTCTTTAATTTTAATAAAAGTATTTGAAACTTCTTCTATCTTTAATTTTGTTGTTAACGTTGTAAAATAATTGATAATTAATATGATGCTTAACAGTAATACTGCACCGTATTATTTATTCAGATTATAGTAATTACATTTGTACATATAAATGTAATTATTAGTTGTTGTTTGCAATAACAATTCATAATTACATTATATTAAGTTCCTTCTTGTTATCTAACAAATATTGGAATTGGAATAATATGATCTCTTAAAATATACCAAACTGAAAAATTTAATCATTGCAATGTTCCTTTATAAAATTAAATTATTCTAATTTTATTAGTAATAATTGTGTCACAAAGACATTGTTCTATTTTAAGTAGTAATTTTGAAAGTATAAACAGAAGAGCAATTTTAATAATTATTTCAAACATTTATTTTCCTATTATTTAATATTATTCGATACATTAAATGCTACTTAATATAGTTGATTAGGTTACACTAGGATCTTTCTTATCATCTGTCCGTTAAATATTGAAATTGGAATAATATGACCTAAAATACTCGTAATTGAACAATTTATAAAATTCAATCATTTTAATTTAATTAATAGTAATTGTATCACGAAGACATTATTGTTTGTTAAGTAATAATTTTGAAGGTATGAAAACGAGAGTAATTTTAACCAAGATTTTAGGAATTTAATTTTTCTATTATTTAATATATTATGTTAGGTTACATTAAGTTCTGTCCTATCATTTGTCCGCTAAGCATTGAAGTTGGAATAATATGACCTAAAATACTCATAACTGAATAATCTAATCCTTAAAATGTTTAATTCTTCATAAAATTCGATTAATTTAATTTCATTAATACTAATTGTATCACGCAGACATGATTATTTGTTAAATAATAATTTTGAAGGTATAAAAATAAGGATAATGTTAACCAAGATTTTGGGTATATGTTTTTCTATTATTTAATATATTATAATATATTATAATAATTATAATATTATAATATATTCTAGGTTAGGTTAAATTAAGTTCTTTCCTATCATTTGTCCAATTTGTCCAATAAGCATTGAAATTGGAATAGTATGATTTCCTAAAATGCTCGTGACTGAACAATTTATTAAATACAACTATTTTAATTTCATCTGCATTAATTGTATCATGAAGACAAGTAATACACAAAATTACTTAGTCAACATCATTTTAAAAAATTATTCTAATTTTATACGTACACATTTGTACATAATGGAAAAATATTATGTAATATTACATGTCCGAGTATTTTGTCGACATTAGTATCGGGTCTAATGTCATTTGCAATTTATTGTGCAGAAAACAAGGAAAAAATAAAGTAACCATATTTACATATTTCTGAACTAAAGTATGTGCTTTAATTCATCACGCACCTGAAAATTAGACAATCACATTTTAAGAAAGTATATAAAGTAGTAATTTCACAAGTATCAAAGTGTCCGAATATTAAATCGAGTAACTGTATTATACATCGACGACGGAAATGTTAAGAAAATTAGAAAAAAGTTATCCGGCCGAAGGAGAAGCTTGCGCGAAATTTCCCGATGAGAATGAACTTAAAACTATCGAGCTTATCTGAAATTCCAATTCCGCTCGTAAAAGAAAGTTCCTCGATGTTTCTTTTTTTCATCGTTCCACCTTACTTATCAATTCTTTGCACGTACCGTATATTTTTTCTTTTCATATTTCTCTCCAATTATTGCACACATGCCGACGTTGCTCATTTTTAAAAACAACAGAACCGTTAATTACAAGCTTCGTTATTATTTGTTTTTTTATCCAGGATTCGTTTAATCCGATACACGTTCGTCGCGCGATCCGCATTTATCCGGATTCGTTTAATTCGCAAACAGTGTATAATATTATTTTCGACAGCTTGTTGAAATTAACTCGAACGAATAACGGACTCTATACCACCTCTGTTCCCTTCTGCTCGATTTCACCAACGCCAAAATTAGTTGCCTTTATTCGAATGCCCGACAACCGTTTCTGTCATTCACAGTGTGTCCCAATTGACGCGACAGATGTATTGGAATTGCATTTACAATGCTATTGTAGTCTATTCGACTGCGAGGTATTCTTCAAATATTTGCAACTACAGCTCCATTGAAACTGCGTTTTTACTTGGACATACGAAATATCTTAACGTCGTCCAATTTCGACGAGACAATTGCTGAGAAAGCTGTTCCTTTTACCAAACCTAACGTAATCTGCAGTAAGTGATCAAATTATTACGAACAGATGAATAAATTACATATTTTGTTTTCGGTATTGTGACTTCAATAATAGCAAAATATAAAGATGGTCTGAATTTGGTCGAGCACTTTTATTTCAGGATTTATTATCAAATCTGTTGATCATACTTGAGTATATATGAATAACATGTTCATTAGGGTAAAGTAACCGAATATGAGACCTATTTTTTTAAGCAAGTACAATTCTCGATTAAAAATACTTTTATTAAAATACGATACATGTTTTAAATATAAGATGTGTACACTTTTGCAGCATATTAGAAATTATAACAAAACAGATAGTGTTCCATCGTAATAAAATAAAAATGAGAAGTATGCAAAACTATGATTTGAAAAACTGTTTGCCTAATATGAGATCCAGGTTTCATTTTGTCTAACGGGCCGATTGGCTGTTGAACGTCTTTGATGCAAATGGGTTAAGTAGATAAGGCAGAGTCATATAGATTTAACTTAAACAATTTTTATTTCGATAACACGTATTTTGATTTGCTGATCGACACGCGACGTTGGCCCAGAAGGAAGAAAACTCGAACAATAGATCATCGACTAGGATCTTGGTAGTGCTAATCTGGGTATGGATTGGACGATTTGCAGTCCTGACAAAAAATTGTATTACAATGCACCTATTGCAAATGTAATTTATTCAATGGGCTGAAAAATATTATACTCACAATTAAACGTAGGTATCTCTAATTGTTAAAACACAGGAATTTTTCATAGTTATACTTTGTCACAATTGTTTTATTTTTTATATCGATATATTAGCGTGTCACTTCAAAGTCACACCGAGTTATAGAGTATTCCCCAGTATTACTTAACAATTGTATACTTAAATATATAAAAAATTTAAAAACTTATATTAAAATATATAATTGTATATTTTAATATTAAAAATATATATTTAAAAAGTAATATTTAAAAAGAATATTTAATATTTAAAAATATATATTACATTTAAGAGTAGTATAGCTATTGCACATCCAACTTATTGAATGGAATGAAAAATATTATACTCACGTTTAAATATGGTTATTCCTTATTTGTTAAAACACACGAATTTTTCAATAGTTACACTTGGTCAGAACTGCTTTCTTTTTTCTACTGATATATTAGTGTGTGACTTCAAAGTCACACCGAGCTATATAGTATTCCCAATATTAAAAAAAAATTTTACTAAAGTATATTTATTACACATGCAATTTATTCAATCGGCTGAAAAATATTACACTCACAGATAAACGTGATTAAATCGAATTATTAAAATACAGGGATATTTCGATATTTTACTGTGTGACAATTCTTTTCTTGTTTCAAAGATAGTATAAATGTAAATTCAATTACAACGCGAAGGAAAATATTATCGTATTGGAAATAAAAATAAATTGCATTTCTGTTTTCTTTTTTTCTGCGTGTTATCGAATATTGCCGATATCGTTGTTTGCACAATTCTAAACATCATGTCGATATTGCTGAGAATTTTTGTCAGAAATTCCAACACATCTGGCGACGCTTCAAAGCGGTAACTTTCCGACATGCATCAGTGCGTCTCTGTAAAAATATCGGCAACATTGGCAGATGGAAAATTTCGTGGGAAAACATGGAACATAAAAGGCAAAGCATGTGTGAATTGCTTTCTAAATGAACGATAACAGGCGAAGTGTTTCCGCAAGGAAGTTCTTTTTTTCTTTTTTATCAATTTCTCGAGGCAAAGTGGAAAGTTAGGAGATGAATTTTCAGGTGTAACTTTCTTACCAAACTTCGTCACTGCAACCATTCTCCTTTCTTCTCAAGTTTCGATCAAATGCTCGCCTAGTTTCGCGAATAGTTCGTTAAATGTTATTTTGTTGAAAATGTTTCAGATACAATTATGAGATATGTCACTGTATATTATTCAGAGGAATTTATTTCGTTAGAATTGTTTATTTTCTTTCCATTTTAAAGAAAAGATTCTGTACTTCTGTACTTCTTTTTTAATTTTTAGTACATTTAATCCTTTCGTTTCAAATGAAAGTTGAGAAATTCAAACAGAAAAGAATGTTTTAGATATAATACGAAAAATGTTAATTTCACATTTGCAAATCAATACATAGGAAAAATTACAATTGTCGCATAATTACATTCATTTTTACACGCTTTTGTTAATTTTATTTCGAGTATTAATCTTCTGCTTTTCCTCCAATAAAAATCACGAAATTGTGTTTTATTGTTTACTATTTTGAAAAATTTTCAAAATTCTTTCAAATTTTTTCAAAATAAATTTTTCATTCAATACAAATCGCGAAATTGCGTTTTACTGTTTACTATTTTGCAGAATTTGTCAAAATTCCTTTAAACTTTTTCAAAATAAATTTTTCATTTAATAAAAATCACGAAATTGCGTTTTACTGTTTAATATTTTGCAGAATTTGTCAAAATTCCTTCAAACTTTTTCAAAATAAATTTGTCATTTAATAAAAATCACGAAATTGCGTTTTACTGTTTACTATTTTGCAGAATTTGTCAAAATTCCTTTAAATTTTTTCAAAATAAACTCTTCATTCAATAAAAACCACGAAATTGCGTTTTGTCGTTTATAAATCAATTTTGCGGAATTTTTCAGAATTCCTCCAAACTGAATAATCTTCACTTGTTACTGAAAATTGAGGAAATTATTGTTGGCTATTAGAGAGAGATTAATTTCAATTTGATTCGTTCATTCAACGCTTGTCGTTTCATTTCTGTTGCGAATTACTAGTATTTCTGGAAGAAGTTTCATCTCATTTCTGGCACATTGAAATTTTGCTGAAATCCTCGAAATCATACTGTTACGGTCGAAAAATAGTTTCTCGGCGCAGAAAACCGAGCAAAGTGTTAGCCGCTGTTGCGCTCGTGCCGCATTTGCATTCAACTGTGTTTATTCCGGCAAGTAATGCATAATTTTAATACCGGAGTAACACGACGATGCGGTTTCAGCTTGTCTTCACGGTTAATGACAAACGATGTTCGCCGTTTCTAACTAATTTCTACGAATATCTTCCACTTGGCAAACCCGTTGATCCAACAATTTTGAACCTCTATAAATATTCACATCTGTGCTTGAACCTGTTTTTCATTAACGTACCAATAATATCAGTCTCTCGTATTCACGAACCTATATCATTTGTTTCAAACCGAAAGAAATACGAGGATCAGTCAAATATAAACTGAATTTTTTTAACAATCTTTTATTTGAAGATAATTTCTTAAAAAGAACAAAAGATTTATTTCTCTACATATGCCCCGTTTTTATTTATGCACTTTTGCCATCGGATTGGTAGCTTTTTTATACCACTGTCATAAAATGAAGAAGATTGTGTCCAAAGCGAGTTGTATACAAATTGTTTTATCTCTTCGTTACTCTTGAATCGTTGTCACCCTAATACCTGCTTTAATGGTTCAAACAAAAGAAAATCACATGATGACAGATCTGGGTTATAGGGAGAATGATGAACTATTGTCTACTGTATGTTTTTAATTTTTTCCTGTGTTCAAATGATGGTGTGAGGTTGTCGTGCAAAAGCAGTACTGAACGGACGGGAATTCCCCGTGTTTCCGATCTATAGACTGCCTTAACTTTGTCTCGCAGTGTGCAATAGTAGTCAGCAGTGACTGTTCTTTGATCGAGTAGAAAATCTAAGTGCACAATACTTTTATAATCTGAAAATAGCGTTGCGACTACCTTACCCGCCGATAAGCGAGTTCTCGCCTTTACTGATCCCGACTCATCCCTTTCTCGCCATTCCATACTTGTTCGTTTGGACTCTGGGGTATAGTGATAGACTCATGTTTCATTAGAAGTAAGAATATGACACATAAATGTGTCTCCTTTTGTTTCATAGCGATTCAGTAATTTCTACGAAAGTTCAATGCGAGCAGTCCTGTAAGATTCATTCAAAAGACGTGGAACCCATCTAGCCGCGATTTTTCGAAACTTTAATTCTTTTCGAATTATGGAAGCCATACTTCCGTGACTAATGTTAACTTTTGAACAAATTTCGTCAGTTTTTATCCGTCGATCGTCCTCGATGAGTTTTCGAACAGCTTCAATATTTCCTGATGTTACATTTATCTTCGGACGTTGTGGATCAGATGCGTTCTCGATGTGTTGACGTCCATTAGAAAGCGAGTTACACCAAGAAAACACTTGAGTTATTGATAATGTCTCATCGTCGAACTGTGAACGCAGTCGATGCAGAATTTCAATAAGTTTTGTGTTTTCAACGGTTAAAAACTTCATTATAATACGTTGTGCAACGGAAGATGATACTGACTTCTCATTCATTGTGTTGTTTACTAACGAAACGAAAAGTTGAGCGTCACAGGGAGTACAATGTTACCAAACTACTCTTATTTCAACTCCCAATCAGTCTCATTGACACACGTGACTTTGTACAGATATGGCATAATCCGATTTATATTTGACTGACCCTCATCTAAGTAAATTTAAATTAATCCGTATTATTAAATGTTGGACAAAGTTCAAGTAATTTGAAATTTCTCAAACTATGTATTATATATCTGAGTTTTTGCTTTTCTTTTTTCGTAAATTTAACCCATGTTAAGTTAAATTAATTCAAGGATGTTGACACATAGGCGTACGTTCAATTTCTTTTTTTTAATATTCCAAATTTTCACGGTAGAAAATATTCTAAATTTTAGTAACAGAAAATATTCCGAACTTTTGTAATAAAAAATGTACCTAATTTTTGTACATTTAAATTATGTATACTGCAAATAATTACATTAAGAAAGAATTACATTTTGTATATTGAAAATATACTAAATTTTCGTGATAGAAACAAGTGGATGTTATTTTTCTTTCTGTATATTATTAATGCTTTTCGAAATATTTTTATTTATTTAATTGTTGTCGATTTGAAATGAATATAATATAACTAAGTAAAAAATTGAATCATTTTCTTCTATCTTTAAAACAGTTGTTCACAAAAGGCATTAAAGGCTTTTCTTCAAATAAGCGCTTAATAATACAGCAGTTAATTAATTTTTCACAAGTAAAGCTCAAGAGCTTTATTCTAAGGGAATGTACAAACTTCTAAAATATTGGGAAAAAGTGGAGATTATGTATTATTATCATATTTTAATGATTCGGTCAGTATTCTATTATAGTTACGAAATTCTATAAAAAAAATTCTATTTGAGTTTATCTCTGACAGATGAACTACTTGATTTTGTCCTGTCACCTAGTAGATTAATAGAACACAAAATTACACTGTTCGCCAAAATATTACGACACTGAAAAATCGCTATTGCACAAGTCTATATTAAAACCGCACATTATTAATTATATCTCGATAACTATAAGACACTTTTCAACCAAATTTTAATCACTCTTTCTTTTCAATATGCTAAATAATATATGTAAATTTCAAATTTGCTCAATTTTATTTCTAAGGTTCTCAGTTTCGTTTCGCAATTTTTTCTACGACCAGTGCAATTATCAACTTGTTAATCAAAATATATCTCTTCAAGATTGATATATTCTGTCCATCGATAAATAAATACTTTTATTCCAAACAAATAAACAATTCCAAGAAATGATAATAGAGAATTATCAGTAGACTGCGCTTTTTTATGCATTTGTGGGAAATTTAGTGGTGTACAATTTTTATGCATTTATAGGAAATTTAATGGTGTAAAATTACACATAAAGCACGACAAGAATCTACAGAAAATCTCCAAATTAAAGTACTTTTCATAATACCTGGTAGCTGAAATAATTTTCGACCGAAATTCTACCTTTTTTACTATATTCTCAAAGCTGTAAATGTACACGAAAGTCCGTAGTCTAATTATCGCAAATATTGTCATAGTATCATTTAAGTAACTTGAATTTCAATCACGAGAAATTACTTCAAAAAAAAATAAATAAATAAATAAAACAAAAAAAGAAAAAGCATTTTATGTCTCGGAAAGGATAAAAATTCTAAATGAAGCGGTTTCTTTGTCGTCAAACGCTCGATTGTCTCCAAGAGAGTGCAAACAGAAGCTAGTGAAAAGAAGGTGCAAGGAAATTGCATCGCGAACGACCGCAGATCCTCGTCCTTTGCAAGTCTCGAGGTCCTGTTCGCGAACCCCTCCACAAAAGGATTTTAATGATTCACTCGATAGACTGTGCTTCGGATTTCCAACGAACGGACGGCTCTGTGATTGCGGGCGTCTCGTTAAAGGCTTCGCCGAGACGATTCGCGGAAACGTCCTTTACTTCCTTTCGGGTTTTAACGCGAGATAATGAGGACGTTTCGTGTTCGAGGCACGCTGACACGAAATTCTACCGTGACTGTCCAATTTTGGTTTGTTTGTCGGTTGATTCTGATGCTTAGACATACATTTTACGATTACCTTCGTTGCATGGTGTAACATTTTTATCATCGAGCAGATAAAAATCATTGTCAGTATTTTAATCTTAAAACAGGAAAGTAACTTTTCGTCTTTTTTATAAGTCTGTTTTGTACCGTATACTTTTAATGCTTTATTACGTTCGAAAGCATTGTAGTTTCTGTAAATGATCGTGGCCGAATAAACTTATATTCCCATTTATAAGACATGGAACACCTTATTGTTTTAAAATAAATCAAGTTTAAATGAATAATTTAGTTACTTATTTCGATATGAATCGTTCTATTGATAACATTTATATTTAGACAATGTATTTGTATTGATATGGCTGGTATTTTATTATAATTAATACACAACAAAAAGTGAAATATTTATAATGAGGTTCAATACCAGTTTTTCAGTGCATTTATAGGATGTTCTAATAAGAGCGATAGAACTTTGAATTGAAATGAAATGAAAAATACGGAAGATAATCTAGTACTCAGTACTCTACCTTAAAGTACATTCGATGGCATTATACATGAAATACAATATCACATAAATTATCATCACGATTGTGTTTGATTGAGTGAATACTACAAACCCAATTTTCACCACAAAAATCATCTTCCATAATAAATTTCAAATTTGGATGGATGGTTTTGTTGATAAATACAATTACCGAATTTTGGGAGATGCTAATCCTCGATCAGTAATCGAACGGGATCATGACACCCAAATAAAGTTACTCTTTGGCGTGGTTTTTCTTTCTGTGGTGCCATAGACTCTTATTTTCTTGAAAATGAAGAAGGTGCGACTGCAACTCTTATTGATGAGCGTTACCATTCAATGATTTTATCTTTCCTTTCTCGTGAATTGGATGGATTTGTCTGAAATGTGGTTTCAACAAGATGGTGCCACATACCACACTTCCGCTGCAACTATCGCTTTATCGAGATCGAAGTTGAACGATAGAATTATATCGAAAAATGCGACTATCAACTGGCCACCAATATCTTGCGACTTGACGCCATTAGACTTTTTCTTGTGGGGTCATGTTAAATCTTTTGTTTATTCCGACAACCCACAAACTATTGATGGTCTCAAAGCGAATATTATTCGTGTTCTCGGTGAGATACGACCTGGTTTATGTGCCAGAGTTATCGAAAATTGGATTTGTCGTATTCACTCCACTAACATAATTGTGACGGTCATCAAATGGCATCGAATATGTTTCAAAACAAAGTAGTAAATACTAGATTATCTTCCATACATTTCGTTTCATTTGAATTTAAAGTTCTGTCACTCTTATTGGAAGATCCTATATTTATTGTTAATAATTTAGTGATTATACCTTCCCAATCCTTAAACAAATGAGATTTCAGTGATTTTTGAAGTCATTGGGACAATAAGCAAAAACAGAAAGTAAAAGTTCCAAACTTTCGAAATTTCATCAAAAGTCGTCAGATTAATTGTAGGTTCAATTAGTTTTCGAATTTGAAGAAGCTATTTGTGGCGAAAGTTGGGTTTGTCGTATTCACTCCACCAAACGCAATTGTGGTAGTCATTTATATAATCTTGCATTCCATATATAATGTCATCGAATATGTTTTAAAACAAAATAGTGAATACTAGATTATCTTTCGTACATTTCGTTTCATTTTAATTTAAAGATCTGTCACTCTTATTGGAAGATCCTATATTTATTTTTAATAATTTAGTGATTATACCTTCCCAATCCATAAACAAATGAGATTTCAGTGATTTTTGAAGTCATTGGGACAATAAGCAAAAACAGAAAGTGAAAGTTCCAAACTTTCGAAATTTCATCAAAAGTCGTCAGATTAATTGTAGGTTCAATTAGTTTTCGAATTTGAAGAAGCTATTTGTGGCGAAAGTTGGGTTTGTCGTATTCACTCCACCAAACGCAATTGTGGTAGTCATTTATATAATCTTGCATTCCATATATAATGTCATCGAATATGTTTTAAAACAAAATAGTGAATACTAGATTACCTTTCGTATTTTTCGTTTTATTTGAATATAAAGTTCTATCACTCTTATTGGAAGACGTTACAAATTCTATAAAAACAAAGTGTTTCAGCTATAGAAGCTGAATTAAATATCAGCATTGCTGTTAATCTTGTGAAAAATGATTGTAGCAGAATTCAATTAGTTTTCAAAAGGGAATATAGTGGGAAATAAAGCTTTTGTTCACTCGTGTTGTCTTCTTTATAGTTTCTTTTTGTAAGATCATTGTCATTTTTTATTTAGGAAATGTTTATTTTTTTCTGATGCATCTTGTAGCAGTTTGAAAATTACATTTGAATATTCTGCACAAGGACCTTGAGGATTAGAAGATGAAATTGTAATATTTGATTGTAAAATTCAATTAACATTGTAAAGTATTTTTGTAACAATTTTCTTCGCTATTAGGTAATTCTTCGAAGCTATATTTTTAGTTTTTCAAATAGTTTGGAACACATGAGATTTAGTAAAAGATGAAAATAATAATTAAAATTTGGTAAACATTCAATTATTCATACTCTTTTCAGTTATTAATACAAAAGGAACGTAACAAACTTATTAATTATAAGTAGCAGACACATGAATTAAATTATCAAAAAAATTTTAATTCAGAAATTTGATTTTCTTCTTCTTTTTGGTCCCAGAAGAATTGCCCACTGTGTGACATGAAAGAACCATAAATACTCTAAATACTTTACTCTAAGTACTCTAAATACTTTACTAATCTGTGAAACTTGCATTCGATGGGAAACAAAATTATTTAGTCGCAAAAATTGACAGTCAAAAACGTTTGTTATTCAAAGATCGTTAACAGTAATTCTCGTGTATACAGCTGTGACTGCGCCCGATAAACGAGCGAAACTCTCGTTTGACAATCGACGACATTCGAGCCACCGAAAACGATCTCCTCCGGCTAGCGAGGAGATGAGAAAGCAGAGAGCGGCGAAGTTTCATTTCAAAAACGAATCAATCTCCTCTCCTCGTGAAAATCGACCAGGTCCAGTTCCCTGCTAATCCGCCACGCGAGTAATCGCGTTTTAACCTTTTCTCCCCTCCCGCTTGTTCACGTGAAATTAATGGAGCAATTCCAGGGCGTAATGGAATTTCGTGCATCGTTTCGAATTCAATATCCAAGGAACGAACACCGTTTTCAATGGCGTGTATCGACGATACATCAACCATTCTGTCTGACTGGCGTTAATCGATCGATCGAAATGTTTTTTTCATTCTCTTCCTTTTTTTTTTCCTTTTTGCCAAAGAAGAAGAGGAAAATGGAGAACTATTCGAGAATGAATTATCGAGCTTCGTTCTTGCAACGTGGACGCTGATAATAACGGAGCAACAATATTTAATGGGTCCTCGTGTCAATCGGGAGATTTGGAAATTTATTAATTAATTCGGCTTCCCGATGTCCATGGGAATTAATTATGGTTTGGAAATCCCAGGTGTGGAAATTGGATTTGACTGAAAGCGGATTCGATTGATTCTTCGATGTTTCGCGTTAACTGAAATCGCTGACCGAAAATCGTGATCTCGTTCACGATGACTTTTCATGAATCCTATCCCGTTACATTTGTCCTCCTGAATTTATACTTATCTCCAATGATTTCTGTTCATTCGTGTGCGTAGAGGAAAAGAAAATTGAAGGGCGAAATTGCAAAAAATATTACTTTTACATCCATAATAATGCAATTTTTGTAAATTATGTGAATGAGAAGTATTACTGATAAAAATATTACTGTTTTGTACGAATTAAAAATGTTTTCTCTCTAAAGTTATCGAATCGAGACAATTTTCTGATTCGATTCATTAAACCTTGCAAGAGCACAATTTTATGAATTTCAAACTTTTGCAGAGAGAACTGAAAATTGACTGATTTCGCTTCGCTATTTTGACGTGCACCGTGACAAGACCACAATTAGGATTCTCGAAATCACTGTCAGCTGCTCGAAATTGTTCGAATAAATTAATCCAGGTATTCCATATGAGGAATGTAATTTCAATACTGCCCTCTCTAAACCAATTTTCAGATATCTATGGATTCTATTCTTCCAATACGCAGAATGACAGACATATAATGTGCAAAATATAATACAAATATTAACTGAAATCATTACACCAAAATGTTTTCATACTAAATTTCTTAATTTTTGAAATATTTATGGTACACTGTTGTATATTGCAATTTTTGATAATAACCCAAAAGAGCACTTACATTTCTTCTCTCTCAACCCGATAATACTACCATTAATGTTATCAATAACACGAAGTAGTAGTGTAGTGTACATATATAGCGAAAATAATATTTATATTCTTATCTTACTAAATGTATTAATATTAAAATTACAACAATTATTTATTTCAACTTTAAAACAAATTAACTTTTTTTTTTAGTAGTACTTCAAAGAGAAATGCTCTATGTGAAGAGAATATTTTTCTTTCTAGTTTTTATATAATTATTATACTTTAGTAATACCTAATTTTAATCCCTAATTAAATACCTAACTTTAACTCTTTATTTACTCTAAATTGAATTAAATATATTTTTATTTTCTTTAGCATGTATTGTTTATTTAACCCCATGCGTATATCGTCGTGTGTCTCCGAAGTTACATATCCATTTATCTGTTTATTGTAGCGTTTTATTATTACGTTATTGCCAGTCAACTTCTTTCCATGAATTATTCATTTTCACCATTTTGCGAAACATGAAATTGTGATCGACTGTAATACTTTTTCTCATAAACACAAAAAGAATCAAGTTATAGAGGGTTTAAAAAATTAATATTTTAAAAACGTCGCAATTCAAGAATAAATTATAACGATTTTCAATTTTCGAGCTTAAAAAATGCATATATAAGTTCATAATCAATATCGATCATTTTCGCTGGACGCATACAGTGAGTCCTATTCGCTTCATCAAGAATGTGACAAAGATAAAAAAACAAAAAAAAAAACAATGAAACAACAAATGACTCTTTTAACATCATTTTATATTGAAATACATAGTTTAATCTAAAACACATACATCCAAATAAAAAGATGTTAAAAAGTAATTTATTATTTTATTATTTTATTCTTCTTTGTCACACTGTTGACTGAGTGAATAATTTTGTGACTCACTGTATAAAATATGCAATCATAGCACTCGAAGCGTTAATAAGTGCACATTACGTTGAGCACACAGAAACAACATTTCTTGGGGCGTTGTTTTCCCCATATTACTATCTCAGAACTAAGAAGACAATAATTTTTTTCACACCAAAAAAAAGAAAAAGAAAACACCGATATAATGTTCCCATTTTCCTATAATTTTCCAAGCAAAGGGCACGTCGTTTAATTTCCCTGTGGCAAACATGCTACACGGTGCACGCCAACGCGTCTTACCTGTTAACGACGGCCCTGTTACGTAACCCCTGGCCACGAGCTTCTTCTGTAATCTCCTAATAGCGATCGGTTTACGTAACGACGTAGCTAAGCCACGATTTACAAAAACAAAAAGAGAAAGAAAGAAAAGAAAGACAAAAAAAAATAGGAAGCTTCGGAGAGAGAAGTTTTCCTTTTGAGGCAGCATCGATTGCAGTCTTCATCGCGGTGAAACGATATTTGCCTTCGGTCAACGTTGCTTTATGCTTAACCTCGATGAACGTTATCGACACAGCTAGCCCCGTGGCACGCCAGACCGCAAATACTTTTGCTCGAAACGAAGGGACGAGGTCATCGACGAGCCGAATTCCTGATGGAATTCCTCTGCGATCGGATATTGTCGGACTGTTCCTGTGAATGAGGTTAGGGGAGAGATGATACCCTTTATTTTAGTGTTCTTTCCGGTTTATTTAGGGTGAAGCTTGTGGTCTGTGGTTTCCGCTGTTTGAATCTTCCCCTTTTCTTCTTCCTTTTTTTTTTTTAACGGTTGCGTGGTTAGTAGAATGTATATTTGATATATGAACCTAATTGAACCATTTGGAGTACCCGAACAAGAATTAATATGAATTGAGTATGTTTTTCCCCATTGGCTTTTCCAACTGTAAGTCCGAATGTATGAGAAGAGATGAAAGTGTATAAAATATTTTACTCGGGCATTTCTTCATTAATTGAAAATAAGCTTAACGTATCCACTTTGAATACTGGGACAGAAATTAATTTAAATTCAGTATGCTTTTTATCATTGACTTTTTCAAGTATAAGTCCAAGTGTACGAGAACAGATGAAAGTGTATAAAATATTTAGCTCGTTTATTTCTTTATTAATTGAAAATGTACTTAACCTAACCTAACCTAACCACTGAGTATTCGAACAAGAATTAGTCTGAATTTAGTATGTTTCTTTTTGTTGAATTTTCCAAGTGCAAATGCAATAGTACGAGAATAGCTGAAAGTGTGTAAAACATTTTGCTCGCCTATTTCTTCATTAATTGAAAATAAACCTAACCTAACTACTTTGAGTACTCGAGTAAGAATTAATCTAAATTTAGTGTGTTTTTGTTTTTTCATTGGTTTTTCCAAGTATAAATCCAAATGTACGAGAAGAGATAAAGTGTGTAAAATATTTAGTTCGTTTGTTTCTTTATTAACTGAAAACAAACCTAACCTAACTACTTTGAGTATTCGAACAAGAATTAATTTCAATTTAGTATGCTTTCTCTTATTGGCTTTTTCAAGTGCAAGTCCAAGTGTACGAGAAGAGATGAAAGCGTGCAACATATTTTACTCGTCTATTTGTTCATTAACCACAAATGAAACTGTACACCTACCGGTACAAATAAATTGGATAGAATAGTTTCATTGCTTGAACGAAATCTTTTGTTTCATTTATTTCCCTTATCAGTTCGCGGAGAATTGAACATTACTGCATGGAACAGCTGGAAAAATTGGAGTTTCGTGGAAGTTTCACATTCCGAAATAAGAATTCACTTGTTTCTTTCGTTTCAACGGTGGGAGAAAACGTCTGTGTGCATATCACCGAGAGGAACGTTCCTTTGTTTCGTTTCTTCTGCTTGTTAGTTTGAGGAAAGTCGAACGTCTTCGGATAAAATGATACCAGTTTTCCCTCTTTCTTAGTCTCGTTTGTAACGAGCAGAAAAGAAAGCGATGTCAATGTTGTATATTCGTAAAATATTCCTTTAAATTTACTGTATAATAATTCAACTTTCCCTCCAATTTTATTATTTAGTTATTAGTACTTTAAAATAACTCTCCTTTTGCAATTCCAATTTTTCCAAATTTTTTTTATACAATCCTCATTATTTCTTCTTTTCTTTTTTAATCTTGATATCCTATTTTTAAAACTTTTGGCAATTTTTTAATTCTTCAAATCTTAATATTTCGTCTTGTCCAAATTAAAATGTTTTTTCAATTTCCCAATTTTATTGCTCTTTCAAATATTCCTTTTCAAAGTCTTAGTTTTTTTCAATTTCAACCTTCTGCTAATTTCTCTTCTAAAATTTTTTAATTTCTCCATTATTTCGTTTTTAATATTTCTCTACTCGCTTTTTTCCAATTTTAATATCTAAATAACTCTCTCATTTCAAACTTAATTTTTCTATATTTTAATACCTTCATCAATTTTTTCATTGCACTCTGAACACCTTATAATCAAAGTATTCATAACCCAGCGTGTTATTTCGAACGATCAACGTCGATAAATACGCAGTTACAATGACTAACGATTCAATCAAAATAAAGTCTTAATTTGCACACTCTGCTAATAAATATTTTTTCACATTCTTTTCCCTAATTTTAATATTTCGATAACTCTCCCATTTATTTTTTCTATATTTTAATACCTTCGTCAATTTTTTCAAAATACTAATTTCTCCACTTTCAACACTGCCAATTTCTCTTTTCCTAAAATTTTTCAATTTCTCCATTATTTCGTTTCTAATATTTCTCTGCTTACTCTTTCCTAATTTTAATGTCCAAATAACTCTCTCATTTTGAACTTAATTTTTCTATATTTTAAAACCTTAATCAATTTTTTCAAAATACTAATTTCTCCACTTTCAACACTGCCAATTTCTCTTTTCCTAAAATTTTTCAATTTCTCCATTATTTCGTTTCTAATATTTTTCTACTCGTTCTTATCCAATTTTAATATTTAAATAACTTTGTCATTTCGAACTTAAATTTTCTATATGTTAAAACCTTCATTAATTTTTTCAAAATGCTATATTCTTCTATTTGCTCTTCTCCAATTTTAATACCTAGATAACTCTGTTATTTTGAACTTCATTTTTCTATATGTTAATACACCCTCCAATGTTCTCACTGCACTTTGAACATCTTATAAGCAAAGAATTCATAATCAAACGCGTTATTTCCGACGATCAACATCGATTAATACGCAATTTAAATGATTAACGTGGCATGAATGACGATGCTTGTAGCGCCGGTAAAAATAAAGTCGCACAAAGGCGAGGAATGAAAGCGAGTTCGGTTGCATTGTGATACGAAAGCATGTGCGTATCAATGGTGGCGTACGTCGAAAGTTAGTTCTGTCAGTGATCGAGGGCCATTTGCGCGTGCCTCGAGTGAACAACCGGATAACGACGCTTTGACATTGTAAATACCGGCTGAAGTGACAAGACAAATTATTTGGTACGCAGCCAGAAACGCGTTTATCGTGCATATTCTTGCAGGAATATCGACTATCAAGCGGACGGACGACATCACGTTATAAACGTGCTTCCCGTTTGTTGACGATTAGCTGGAACGTTCGATGCATTACCCGATACGACGTCTTGTGGTCGCGTTAAAATATTTCAGACTCGATTTTCGAGTGTAATTGATTTTATAATGCTATCAAACAGCAGTTCTTGAGAAGAATTACAATGACTTCAATCGAGAGTTACAAACACCATTTAACACAGAATCACTTTCTTAAAATTGGATCAAATGACTTGGGATTCTTTGAGAAATTAAAAAGATCAGAAGTATATAAAGGAGAAACAATTTTCAAAAGAATGAACTTGAAAGTTATCTCGACATTTTAGACGAGAGAAGAAATCGAAGTTAGATCATAAATCACTGGGACTTTGGACATTTTGATCTTTAAATCTGTAGAGCTCTTTATCTTGGATCATAAACTTCCAAACCTTTGGAGATTTGGATATTTATACCCGAGAAGCTTTAGACGTTTGCACCTTAAACCATGAATCTTTGAACTTTTGTACCTTTGGGTATTCGAATCTTTGTATCTTTGCACTTTGTACATTGCATCTTTGGACTTTTGAATCTTTACATTTCTGAATGTTGAATTTTTGCATGTATGCGTACTGCATTTGTGGATTTTGAATATTTGAACATTTTGATATTTGCACCTAACATATTGTATTCTTCATTTTTTGAAGATTCAAAATTTTGATGCTTTAAAATATTGAACTTTGAATTTTCAGATTTTTGATACTTTGAAGCAGTGAACCTTCGAATGTTTCTATGTACATATAATAAACTTTTGAAGTTTAAATTTTGGAACATTTCATACTTTCCATTTAGTATATTGCATTTTTGGGCTTCTGGATGTTTAAATTTTTAGACTTCTAAATTTCTGCATCTTTGCATCTAACATATTGCATTTGTGGATCTTTGGATTTTTCAACTTAGCATATTGCATCTGTGGATACTTGGATCTTTGCATCTAAAATATTGTATCTTTCAACTTTTGAACCTTCGAACTTTTGATGCATTAAAACACTGAACCTTTGAATTTCTGGACTTTTAATGCTTTAAAACGCTGAGCACTTAAATCTTTGTACGAATGAACTTCTGCAGTTCAAACGTTTCAACTGTGGAACAGTTAGACCTTTGTATCTAAAATATTGTATCTTTTAACCTTTGAACCTTCGGTTCAATTGAATTTCTATGCTTTGAAATTCTGAACCTTTGAACATTTGGACTTCTGATGTTTTAAAACACTGAACACTTAAATCTTTGCATGAATAAACTTCCGAAATTTAAACGTTTGAAGTGCGGAACACTTGTATCTTCGCGCCTAGCATACTGTATCTTTTAACCTTTTAACCTTCGTATTTTTGACATTTTAAAACACTAAACGTTTGAAACTTTGAACTTCTGATGTTTTGAAGCACTGAACCTTTGGATCTTTTTACGAATAAATTTCTGAAGTTTAAACGTTTTAACTTTGGAACATTTCCATCCATAGTTCTTTAAAACATTCAAATCGCTAGAGTTATATCATTCTGGACCTCTGCATTTCATTTTCCATCAGATGTACAGATATACAAACCACCTAAGAAACAAGCGTTTTCGTATGATTCAACAACGTTTTGAAACTAATTCACAGAATAAAGCAGAAGCAACGTAGCACTCTGAAAAAGTGTGCAACAGTTGACCAGTCGTTGATCAGCCTCAATTTATAATCGGTCAGGGCTTTCCTGGTCTGAGTTAGCGGCGATCCGTGAAACACCATGTCAAACAGATTTCCTTGGATGGAAAACCGGTTTAGAAGCGCAAGATTCAGTCGCCGCGATTCTGGCTTCTGCGATCGTCTACAGTCACTTATCACATAGGATACACCTACGTCAGTGACACCGTTCATATAACGAGACTCGTGTTAGCGTCGCTGTGTTTGTCCGTTATACACAAACTGTGAAAACGATTTTCCCAACCATCGCGAAACGGTCGTTTTCAGCTACGAAAGATCCACTTCGAACACATTTGAAATATTGCATCCACGAGAAAGTAACGTCGGTTTTTCCCATCGCGCTAAGCTAAACGATTTCAAATGACTTTCATGTCACTGTCCGCAATCGATTCATCTTATCGCAAACCACCACAATCCAATAAATCATCCTTCCTTCTGTGATAATTATATTTGCTATATTTTTCCTTCGATTGAAAAAAAGACTCTATACAAGAGGCATCGTGTTATTTACAATAATTACTATAAAACACCAGTCGCCAGTGTTAATTGCCGCTGAGAACGGTACGTCGCGGAACACATCATCCCGTCTGTATTCTGAAGTTCATGTTACACATTCCACCGTGGAAATACGTCCGAGATACGCGAGATCACCTATGCTCGCGTTCGACGTTCCGGAAATCTATACTTGATTCCCATGAAAGGAGTCATCCTGATTAATCGATCCTTTGATTGAAAAAAGCAAATGAATAAATAAATAAAAGAAAAAGTTCCATAGAAACGACGTGGGACACCATGATCGCATTCAGTCGGATCGAATACTCAAGTCTCGCAGAGGAAATCCTCGGGTGAACTCCTCATGCCGTGTAACACCTTCTTCGCGCTCCGTTTTGTAGGCTCGGAGTGTGCTCTGCTCGCGTAACTATGCTTGCCCCTGCTATGATGAAAGTCCGACATTGTTTTAGCCGTGTGCGACAAGAGCGACGCGTTTCTGTAACACAACGACGAGCCAGCTCCGCTGACACAGGACACCGACATCCCGCTGTTTCTGTTCGTCAGCTTCTGGCTCTGATATGTAGACTCTACCATTGATCCGCCGCTGAACACGCTGTTCTGCGTAATAGAGGAGGATCGTTTGTTCAGCTTCACCACGTGATGGCTGACCTTCGGCAAGTGACCCTTCGACCGGGTAAAATGGAACACGGAAACCTTCGGTGGCTTTGGAACACCGTCGGTGAACGATATAGGGACAACGATCACTTTCTCGTCGGTCTTAGTCACTTTCACGCTGTTCAGACTCCTCCTCGAGACGGAATTGTTGCTTGCCGTGGACACTATTGACCTCGAAAGGTTCTCCCATGATTTCTGTATCATAACATCCTTCAGGTGACACTTCACGTTGTTTAAATCGGAGCATTGTACCTCCAGATCTTGTAGCTTCTTCTTCTGAGTACAGTCTAGGTTAGACGTCATCACATTTTGGTTCTTCTTCGTGGCTATCAGCGACGTTCGACTGTCCACGCGAGTGAAATTCACGTAGCGCGTTTTGTTGCTTCCTCTTGACTTGATGGCCATCACAGACGAGGAGACGCTTTGACCTTGTGTACAATTTAAGCTACTGTTGGAGTTCCTTTTCGAGGTCCGGCTATTTTTTCCTGCCTCCTCGAAGTAGGAGTTCTCGGAAGGTAGTATTCGATCGGTAGATCGTTTCTCCAACGTTGTGTTAATGCTGATCATATGAACCTGAGGAACAGTACTCGTGGTCGACGTATTTCGCGTTCCCGTTAGCTTTCCTCCCGTGTAATCTTGATCAACTGGCCTATCAAACGTAGACATAGCTTCATTCTGTTTGACGAAAGTACTGTTGGACCATTTACCCTCCAGCTCGTTGGAGTACGAAGATGTGTTCGGCCTTTGCTCGTCGAAAGTCTGGTTCCTGCAACAACTGTAGTACGAACTGCTGACCACCGGAATCGGAAATTCAACAGAATTCTTATCAATTGGCTTTCCAAACTGAAAATAAGCATTGTTCGCGGGAACGCAACTCTCGTTCCCTTCAGCCGTCCAATCGTTGGACAAATTTGTTCTCGCGGCACACTTCGTCGAGCTACCGTGAGGATTAATAAAAGAGCACGAGTCCTCTATGTTGATCATCTCTCTGCTAACAGGAGAAAAGAAACTTCTGCTGTCCTGAATCATATTCTTGTTCGCCTCGGAATCTCTGCCGAATGTCTCTGTTCTATGCAGATAATATCCCGAGGAGGATGGCATGTACTGAGTAGAATAATGACCCTGACTAGTCAGAGACGGAGCAGTGAGCTTCAGGACTCGGTACCTGCTCCTCAGCTCGTTGAACTCGTGCTGCAGAGGAGCTAACTCTCCGTCGATCTTCAAAAGAGTGTTCAGGTCCTTGGTGAAACGTGATTGTTGCCTCATGTAGAAAGACGAAACCTCTTTCTCAGGCACTGGTGGTATGTAAAAGGATTTGCTTGGCGGATGAGGATTCTCAGCGATGTCAAGGTCGTCAACGTTCTCGTTCCTCGATTCCTTTATGTAGCTGATCTCTTTCTCGTTCGGAAACTCTTGATCCTGGTGAACCTCGCGGAATGTCACCTCCTTCGTGCAGATCGGCACGTCGTTCTTGATTTCCTGTGAAAGGAGGAATCATTGAAGAATGAGGTTTAATTGTTAATTGTCGTGATCCATCGTGGAATAATCACCTGAAGCGTTGATGGCTCGATCTTCGACTCTGCCTTTTTCGACACGTGACTATCATTGATTATGTCTTCTTTAGAATTGTTCGTGGAGAATGATAGGTTGGATCCTGAAGAGTGGCGAGGCTCGAATTCATTCATGATCATTTTCATTTTTCTTTGACGAGCTAACAAGCAATCAGACGTCACCGCGACCTCTTTCTCTTTGTTCTCCTCTTCCGACAAGCATGTGCTCTTTAGTATCGGCATAGATTCTGATTTGCTTAACACGTTGGTCAATATGACGGTCTGCTGACTGGGATTGAACTTCTTCGATAGCTCGTCCTCCTTCATTTCGTAACTGTCCACATCGTAGATATGGTCTGAACTTATTTTCCATGAGTTCTGCGATGGTGTTTCGCTGACTTGCTTTCGACGAGTGTCATAGTCACGTTCTGAGCCTGTTTTCTCAGAGTTCTGAGAAGGTATTTTCCTGACTTGCTTTCCCTGCGTACCGCGGATTGCTCCATCGCTGGACGTCTCGTAATCTTCGTCTGTATAGACGCGAAGAAGCAAGAGTTTGGAGTGCTTTTGCGTTTGATATTCGTTAAGATAGAAGGGAAACTATTAACCCATTTGTTTAGTATGTTGCTTATAAACAATAGTAAAATAATTCGACTGAAAGGTAAATCTTACGATACTAGTTCACTTTGAATCGTGATAAATGCTCCAAGAAATATATACAGTCTGTCAGAAGTATTTGGCCACACTTTAAAGCAAAATAATCTTTTTAAAATTGAATCATGCGACTTGAATTTCTTTTTTGGAAGTCAGAAGTATTAAAAAATTATGAAAGTTACAATTGTTTGGAATCGTGAAGAAAATAGTAACGGTCGCTCTTTTAACTTTTTCATCTGAACTTGTAATGAGAATTAAAAAGAAATACATTTTGTATATTTGTATATGCTGAAAATTTCATCGAAATCGATTAACGTTGTTGTGTTACGAATGGTTGAAGATGGTGAAAATCACAGTTTTTCACGTTTTTCGGCCTACAATTGCGATAAATTTAAAGATTTTTACGTTTTTCAATGACTGTCACTTGTTTCTGCATGAATCGATTTCGATAAAATTGTTAGCATGTATACATAACTAACATAAATTTACAAAAGATATTTTTAAAATTTTCATTATAGGCTTAGATAAAAAGATCTTTGTATAAGATAAGAGAAAGACAAAGATAGAAGACGCCATTTGAACAACCTGCTCCTTTTTCTCTTTATTTTTGCTGATTTTGCACAAGAAAAATTCAGAGCTGTATTTTTTTTTTTTAAATACCTATAAATTAAATATTAATATTAATGATATATGTAACATTAACCTCCATATACATATTTTATTTGCGAGAATGTGATTGCAATCCGAAAAATTAATCGTCTTAATTAGAACGAAACTAAGTTTGTTATTGTCCCTTAACAACTATAATAAATCTAAAACAAATCTAAACCTAAAAAAATTATCGTTTTTTAAGGGATGATCGAATACTTCTGCGACAGACTGCATAAAAATCGTGCAACCATACAAATTATGCCATTTCATCAAACGCTCCTCACATTGCTCTTTTCGACGTAAATTCACTACAAAGAAAATTACAGATTTGAATAATATAAAGAAAATGATAATATAAATAGCAAGAATGGAAATACAATTACAGGAATCGAGGAAAAATTTTAAAATTTAAGCAGATACGTCGGGACTCTATACTTCTTTTATTTCCTGGCTGATATTGCTTATCTTAATGCGTATGGTAACGAGAAAAAATATAAATATACGATACAATACATTCTCTAATAATGTTGTGAGAATAGTAAATATGTTCGGGAAAAAAAATGTTTTTTTTTTTAAACGTCAGGAAGGAATGGATTATTCAGTTCGTTTCTAGATCAACAGAGAAGTGAAAGAAAGTGTCAGTTTCTGATAAGCGATCTAAGGAGATCTGGAAATTTTATCTTTCCTAAATGTTGTATGTTTAAATATTAATTGAAGCAAAAAAGAAAAAGAAATAATATTCTTTGTCTTTTAGAATTTAGAAGATGAAGCTTCTACGTGGTAGAATGTTTATTATCATTATCAACATAATCCTCTGAGACATTGTCCATTCTCGTCGACAGTATCGTGTGTTCTATTAACGTCTACACCATGATCACGTTAGTTCTTGCATAGATCATCTCTAAACGACGTCTTTACCATGATTAATACCAACAAAACCATCGAGCTTGTCGGGCTAACGATATTGAACATCCCCTCGACGATGCTGCCCAACAATTTCTACGATCCCTTTTCCCTCAAAGGGAATTTTGTCGTTAGAATTAATTAGATGATCACGGTTACATCATTCCTGAAATATTCTGCGCCTGTAACTTTATCCTTTCACCGGTGATCGTAGTTTAAATAATTACTTGTTCTGAATACAATATTGAAATTAATCTTCTGTTTATTTAGAAAAATTGACTTTCTTCTAAATTTTTCTTCTAAAGCAAAATTAATCACAGCTTAATAAACGAAAACTGATCAAATTAATGATAGTACAGCAAACCTAAATCAGTCGTAGATTAACCGATTTGCATCATACGAAAGAGTGAAAAATACGTCCTTATCATTAAATTTCTTTTTATTAAATCCAAATAGAGATATTTCAAAAAGTATTACAAACTTAATACATCAATGACTTTTAAAAGATGAAATGACGAAAGAAGTTAGGACACAGGTTCATATATTTTTAACTTCTTGTTTGGTTAGAAAATATGGTCACCGTGTATGTACATCATGTGTCGATTACTTTGAGATCAAAATCCAGTTCTTTGTAATATAAAGAAAACAGAAAAAAAAATAATAATAATAATACAGTTATTTCATATTCGCTTAGAATGTGAATGCGCGTATACATATGTATATACGCTCTGGTGATAATGGTCAAGAAAATTGCGGGTATATACACACCAATGATGCAAATGGGTTAAATATTCTTTCTTTGAACTCAGTAGGGTGATCTGTATCCGGTGAATAAATACTTAACTTTAGAAAAACGAAGTTTCGTTACATGAAAGATCAACTCTAGAACTTTTGAGCCTTGAGCCATCACACAGTAGAGGAGTGGTTCCTTATATTTTTTTCCACATACACCCCCATTTATAAATCATAGGACACTTTATCGTTTGATACATATTACGATCAATGATATTTAGATGAAAGATTTAGTTACTTATTTCCATATGAACCGTTCTATTGATCACAATTATATTTAGGGAATATATTTTTATTGATACGGCGAGCATTTTATTACAATTAATACAAAAATCGAACTGAAATATTTATTAGGTTATCTGGAAAACTCGTACCGATTTTCCATAGGTAGTGTTTGAATATAATTACAATATATAAAATTATATAAAAATATAAGGTTCGCATAGATCTGAAAGATGATTGTTCCACGTATCTTTTGAAAGTTTATTCGTTGCAATTATTAGTTTCTTCTCTATGTCGTATTGTCTTGAAGATGGAAGGAAATAGAGTACACTTCTGACATTGAATATTTTTCGAATATTATAAATATCAAATGAGATATGCAATATTTAAAGAGGCGGTAGCCTATCAGAAAAAAGTGTTCGCAAACGGTTGACAAAATCTAAAAATGGGAATTTCGATCTCGAAGACAATAAAGAAACAAAGTTTCTGGTAAAATGGAACTTTCAGTTCCTTGAAAAATGACGAAAAAGTATAAAACTATAAAATACATATCTTAAATAAAAAAAAAAAATACTTTGAAGTATAAAATTCGCTTATTTATTTAAAAATCGGCACGAAGTTTTCGGACAACCATATAATGAGATTCAACACCAATTTTTGTCACGAAGAAACTGCTTGTAGACTATTATGTCCACTGTAAAATATGGAGGACAGTCTATTGTGATTTGGGAGTATTTTGAAGAAAATACTATGGGAATTTAACAAAAATCGACGAGATATTGAGAAAGGAGCATTGTTAAATATAAAATCACATTCGATCCTTTTGAGAAAGAGAATTATTGGCAATAATTTTGTGCTTATACATGACAATAGCTCCAAGTACCCTGCTAGAATATGTAAAAGTTATCTGAAACAGTTGCAACAAACTGGAGAGCCAAAATTAATACAATAGCCACCTCAATTACCAGATTTGAACCCCATAGAGAAATTGTGAGACGAACTGGACAGAAGCATTCGGAAAAGATTTGTGATCACGTTTACAAGGATCCTGGAGAGAAATTTAGGAAGGAACCATAAAAAGAACTTATATCATGACTGTCAAAATTAATTCGAGCCGCCATCGTGAAACGAGGAGTGTATACGTAATATTACGTTTCTTGCCTACAGTTTCAAAATTTCATTTGCGTAATATTACGTTCGATAGAAACCTAATTGTCTCCAGCTCGTCTCCGTACGTTCTAGATATTCAGTTTTCGAAATTCATTACTTATCATTAAACATTAATTACTTATTATATTATTTTATTAGAATTTTCTTGTTTTTCTTTTTCATCTCCTTTTTCTACCATGTGCGAACGTAATATTACGTTTCTGGATTTAGCATGTATAATTTCTTATTATATGTATAAAAATAAAAGCTTCTTCGAAAAATTATGTTTCATCCAAAATCATAAACATTTATATATCTGTGAACATAATTGCGGGAGTTCTGGAAGAGAAATTCAGAAAGAAATTTTAACCAGTTAACTGTGGCGATCTTTTTGCAAAGACACCAAGACACCAGTGTGTGTTACTGCACTGCTTACGAGTTATCTCTCAGGAAGTTATGAATCCAACTCAAATTATTTATAATTTTTATTTGCTTGTTTCATTTCGTCTTGACCTCGAAACATTTTAAACATATTAAAATTTACGAATATAATTTAGTTTTCGCCAAAATTTACAATTTAAATATCAAATTGTAACAAAATTTTACGCATGACGGATATAATCGTCATGACACAAAATTCTGCCACATCTCCATGACGGATATAGTCGTCAAACACACTTAACTGGTTAAAGAAACTCGTCGCAAGACTGGTAAAATTAGTTCAAGCTGTGCTCGTGAAACGAGAATCGTACATTAACGAGAAAATCTGAAACTTCGTGTGCACAATTTTCGATATATTTTAACATTGAAAAACTGTATTCGGTGTAAGTAATCTGTAAATAATGATTTGATTTAATAACACGGGAATTTAACAGTAAACGTAAAGTTCAACCTGGAGTGGTGTCCCATGATTAATGGACGGGGTTGTACCTTTAGAGTTAGAGGGATAAACTGAAACGAACCATCGGTATCAGAAGCACAAGTAGTAAAGCTGGTGCCTGCTTCGACTGACATCACGATCAAAAGAAGGTTAGCTATCGATACCGCTGCATCTCCGGTGCTCTCTTGCCTCTTACCAGACGTCTAATGGCGTCGATCAAAGGGACAGGTGATCATGCGGCCCCTTTGTTATCATAACTCGACGAGATCGCGGTGAAGACGCGAAATTCTTGCACGTACAACCGTGATCCTGCGCGATTCTGACGAAGAAAGCGACACTCGAGCGTCGCCGGCTCGGTAATCGAGTCGAACGATTGTTTTATCGAGATCGTTCACTCTTTTCGATCGCTGTCGCTTCAAGCAGCTTCGACATTTTTGTATTTTGGAGATAAGTAAAGGTTTCGAATGATAATTTCACGATGTGGATGAATTGTTGATCGTAAAATTTTCTTGTTTAATAAATTGACGAATTTTGAATTTTTCTCTTTTCGCTTTTTCAGGTGTAATGTATTTTATCATCTTTCACTCCTCAATTTATGTAGCATATAGTGTACTGTAATAAATTAACACTAGTAAATAAATGATTTATTTTACTTTGAACCTAATTAAACATCGACTTATTTTGTTACAATAGTAACTTTACCTTCACTTTTCGATTGGTGTAATGTACGTATAGTGTACTATGATAAATTAACACTAGTAAATAAATGATTTATTTTACACTGATTATAGTTAAATATCGATTTTTCTTTTATGATAGTAGCCTAATCTAACCAAGATTAGGCTACTACTTTTGTTGCTCTTTTACCTGTAATGTATTTTATCACTTTTCACTCTTTGCTTCGTGTAATATACAGTGTACTATAATAAATTTACTCTAATAAATAAATTATTTGTTTTACTTTGAATATAATTAAATATCCATTTTTTTTAATGATGGTAACTTAACCTAACCAAAATTTTTTCATTTCAATCTTTTACCTATGATGTATTTTATCATATTTCACACTTCAGTTTGTGTAATACATAGTATGCTATAATAAATTAACACTAGCAAATAAATTATTTATTTCACACTGATTATAGTTAAATATCGATTTTTCTTTTATGATAGTAGCCTAATCTAACCAAGATATTCTTTTGTTGCTCTTTTATCTGTAATGTATTTTATCATTTTTCACTCTTTGCTTCGTGTAATATATAGTGTACTATAATAAATTTACTCTAATAAATAAATTATTTGTTTTACTTTGAATATAATTAAATATCAATTTTTTTTAATGATGGTAACTTAACCTAACCAGGATTTTTTCTTTTCAGTTTTTTACCTGTAATGTATTTTATCATATTTCACTCTTTGATATGTGTAATATACAGTGTACTATAACGAATGTACTTTAATAAATAAATTCATTATAGTACACTGTATATTAACACCATATGAATTAACACCAGTAAATAAATAACTTACTTCACTTTGAATATAATTAAATACCATTTTTGTTTTGTGACAGTACGTTTTTTTTATTTTGGAGGATAATCTTTCAGTATTGCCCCTTGAAATCAGGAATTTTTTTGAAGTGGATCATAATTCTTTTTTTTTTCAAGATACTGATTTCGACACTGATTTCTTTGCAATTATTCAGTCTTTAATTCCGAAGAGATAATAACCCGAATATATTCGTAATATTGTTTATCAAAATCTTCAACGATAATTTCAATATTTGCTTTCTTCTTTTGTATTATTTGTGTATAATATTGCGTGTCGAAGATTGTTTATATTATAGTAAGAAATGACTCAATTCATAACTCCATCGAACATATGTTACTTGGAACACTCTTCAACCAATCAATTACCCACAAGAAATTGATTTTTCTCATAGAAAATCGTTACAAACAGTGCCAGAGAATGTCAATGTTAATGATACTTGGGCACATGGAATGGACGATGGTTATTACAGGCATAATTACGCATCAGCTATCTTGGTAGAGCAAGTTGGCAGATGTCCACTAGGAATATCGTTCGGAATACACGAGCTATCGCAAATATGAATGATGATCGTGATGTCATAAATTATTCTGTCACCTATGACGCTCTGGATAGGTCTAAAATAATCGTCCACGCGGTTTCGGTAAATATTTCAACCAGAATGCATAGAACATGATGCACTCACGGTTACTAAAAATCGAACAACGAGATTGTTCTCGAGAAAACGCATATGGTTCCTCATATTTAATTGAACACAACACCGATGGAAATTTCTTTCTTCTACAATGACTATTTAATAATTAAAGTATATCGATCGTACGAGTATGCTATTTCTTGTGTACGGAAAGTTAAAAAATATCGATTTGCAATTTTTTTTTTTAAGTACGATACACTTCTTCAAAGAAATCTGAGAGAATTACACATTAATAACCATAAGATAATAAATATCGAAAAACTGAGATAATGATATAAACGTCACACAAAAATGTAAGACAATAATATAAGTAAATATTGATTTTTAATTTTTTTTTTAGCTATATACTCCCATTTCGAAAAATTTGAAAAAATTACGCATTGATAACCATAACGAGATTCTGTAAAAATATTAATGTGGTCACTTCATAATTTCAGTACAAAATAAATATTTGTATACTTTCAAAGTTTAAAAAAAAAACAATTTTGCAGTCAAAAATTCCCCGAAAATTCATGGACATATCTACTACTGCATAGAATGTCTCTAATTTTTTTTATAATTTTCCATTAAACAGAACAGGAGGTACAGACTCTTGAAATTGTCGAATGTCTTGAAAATTTGAAGTTGAAATTTACTACAGCATTTTTGGTCTTCGAGAGGTCTTTTAATTTTCTGCTATTCTGATTGTCTACCTCATATATGTACTTCGAACGACCAAAGTCACGTTTATTTTCACCTTTCTTTGAGTCGACGTTTCCTCGATACAATGCTTCCGATATTTGTGCTTCGTGTTTATACAATACGTTCTACAGCTCTCCTGTTGCACCTTTATACAGGAATTCCCTTGGAAATCTGTCTCTGGATAGTATGGTTCTTTCATTGAGTATCGAGAATTTCTGGAAAAGACAATACTGTCCGGATATTTGCTGAAAGTGTTCGGGAGGAGTGCCTCGAAAACGTTTCGAAGATCGATAAAATGGTGATTGTTCTTACAACATCGGCTGGAATTTCGTGTATTTTCAAACGTTCTCAATCTCCTTTTATTTCGAAGCAATTGTTTCCGAAGAAAGGAAATCTGATGTGTCTAAATTCGTAAAGAGAAAGCTGCGATTCACTTGGTATATTTCGTGTTTCACACAGTTGATAAAAGGCAAAGTGATAGAAAATGTAGGCCCAGGAAACTTAAGAAAATTAAAAACATTGAGCAGAATTGGATGTGGAGAAATGAGGAATATTAGGAAAATGGAAAGTTGGAAAATTTAGGAAAATTGAGAACACTGGGAAGAACTGGAAGTAGAAAAATTTTAGAAATTAGAAAGAGGAAACGAGAAATTAATAATGTTGGGAAAATTTGCGATTACGAAATTAGAGGAAATTAGAAATAGGAGAATTAGCAAAATGGTCGTTTCTGAGATGTTGAAAATCCTCGTGTTATTCACAAAAATTAGAAAAATGAGGAAATGGAAAATGAGAGTCCAGGAAACTTTGAGAACTTTGAAAAATTGAGAACATTGAGAAGAAACTGAGTGTGGGAAAATTAGGAAAATGGGAAGTTGAAAACTTCAGGAAAATTGAGAACACTGAGAACATTGGCAGTGGAAAAATAAAAAATCAGTAAAGAGGGAAATTTTGTTTAGTGATGAAGCTCATTACACAATTAATGGATTCGTTAATAAGCAAAATTAAATAGAAAAACTGGAAAAGGGAAGGGAACTGAAGGGAATGAGAGGCTAAGAAAAATGGGAAAATTTTGTGATAAGTAAATTGGGAAATATTCGAAACTGAAGGAATCTATTCTAACCCAGGAAAATTTAGAAAATAGAAAATTAGAATACAGAAAACGCAGTTCTAGGAAACTTAGGAAGATTAAGACCATTGAGTAGAATTGGATGTGGAAAAATGAAGAACATTAGGAAAATGGAAAGTTGGAGAATTTAGGAAAATTGAGAACACTGGGAAGAATTGGAAGCAAAAAAATTTTGAAAACTACAAAGAAGAAACGAGAGATTAATAATGTTGAGAAAATTTGAGATTACGAAATTGGAGAAAATTAGAAATAGAAGAATTAACAAAATTGTCGTCTCTGAGATGATGAAAATCCTCCTGTTATTCATGAAAAATCTCTACACTCACAAGAAGTCACTGTTAGGTGTGCATTTTGGGTAAATGGAACCATTTGACCATTTTTCTTCGAAGATGATGTCGTATGCCCTATCAGTGGCGAGGAAAAAGTTGTATGATTCTTCAAACCTATCCCACATTGTCGCATTACATAAAAAGTGCGAGTATTAGAGTCCACAAAAAAGAGTATGCTAAACTATTAAATTTCATAAAAATGAATCATGTGATTTCGATTAAATTCAATTAAAAACTGTCGATAATTGAAAGACATGTCGAAAAAGAAAGGGTAGAGATTGAACAGTGATGAAAATCTATTCGACACGACGTTTCAGCGATTTTTTCGCGTGTCTCCAGTCATTTGACAAGCGTCAGAGTCATTGATCTTCCAGGCAAGAATAAATTCCCTCGTTGGATAGGTATGAATCGAAGCTGGCGCGAAGAAAAGGAGAACGGACGTGACCACGCGCGGCCAAATGGGTCACGAGACATTTTTCCTTTTTGTTTCAAGTGGAAAACATTGTTTACGCGCCTTCTCGCGTCATTATCCACATTGTTCATTGCACAAGCAACGAAATCTGGCAAAAGGCATATATGAACCTCGTGTTATTTGTAACAATGCAACGTTTAAAAGAAGCTGATTTATTGAAACATGAATTCACCTAAAAAAAACAGGATGGTTGAAATAAAATTGATAGAAGGGTATAAATTTTTGTGGTGTTCGTAAAATTGGAATTTTCCGAAAGGAACATAAATCTGTACGAACTTTATGAAAGAAAATATGGACACATTAATATTCGTGAAATTAAAATCGTTAAAAAAGAAATGTAAATCGTCGCAATGATTTTTGCAAACATGATTGATCAAAAAAGAAAAGTATAAAAAATGTGTATCTTTTTCTTGAACTCAGAAAACTTACTGGAAAATTAATTGGAAAAGTAATTGGAAAATAAGCTATGCAGTGTTTAGAAAATTATAATTAACACTTTTATCGCATTTATTAATGGATTTGTATATTTGTTGATGATCATTGTTAAGAACAAATATACATGGATAAGTGCAAGATTAAAAACAGATAAATAAGTTTGTGTTGATATTTATACTCGTATGTAAAAATTTACTTATTTTATCGAAGTTTAACTGAAGCAATAATTTTGAAGATTGCAAGAAAATTTTTTGAAATCGCGTTTTTTAATAAAATTTGTTAAATAATATTCAATATTAACCTCGAATTCTCAAGTTTATCGAATTTGTCCAATGTTATCATACCTTAAACACACTATTCAATACAAAAGCAACTCGTTTACAGAAATAGTTATTCAAAAAGAGAAAAGAAATCAATCAGACATCTGTATATAGTTAAAATTTATTTAACATTTCACGATTACATTAGTGATTTAATATATTCGAAGATATAGAATTTTAATCATTTATTCTACAGTCCTTTTTCCTCGTTAACTCTTTGATTACTGTTGGCGTTACGGAAATTTGGCTCGTACTCTTTTGTTACCACCCTTTCATCTGAATTTTAATCTTTGCGCACTTTCATTCTAATCTAACGAAACGAATTTTACATTTTTACAAATTTAAAAATTTTTAATTCTTAAACTTTCGAAAACAATTAAACAAATTTCGCTGCTGAAAACTGAACATCTACCTTCCCAAACGTTCCTACATTTAAGCACTTGTAAGACGTGCAAGTAACTTGAAATAATAAAATAATAATTATCTAATATTTTATATCACGTATCAAAGTAATATATGTGATAAAATATGAAACAAAGTAAAAATATGTTAAATAACGTAGCACTTTTTATCAAAGTGAGCCAACGTTCGAAATAGAAAAATTTATGCAAAGTAAAAATATATTAAATAACATAGCACTTTTTTTAAAACGTACAATATATTCTATGCGTGCGAATATTCTACAAATCGTAGATTTTTTCCCCATTGAAACACCTAATCTGATCTACATTCGCGAGAAAATGTTTCATGAATGAATTATACGATATTGATAAAATCACGATACAAGAGGAACGTAAACAATGTTCAACGTTTTCTGTCTTAACAACGATCGACTCGACGCGTAACACTTAATTAAAAATCACGCCACGATTGCCAATCAAAGCGACTGTCGAGGCAATTCCGTTCGATGCTCATTTCCCACCGAGTGCATCCATTATTAGGGCTGGTTTTGTTTCCCTCGAACGTTCGAAACGTCATTTCGACGGCGTCGATCAATTTAACGTGAGCGCAGGAGACGTTCAGCCTATTATCACGCGCTAGCCTCGATAATTCGACTCCGAAAGATTATCGGATTTTCATTAATCTATCGTGAATTGGCCCTACCAGTTTAATCTATAATGAATTTTACAAAGTGACGTATCAACGTTCAGGCGAACTCCTCCGGTAATTACTCAGGAAGCAAAAGTGTATAATTAACGAGTCTTGACAGTTTACGGAAGAAAATTTGATTATCCACGATGAAATTATTCCGTCGATATTTTATATTCTAAATATGAATTTTTGTTGCTGAAAGTGATAAACTTGTAAATTATCTTAACCACTTTTTATGGGATCTCGAGTGATCGTAGGATTCACACAAATATAGGTATATATATATTTAGTAATGATATGGATTAATATGAATTATATTAATCACATCTTCAACACGTCCACACGTTTTTATAAAACAATAAATACGCTATTCTTCTTTTCTTACCATTCCATTCGGTCATCTAGGTGACTCTCCTCAACTTCTCATACTCTTCTAGCTTGCTCACTCATTAGGATTCTCTCTCTTTGAGCCTCTGCCTCTCTCTCGCGCTCTCTCTCCGAGTCACTCTTTTTTTCTCCCTATGAATCTTTCTTGCTGTGAGTTTCTTTTTCTCCGAGTCTCTCGCTTTCTGAGTCTGCCTTATTGAGTCACTCTCTCTCTGTGCATCTCTCTTTCCGTGAGTTTTTCCCTCTGAGTCCCCCCTTTTCTGAGTCTCTTTCTTTGAGTCTCTCTCTTTAAGTCACTCTCTCTATCTATCTATCTATTTGTGTCTCTCTCTGAGTCACTTCTCTGTCTCTTTTTGTGAATTTCTCCGTGAGTATCTCCTTCTGAGTCACTCTCGCTCTCTTTATGAATCTCTCTTGCCATGAGTTTCTGTCTCTTTCTCTCTCCCCGAGTCTCTCGTTCTCCAAGTCTCTCTCTCTCTCTCTCTCTCTCTCTCTCCCCCCTCTTATACTATTTCTGTATCATACCATTCAATCTTAAACCTCCCATACAATAAAAAACAATCTCACTCACACTTTTCACACCTGATGTTACTATCAATAATAAAAATAAAAACAGTTAAATTCTTCTAATAATATTTTTCTGTTCCATTTTAAGTAATTACACGTTAATTAAGATTGCATCGTACGTGATTCTCTCGATGCAAGTGAATAAGCAAATTGGGAGCATTTATGTATTAAATTACTTTCAGTCGTTTTTGTCAAGTAAAACTTTAGATACTTTGTATTTCTCTTTCTTCTTCTTAAAAAAGAAACGTATTTAATCAAAATAAGTTCCTAACGACTTTTTATTATAAGTTTTTCCCAATGATGAATTAATTTCGCTTTATTACTTTTAATTAATTAATTAATTTATGAAAATCGTTAGTCTTCGAAATTCAGAAATTCTTTGAATGCTGCCTTTACAATGTCTTCATTATGGAATAATGTTATTTGTTAAAAAATTGCTCAGGTGTTTGAAGAAATGATAGTTTATTAGAGAAAGGTCTAACGAATACTAAAGGACGTAGCAAAATTTCATATTCTTTCCTAGTCATATATACACTCCCGTCCATAAATCATCGGACACTTGTGCTTCTTGAGCAAAATGATTATTAGCATGAAAATACAATTTGCTGTTGCGAATTTATAATATATTTTGTTATTTTTATCTATTTTACGGTTACATCTGAATGCTAAGTTAAAAATGCACATGTATAACATGAATAAATGTTAAGATAAAGAAGTATTTATTAAATACAGCTCGAATTCTATACGATGTTATTCTGTATACACATTTGGTTTACTTCGACAGTTCAAAATTAATTAAAGAACATATCTGTAGTTTCATTAAGTGTTTATAAACAATTTAAGAAGGGTTTTTTACTAAATAGAGACTAACATGGTGCTGAGAAATTCCATCGTTCAATCTTCTTCATTTTTAGTTCGACAGTTCCTATAATCCCAATAAATACTTCTAGAAAAGAATTATTTATTTAAAAATGTTCAGTTACTGGTTACTGTTGCAAAAAAAGAGTGTACTGTTTGAGAAATTACGGTAAAAAGTAGAATTTCGAAGTCCGCATTCTAATTTTAGTAAGTGTCCGGTGACTTATGGACGGGACTGTACATATAAATACGGTCACTCTTATTAATATTCAGGCACCATTTAAAACAAAGTAACTTCTTAGACGTTAGACCAAACGACGTGAGTTTTTCTGAGAAGTTAGAAGGATTAATTTACTAGACGATGTGTAGAAAAAATTTTGAAAAAATTCCAGTTGGTCGGATTCGCAAAGAAAAATAGCAAAGGTCGCTTGTTACAATTTTTTATCTGAATTCGCAATGAAAATTTAGAAAAATATGTTTAAACTTTTAGATTGATCATAGTTGGAGAGCCTAAAGTCGTGAAAGATTTCGACTATCACCATTTTTAACCGTTTGCAGCTTATAATAACGATTTCGATGAAGTTTTCAAAATGTACATAATTAATACAAATCTACAAAACATATTTTAAAAATTTTTATTACAGGCTAAGATAAAAAAAAAATTGTAAAAAGCAATCTTTGTTATCTTTTTCATAATTCCGACTAATTGTAATTTTTTCAAAAACTTTTCTACACCTCATCTAGTAAACCAATATTTCCAACTCTTCAAAAAAAAAAAAACTCGCTTGGATTAATTTTTAAAAAATTATTCTGTTTTAAGGAGTGTCCGAAAATTAACGAGGGTGACTGTATATTACTTTCATAATCACCGGCACAAATGTATGATAGTAATGTCAGTGAGATTAAAACGTTACTCTCGTGCATTTTGTACATTTTGGTACTAAAATCTGCGAGGCACATAAAGCGTAATAATAAAATATTATCGAAAATGTTGCTAATACGAAAAACTGTTTTTAGGTAAAATTCAAATCTTTGAAATTCCATTTTTGGGTTTAATTTAATTTTTTAGCGCATGAAGATGTCAGAGACACTTCAGTATCGTCAGTTTTTGTTTTTTCATTTCATCAATATTTTCGATAATATTCAATAGTCACACTTTATGTGTATCACCCTGTACATAACATTGTGTACACAAAAGCAGAGTGTTTCAATAGATTTGTGCCAAATTCATCATATTCAAATTGTATTTATAACAATCCATAATACGCCAGAAATATTCGCAAACATCAATTCATCACTATTTCGTCGAATAGAAATACGTAAATAGATCTTTTGAACAATTGTTATAAATCGAAGCTTCGAAAAGTCGAAGGAATAATAATTAACAATGATGACAGCCATCTGTTTATCGATTAGCAACTATATTTAGCTATAAAACAGAGTAGCATCGTACAATTTTTATTCATTTCATTTTATTTTATTTTCGTACAATATTTAATAAACAACAGCTGTTTAATAAATCATTTTTATTTCATCTGCTAAATATACTCTATCAATTTGACACAGCAATTTATTGAAACACCTTGTATATGATACGTTGAAATATCAAAGTATGCAAAATATATGCAAAATGTATTTAAAATATATTTCAAACGTACAATATACAATAAGCAAAATTATTGTATGATATATAAACTGTTTTATTATTGGTATTTATTATTTATTATAATTTCCATTAGATTTGTACTAATTTTATCTTACTTATTTTCTTTTCGTACAATATTTAATGGACAACAACAGTTTAATCAATCATTTTTACTTCCGCAGCTAAATATACTCTATCAATTTGATAGAAATTTATTGAAACACCTTGTATATGATACGTTAAGGTATTAAAGTATGTTCAGCTATAAATAGACAGCGGATGTTTATGCAGTTATGACATCAAAATATGCAAAATATATGCAAGATGTATTCAAACTATATTTAAAGCATGTACAATATATAAACAAAAGTAATGTGTGATATGTGAATTATTTTATTATCGTTATTTATTATTTATTATAATTTGTATTACAATATCTAATTATAATCTTTTCCATGCTTTCAACCGTAAGTTCTTGCTGTTTATCAATTTTTCCAATATCGTGAATCAATTTCGTTTGGTTCACCAATAACTGCATCATTTAAGGCATTGTTAATTGTGTACAATTCATCGAAACCTGGATTCTTTTTAGAATACATGTTTACATTTCATTTTGATTTTTTCATCAAAGACACCGAACGCGAATCTTAAATTTTTATTCATATTTAATATAATAATAGCACTTTTGTTTCTAATTTTTTAAATTACCTTTGGTAGCATTCAAAAGTTGGTTTAAGTAAAATGTGATTAATGAATTTTTTAGGAAAATAGATTATGAAAAAGTGTAGCCTGATTATTAGTATGTGTGAAATATGAAAAATATATGCGAAATTATGCTCTGCGCAAATTATGCAAAATAAGAAAGGTACATTTTTAAAATTCGCCTAATGACAAAACACATTTCCGCCCGAGTTTCGTTTCTTCATCGATTTCCTGTAAGAATTTGCATTCGCGCAAACATCCGCCGTTTAGTCGTAAGTAAATGAACTGTAGCAAAAACTTTAATTACCCCGAAGGTATAAAAACTTAATTCACGGTTTTAACCAAGTCACCTGTTTTTCTTTTTTTCCTTTTTTTTTTTTTTGCCAGCATCGATTACTTCGTCGTGTAGTCGATACAAGAGTTTCGAGTTTCACGCTACTCGAGGAGTTCCCCACTCCACCGTCGTATAAATTGGAGCGTTCACAGTGTCAGCAGGAAGTCATTACACGCGATGCAACATCGGCCGCGATTGAATTGCAGAAGCAGGATTGCGTGTCAACCAATTGCGATTCGCTACCTCGGGTGACATAAGTGTTCGCACTGTTTCACTCGAAAAATACTCTTCCCTCCCTTTCGCTCTCTCTCTCGCTCTCTTTCTATGTATCTCTCTCCTTCTCTCTTTCTCCTTCCCTTTCTCTCTCTCTCTCCTTTCTTTCTCCCTCTTTCTCTCCTTCTCTCTCTCTCCTTCTCTCTCTCTTTCTCTATATCTCTCTCTCCTTTCTCTCTCTCTCTTTCTCTATATCCGTCTCTCCTTCTCTCTCTATATATACATTTCTCACTCCTTCTCTCTCTCTTTCTCTATATCTCTCTTTCTCCTTCTCTCTCTCTTTCTCTATATCCGTCTCTTTCCTTCTCTCTTTCTTTCTCTATATCTCTCTTTCCTTCTCTCTCCCTTTCTCTATATCTCTCTCTGCTTCTCTCTCTCTTTCTCTATATCTCTCTCTGTTTCTCTCTCTCTTTCTCTATATCTCTCTCTCCTTCTCTCTATATATATATTTCTCTCTCCTTCTCTCTTTCTTTCTCTATATCCCTTTCCTTCTCTCTTTCTTTCTCTATATCTCTCTTTCCTTCTCTCTCTCTCTTTCTCTACATCTCTCTCTGTTTCTCTCTCTCTTTCTCTATATCTCTCTCTGCTTCTCTCTCTCTTTCTCTATATCTCTCTCTGTTTCTCTCTCTCTTTCTCTATATCTCTCTCTCCTTCTCTCTCTATATATTTGTTTCTCTCTCCTTCTCTCTTTCTTTCTCTATATCTCTCTCTCCTTCTCTCTCTCTTTCTCTATATCTCTCTCTCCCTCTCTCTCTCTTTCTCTATATCTCTCTCTCCCTCTCTCTCTCTTTCTCTATATCTCTCTCTCCTTCTCTCTCTCTTTCTCTATATCTCTCTCTCCTTCTCTCTCACTGCTTCTCTCCTTCTTACTTTTACGATGATTAAACGTCTTGTCACTTTGGTGTTTGAAATAGCCTATGAAATGTAGCAGAAATTGTAAAAAGGTCCTTTCAGGAAATGAAAGTAACGCAACTTTATATCTTAGTTGAGATAGAATGATTATTAATATTTCCTTTTATCTGTACATATATCTGTATTTACACTTGCAACTGTCGTTAAAAAGAAGTAGGTTTTTGAAATGGGAAAAAATGTTTCTTTGGTAAAAGTTTTATTGGTCTAGGAAATGAATGTAGCACGAAACTTGTAAGGATTTCGTTATTGTTGGCTTTTAATAGAAAGTACTTTCACGTGTATGCATTTTTGCTGTTTGCCAATTTTTGCACTTGTTCCGTTCGAATTCCAGATTTCTTGGATGATTAATTTTTATACTTTCATTGAGAAGTATGTTAGTGGTTAGAAGGTGTTACTAATTGTTCTGAATTGCTTAATGTGTGGTTTAAACGTAAATGCATATGGTGAAAGAAATGTAATTTTTAATAGTATTAGATATTTAAATGTAGGACTTTTATTTATTAACTATAGGATTGTTAAGCTTTTGTGTAACGTTGCAAAATTAATGAATTTCTAACGTTACAGTTAGTGGAATTTCAAGTTAGAAATTTTAAAATTTTCAAAATCCAGGTTTTCACATTTCAAATTTCTGAATTTCAAATTTTCAACATTCAAAATTTCCAAATTTTGAACTTTTGTTTTCAAGATGTTTCGACTTCGAATTTCCAAATTTCCGAATTTCAAATTTTTCGATTTCAAATGTACAAACTTTTAAATTCCATAATTTTGAATTTCAAATTTTCAGATTCCAAATTTCAAATTTCCAAATTCTGAACGAATTTCCAAATTTGCTGAGTTTAGTTTTCAAATTTCGAACTTTCAGTTTCCATATTTTCCGAATCCAAATTTCAAATTTTATAAATTCCACAATTTTAATTTCCAAATTCTCTGATTACAACTAGAAAACTTTCAAGTACCAAATTTCAAAATTTTTTAACACAATTTCCAAACTTTCCGACTTTAAATTACAAATTTCCAAATATCACGTTTCCAAATTCCAAACTTGCAATTTACAACTTTCCTAACTTCCAGTTTCCAAATTTCGAACGTTTGGTTTCCCGATTCTTCGACTCCCACTTTCCAAATTTTCAAATTCTGAACTTTCAATTTTCAAATTTACCCACTCTCAGTTTCCAAATCTCCAAATTTCAAATTTCCAGTTTCTAGACTCCATATTTTTATATACTAAATTTTCCAAATCTTAAATTTCAAATTTCCAAATACTAATGCTTCAAATCCCATTTTACAAATCCCAATACAATTTTCCAAATTTCAAATCTCCAGATTCCAAATTTCGCAGCATTAAACCGAGTTCATCGATATTATTCAGCTTCTCTTAATTAAGTTTTCTAATCAAAGTTATTTCTCAGTTTGCAAAAGACTTTGAATCCATTTTCAATATCTCAACAATTTATAAAAGTCGAAAAAAAGAAAGATCGAGGAACTTGGTCAGAAAATTCCGTGTGTTTCCATAATTTTCCAGTTTCATCCGAGAATGCTCAACGTAGCCGCGGTTCCGTCGAGTATTTAGATAAGGATGGAAACCGTAGCGATTTGAATAAGATGTAGTTTGGTGGGAATATACGCGGTGAATATAAAGTGGGCTGTTATTCTCCTGAAATTCCGTTTCTTCTCGAGACTGTTCACCGAATGAGGGATAGCCCAGCCTACACTGGCTGCAAATTTCCCTAGCCACATCCCTTGCGGGCACTTTACTTATCTTCAAACACCATAGAATAGCGAGGTTCAGTTTTATTAGTTGCATTCCTCATCTAAAGAAAAATCCGCGTGGAAAAGCATAAAAGGCTGAAGAAATTGCAACGTTTATCACCTGCATCTTGTTCCTTCACTTTGTGATAGTGTTAAATTGATTCAGTTGTATGAAATGGTACGAAGACAATGTATATTATGAAGTGTGATTTGAATTAAGTTAATTTGTAAATGTTTCAAATCAAAAGATTTAGAATTTCTCAATTTTTCTTTATTTTGAAAAAACAAGAAAAAATTGAAAGAATGTAGAGATTGCAAATTTTTCTAATTACTTGAAATTATTTCAAAATTTTCAGAATTGTAAAGTATAAATTAAATTGCAGTAGGCCAGATTTTTCAAATTAAGAAATTTGACGTTTCCCAATTTTCTTCTATTTCGAAGGAAATGCAAAAAAAGGCTGGAAGAATGTAATGATTGAAAATTTTGAAATTATTCTGAAATTTTTAGAATTGTGAAGTATAAATTAGATTATGCTAGGCTAGATTTTTCAAATTAAGAAATTTGATGTTTCCCAATTTTCCTTTATTTCAAAGAAAATGCAAGAAAAGTACCGAAAGGATGTGGTGATTGCAAATTGTTTTAATTACATGAAATTATTTCAAAATTATCAGAATTGTAAAGTAGAAATTAGATTAGATTAGGCTAGCTTAATTAATTCTAGCATGTAAATTTGTAATCCAATTTTCAGTTCGGAAATTTAAGGTAATTATAATTATGCATATTATGCCCTTAATTATCATCGATTTCGTGTATTATTCAAATGAATATATTTCAAAAATGGTGAATTGTATAATATCTTACATAGCTTGATGTTGCTTAAAATAACTATCCGCTGGTTAATTTGAACATGAAAATCATTTTTCTTTAAATTATTAAAGAAACAAATATTTGCCTATGAAATAAAATAACATTTTTATTTTGTATTCGAATACAACAAGTAATAACAGGTAATCTCGTCGTAATTATTAGATTGTCCCAAAAGTTCCTTTCGTTTTATTGTTAGACATGAGGTGTAAAATCGTTTATTTTCTGTATAATTTATTAAATATAAATATATAATTTTCTATTATATATAAGTTTAATTATATATAATTTAATTAAATATATAAGTTTCTATATAATTTTATAGAAACCCGAGTTTTCATTCTTCTTCTTCTCTTCGGAACACTTATGATGCGATTTTTCCAAAATTGCTATGGTTTTTCTAGGAAAATATTGTTCAAGGTGGTTTTTCATCTCACTTAAAATTTCCGATTCTAAACTTTTTGCATCAACTATGAACCATTTGAGCAGTTACAGTACGATCCCAATAGACACCTTAAATCTAATTTGCAGTATTTCGAGCACTATTATCTTTTACAAAGCAACACAACGTCACATGTTGCAAATGCATTTTTTGATTTTTCATCCTTCAAGATGGCACAGAAAAATCCAGTAGACACTTTATCAAGAAAGAAACATACTGTTGGAAAACTAGAAGACAACTAATGATCATAAGTTCAATTTTAAACAGATTGAACTGTATGCTTACTCGAAACGCTGTCAGGAAAAGCAGTGCGTGAATATAACGAAAAGAACTTTTGGGACAACCTAATACTTATACCAAATTATCTGTTATTTCATTTGAATAATCCAATTAGCTCACATAGGAAATCATTTGAACATCATTTATTCGAAACTCACGCTAAAAAAAAGTTACTTTTTCTATGTTATTTCTAAAATAATAATAATAAATTAGTTTGAATAATTCATTATTTCAAATTGTTACTTTTTTATTTTGATCCAAATAAAATACGTTTAAGCTTAATGAAAATCCAAGATAATCACAATGCTGTCACAGCATTCCGATTCCAAAAGTTTCCCATAAAATTCCATAATTTTTATTATCATATTTTTTCACTATTATTTTACTATCATTTTATTATCCTAATGTTTCACTATGATTTTATTGTCATCATTTTTTATTATCATTTTATTATCACAATGTTTCACTATGATTTTATTATCATAATTTTTATTATAATTTTGTTGTCATAATTTTTCATTATCATTTTATTATTATAACTTTTCACTATGGTTTTATTATCATAACTTTTTATCATCATTTTATTATTATAACCTTTCTCTATGATTTTATTCTCGTAATTTTTTATTATCATTTTATTATCATAGTGTTTCACTACGATTTTATTATCACGATTTGTTGTTATCACTTTATTATCACAATTAAAAATTTGATAAATACCATAAAATTTCACATGTTTTCAATTTTCCCTTTCTCATCAATTTCATCATCGACGAAAGTGAAGTAGTCCTCATAAAAGTGCTTAGTAATATCAGAATAGAATCCAAACAAACGAGCCTGTAAGAAGTTGCAAATTTCTCGACAGAAAACTTCCAACCAGGAAGCATACGAAAGAATCGTTTTTTGTTCTCAGACACCTTTCAATATCTCGGCCATGATCTGTTACTTTGTAACAGACACACCTGATACAGCTAGTTTTTGCTTCCATCACTTCCGCACCTTTCGATATCTCACTCGAGGCGTTTGTTGCATCTCGATCCTCCTGTTATTTCGAGCAGATACCCAACAATACTTTCGTGAGGCTACACTTATTATTAATCTTAAACGGAAACGTTTACTATGCCTTTTACCGGAACCAATTCTTATATAGGCAATAATGAACATGTACAAAAAGGTGATCAAGTTCAATGCACTCGTTAATCAAATATCTTCGATCGTAAAATCGAGACAATTCGTGAATATTTTCTATTTTCTTCTTTTTTTTTCTTTTTTCTTTTTTGTTTATCGTGAACAATACTTTCATATTTCTGTAGACTTTTTTTACATAAACAAACACCTTTCTCTTCTTACTTTTGCTTCAGCCAATTTCTATACGTTCCTGCGAATTGTTATTGTTCAAATGATCCTTGTTTGTAAAAACTCGAACTACATCTTGTAAAAGAATTAGTTATTGTAGGAACGATACATGAGACTTTTCATTCATACGGTTTTTAATATTTTTTTTTTATTTTAGAACACATATGAATTTGTTAGAAGAATGTAGAAAACTTTGTCTTGAAACGTGCGTATTCTTCCACTGATTTTTGGAGTAGGATATATTTCAAGGAAACAGTTCTTTTTAGTTTTCCTCGGTAGCTGGTAAATATGAGACAAATGTCAGACAGATATTTTCATATTTTTGTCAGAACACTGTTCAATTTGAAACACATATTTTTCACTGATTTTTAGGATAGAAACTGTTGGAATGAGTTTTTACAGTTTTTCTTGAAAGCTGAAAAATGTCAGACAAGTGTTAGAGAGGTATCTTCGTATTTTTGTCAGAAGAAATTTGCCAGAATAATGTAAAAATCTTAAATTTGAGACGCATAGTTTCCACTTATTTTTGGAGTAGGAATTATTTCGAGGAAAAAATTCTTATAGCTTTTCTCGGAAGTTGAAAAATGTCAGGAAAATATTAAACAGATATCTTTATATTTTTTTCAGAAGAAATTTGCTAGAATAATGCAAACATCTTCGATTTAAGATACATTTTCCACTTATTTTTGTAGCAGGAATTATTTCAACGGAAAAATTCTTATAGTTTTTTTTCTCGGAAGCTTTGAAAATGTCAAGGAAATGTTAGACACATATCTTCATTTTTCTTTTTATCAAAACTAGTTGGCCAGAATAATGTAGAAAACTTCGTCTTGATGTTCCACTGATTTTCGGAGGAGGAATTATTTCAAATGAACAGTTTTTATAATTTTCTCAGAAGCTCGAAAATGTCAGACAAATATCTTCATATTTTTGTCCGAACAATAATTTTCTAGGGCAGTCTAGAAACCTTCAATTTAAAACACAAACTTTTCACTGAATTTTAAGACAGAAATCGTTGGCACGAAACAGTCTTTTTAGTTTTTCTCAGAAGCTGGAAAAGTCAGAGAAATATTGGACGTATACTTTCATTTATTTTTATCAAAACTAATTTGCCAGAACAATACCAAGACCTTTAATTTAAAATACACATTTGTCGTTAATTTTTAGGACAGAAATCATTGGAACGAAAAATTTTTATTATCATTTTTCTTAGAACCTGGAAAATATTCGATAAATGTTAGGCACCTAACCTAACCTAACTTAACCTAACCTTCACTTTCCTTTTGCCAAAATTAATTTACCAGAACGGTGTAAAAACCTTCAATTTAGAATATACATGTTCCATTAATTCTTAGAATGGAAATCATTAGAGTGAAACACACTTTATAATCTGTTTTTAAGTTAAAAAATGTCATAAATATTAGACACATTATCTTCATTTCTTTCTCACAACTAATTTGCCAGAATAACGTAGATGTTTTCAGTTTAAAACACATATATTCGACCAATTTCTAGAATAGGAATTATTGGATTGAAACAGTTTCTATTATTATTCTTTTTTTTTTTGTCAGAATAATGTAAAATTCTTCAATTTAAGACACACGTTTTCAGTAATTTTTAAAGCAGAAACTATTGGAATGAAACACTTTCTATAGTTTTCCTTAGAAACTGAAATATATCAGTTGAATGTTCAACATATATTTTCATTCCTTTGGTAAAACTAATTTGCCAGAATAATGTAAAAATCTTCAATTTAAGACACATATATTCCACTAATTTTTAAAGCAGAAATTGTTGGATTGAAACCGTTTCTATCTTTATTTTCTTATGAGAACGAAATTTTCCAAAAACAGATATAAATCTTCAACTAAAAGCACACATTTTCCACTGATTTTTAAAACAGAAATTATTGGATCAAAACCGTTTCCATAATTTTCCTTGAAAATTCAAAAACGTCACGTACCTATGAGCATCACGTTTCCAAAATAATCAATCAATTGATATTAAAAATTACTTCGAATCACACAAACTTATATGTCTTTCACAAATAAATCCATCATCACTAATCAACTCATCACACAGCTGAACCGAGTGACTCTCGAAACGCTACAAGAATAGATCATTCAGTTTCCAAAACACTGACCAATCCCTTGCATCAATCACCTGGTCAATAGAGCTGACATAACTTCAAAAGGCAAACGGAAAAAAATCGCTGTCTCGTTTCCTGATCGCGAGGGACACCCGTGAGAGCAAAAAAAAAAAAAGAAGGGAAAAAAAATTCGTATGGGATACGCGATACGATTCAGCGAGAACCAGTGTTACGGATAAAGCGACGAATAGTGAACTGGATAAAAAATGATCAAGCGAGAGACGCGATCCTGATGTAAATACTTAGGGAATTGTGTGCGTGTCCCGCGACGCGGAATCGATTTGTTTTCAACGATTGCGGTTATATCACGGTCTGAAGGGATCGAATGGAGCATTGGCGGAAAAATAGGACAGAGAGTATCCCGACAGGGGCGTGAACAATCGTCGATTCAGTGAAAGTGATCGGTTGCTCCATAGTTGTATAAAACCGGGACCTGGACTACAGGATGGCACATTCGAAGTTCTGAAATCGGAAGAGAAACGACAATGAGGGCCTTCCTAGTAAGTATATTTCTTCATTCGATATCAGAAGTGTGTTCGATAAATCTTAAGTTTATAATGCAAGGGGTAAACTTACCCTTGTACGTTGATCTCAGTAAAATTTGTGTAAGTATAGTTTCTGAATGTATATTCGATAGGTATTGTTTTTCTTTACTGATGATTGTTTACGTTCGAGTGGTGAAAACAACCCTCAAAATTGGGGATGAAGCATTATATTGTTTGAAATATCTTGAGAATTTCTTTTAGAAATTGTGTTTCATTAAAGAAGGAATTTAAGTATCCAGAAAGAATTGAAGAACATCATTTGCTTAAACAATATGTAACAAATCAGGCGTTTGTAATTAAATAGTGAAAACCAATCTCAAAATTGGGGATGAAGCGTTATATTGTTTGAAATATCTTGAGAATTTCTTTTAGAAATTGTGTTTCATTAAAGAAGGAATTTAAGTATCCAGAAAGAATTAAAGAACATCGTTTGCTTAAACAATACGTTATAAATAAATCGTTTTTGCTTAAGTGATCTTAAGTATTTCTTTTGAGAGTTGTGTGTCATTAATGAAGGAATTTAAGTATCCAGGAAGAATTAAAGAGCTTCAGTTACTTAAACAATATATTACAAAATTGTTAAATTGTTTATGCTGAAGTAGTAAAAACAACCCTCAAAATTTGGGATGAAAAATTATTTCGCTTGAAATATCTTGAAAATTTCTTTTGGGAGTTGTGTCTAATTAAAGAATGAATTTAATTAAAAAATGATACGAATTAAACAATATGATACGAATCAAAATTTTCCTGTTTAATTTGTAATCTATTTTCATAATATTTTATATGTAGAAAGTATATAGCAAAATAGAATGTTTTGAATTTTTTGAAACAATAATAATTACTATACATTTAATTTGTATACATACATGTGGAAACGGAGCTTCCATGTTCATCAAAAGAGACTTATAAAAAAAGTGTGCTTAATTACGAGCGTCTAGCCTGTCAATTTGAAGGTCACCAGTTCGATTCCCGAGCTTAGTTCCTCAAATTTTACCCCAACTTCAACCTACAGTTCAAGCAAATGAAAATAAGCTCTTCCTTCAATGACCGACAAAATTCTCAGAAAAACGATTCACAAAATATTTTAAAACGTAAATTATTCTTCATCCTTTTCAAAGATTATACATTATATGAATTTCATCGAAATAAATTTTTAAAGAGTCCGATAAGACAGGCCAGTTAATACCCAACATTTATTTCTAAACAATCGCTATTTCCATCAAAGGCCAGGCGTAGTTCGACGCAATCGATACTTCACTCTAACTTCAACGCTCTTGAATTATAAAACGACAGTTCTTCGTTCCTCGCAAGTACCTTCGACGAAGAGAAACGTTTACCTATCTTCAATTATTTACACAACTTCTCGGCAGAATTATACAATTCTACTAAAATCAATCTTTCAATTCCTCTAACAATGAAACAGCTCTGTCTATTGGTGACCGTCACCCTCGCGTCCGAACAAGGAAAACAAGAGAAAACGAAGAGAGGAGTACTTCTGGGCTCAGGAGGACTTGGAGGATCGTCAGGTGGTCTAGATCTTAGCTCTAGTTCGAGTTATGGTGGTGGTTTAGACTCCAATGGACTTTCTGGAGGATTCTCCAGCGGTGGTCTCTCAGCAGGACTCTCAGGTGGACTGTCAGGACTTGGTGGAGGTCACAGTCTAAGCGGCGGGCTCGGTGGAAGTCTCTCAGGAAGCCTGGGTGGAGGACTCTCCGGAGGAGGTGTTCGAACCATCACTCAACAGGTTCCAATAGTGATCCCTCAGCCTTATCCTGTCTCTAGGCCTGTTCCAGTTCCCTATTACGTCAGACAAGCTGTTCCTTTAATCAAAGAAGTGCCTGTCCGTGTACCTCATCCAGTCCCAGTCACAGTTGAGAAACCAGTAGTGATTCCCCAGACAGTAAGAGTACCAGTTCCAGTTCCTCAACCTGTTTCCGTTCCACAGCCTATCCCTGTTCCTCAGCCTATACCAGTGCCTCAACCTGTGCCTGTCTTGGTCACTGTTTCCTCAGGAGGCTCTGCTGGGTCTAGTCTAGGCTCTGGTCTCAGTTCTGGTGGCCTTAGCTCCGGTTTGAGCTCAGGACTCAGTGGTAGCCTGAGTGGTGGTCTCAGTGGAGGATTAAGCTCTGGATTGAGCTCTGGATTGAGTTCTGGACTTAGTTCTGGATTAAGTTCTGGACTGAGCTCTGGACTGAGCTCTGGACTGAGCTCTGGATTGAGCTCTGGTCTCAGCTCTGGCTTGGGATCTAGTTACGGGTCTGGATTTAATTATGGATCAGGTCTTGGATCTAGCTATGGGTCTGGTTTGAGCTCTAGCGTGGGATATGGTCATGGTTCCTCTGGTTTGACCTCTGGATATGGATCAGGATTGAGCTCTGGCTATGGATCTGGCCTGAGCTCTGGTTTGGGAGGTGGGATTACAACTGTCAGCATCTCGTCTGGCTCTGGACTGAGCTCTGGCTTGAACTCTGGATTAGGATCTAGTCTTGGATCTAGTCTTGGTTCTCATGGACTGACATCTAGCTTGGGCTCCGGATATGGATCTGGATATGGATATTCTACGTCTTCTCTCGGAGGTTCTTCACTTGGAGGCTCCTCACTTGGAAGCTCCTCACTTGGAAGCTCCTCACTTGGAAGCTCCTCACTTGGAGGCTCCTCACTTGGAGGCTCCTCACTTGGAGGCTCCTCACTTGGAGGTAGCCTTGGAGGTGGTACGATTATTATAAAGAAGCATTGAACACATCGAGGAAAATCGGAATGAATTTTGTACAGTTGACTGTATCCATGTACATCCTTTCTTTTTTAATATTTGTGATAGACACAACGTTTTGTACGCTTTGATAAAATTATATTTTTATACGATAATTTATGGTTGTTACTTCATTTCATTTTAATTGATCACAGTGCTCTGTCTGCATTCTTGTTTCGAGACTTAAAAGTTATTAGTTCTTAATTTTATAAATTACGAACAAATTTCCTAGACACGTAAAGCTATAAAATTGTTGAATACAATTTTTCAACGTTTTTAAAACATCAAACTCAGTAAAGAGAGCAGATTGCTGTGCCTAAACTTTACTTTAAAAGCTCAAAAGCTTCTTGTTTTCAATTTTATATACTGTGAACAATTTCTCTCAACACATAAAGCTCCCAAATTGTTAAATATAATTTTTTAATATTTCTTGGACCATCAAACCTAGTAAAAAAGAGAAATTTTTATTTTAAAGATTCAAAAGAAAATTGCTATAATAATCATAATTTTTGATATTATGAATTATGAGCAAATTCTAGACAAAAGAATCTACCAAATTGTTAAATATAATTTTTCAATTTTTTAAAAGTGTGGATTACTCCGTCTAAATTTCACATTAAAGATTAAAAAATTATTTGTTTTTAATTTTATGAATTCTGAACAATTTCTCTGAACATAAAGCTACCAAATCGTCAAATGTTAATTTTTCGATTTTTTTGAACCACAAAACCCAGTAATGCCCTTAAATAAATACCACTGTAAGCATCAATAATCATGCTGGAATAGTGTGAGTATCAAGTACACGCTGAAAACTAGGCGCGGGAGGTGCTATATTAAAACACCGGTGCATACACAGACAATAGCAGTTCTTCAAGCCGATTGGTCAACATGGAGGTGGCTATGTGGGGTGGATTACGTCAGCAAAGATCCTTTCACGTCACATGAACCTCCTCTCGAGCTATCGTACGAATCAGGTCATGACTTCAATACTCTGTTTCATCCCTCTGTGAGGGGAGGACTAAAATCGAAGTTGGAAGGTGAATATGTACAGTCGATATGGTTTCGTGATGGTAATTTCATCTGATGGGAGTGTGAATCTAAAATACGATCGATATTCGAACACAGTTGCCATCTTTCACTGTTTAAGGTAACTTTAATCACAGACATGGTACGGGATAAACGTGTATTATTTTATGGGATTTTGTGTCTCACGTTCTGAAATACCGACCGTGGAAACAGATCCAAGGGTTTGTTATGCCCTCTATGATTTAAAGTGATGAGTTCAGGAATTATATTTAATACAAAAATTAAAGATTATCTTACTGACTAGTTGATTAATTGTTACTTACTTTTTTTGTTGATAATCATAGCTTAACCTGATGGTGTTACGAACTTCAAATTTAATGTAAATAGAGAAACTGTGTGATGTCAATTAACAATGAGTCAATTGAAATAAACAAAACTGATGAAACATTTAATTCACGTAAGAAATTGTTCAATGTAACAGTTATTTAACATAAAAATTATTTAATATAATAGTTATTTAGCTTAAAAATTACTTAATTTAATAATTATTTTATACAAAAATTATTTACCATAATAATTTTATTTTCACATTGATCATTTTTAATAAATGGTTGTAGATCAATCTAATTCCTAACAGTTGCAAATTTTAAATTTAGTATAAATAGAGAAAATGTGTGGTGTAAATTATTTCGTAAATATTATAACAAATAAAGGTGGAATAAAATTTTAATTAAAATACAAAATTATTTAATATTATAATTTTGTCTTCACTCTATTTTTAATCGATGACCATTAGTCAACGTGATTTTTAATTATTGCAAACATTATTTCAGCAAAAATAAGTAACGAAAACAGTAAAATACAATTTTTACGCGCGATGAAACTGCACGAGAATTACAGCTTTGTCGTGAACGCGTTCTTTCTCATTTAATAATCCACGTAATATTCAAATCTTTAATATTTTTGTTTTGGAAGATTCATTCACACAACCTCGAAAGAAAATGAACAACATGAACTACAAAGGTTGTGAGAAAAAGGATTTGACAATATAAATAGAATGGAACCTTTCTTACAAAAAGACGTACATACTGATAAAACTCGTTACCAAATTTCTAAAAGCCACAAAGTTGAAAATCTAAAGCCAAATTAGTTTGTATCTCATATTTTGTATTCTGTAATTCCTATTTTGTATTTTGCAACTCGCATTTTGCAGTCTATAATTTGTAACTCACATTTTGAACTTTATAATTTGTAATTCGTAATTCGTATTTTGTATTTTGTAACTTGTACTGTGTATCTTGTAAATTTTCCTTGAATCCAAATCTCAACAGGACTACTGACCACTTATAAATGTCACTAATATGGTTAACCATGGTTTACGGACCAATTCTGGTCCAAAATCACGTAGTTTATTTTGTTTATAAATTAAAAAATTTTAATAAATGATTGTACCATTAGTAGATATTTATTACTAGTAGTAGATAACGTAGGAAACTGTGTATCATTTCAGCAGTCGATATCGTAGTACCATCTGTAGGTTCTACAGTTTTCTGAGTAACCTAAGCAAGGTACATAAATACCTTCGTTTCCTACTTAACCGACATCTCAGTGTTTATCCAACTTTAGAAATTATTATTCCATTAAAGACACATACTTTTCAGATTTCCATGCAATCTATAAGTTTCCAACTTACAAATCTCGCCAGGTATCCGATGGTAAACAGAATTCACACTCACCTGAAACAAAAAGAAGAAAAAAGATCGTCGGTCATTTATCTTATGGATCAAGAAGTCGGGGGAAAAATTGAAGTAGATTAAATTAAACTGTGATCTCGTGAAATATTATCGGTCCTCACGAGGCAGCTGTTTAAAGGGGATTTTTCCGGCTTTTTAACTGACGATGAAAAACGACCGGTTGGTACACCTGGTACCGCGGTAGATAACGAAACTGCACGTAACATCGGAGCGCATAAAGTCGCGTAATCTCCTTTCCTTTTCTCCTCACCGTTTTTTTTTCAGCCCGTTGCCCGCGTTAATTACTGCAAAAAGCGTCGTTCTTCCCCCATAGAAAGTTCTCATTATTAATATTAAGGGAAGACAAGGTCTTTACGAGCCGAGAGCGAAACGTTGTAATTCTTTTTCCAGGCAGAAGATTTATTTTTTTACCCCGGGCTTAATAATGCAGAGTCGTCTGCTGATTAAGAAAGTTTTTGAAAATAAGCAGGAAGTGGAGAAACGTATGGGGGAAAGGAAACTCCATAGCCACGTTAACGAAGTAAACGACGCGGTAATGGAACTGCCTTGTGGAATTTTAGAACTTCTCCTTCGGTTTATTTATTTACTTTTCCTTTTTGTGAGTGAATTCACTAAGAATTTTTTGCTGGTGAATGATTGTTTGATAGAAAAGAAAGGTTAAGGTGTGCAATATAACGGTGCAATGAAATGGGAACGAAGCGTTGTTAATTCGTGGAACTGGGATTAGCGAGAAATGGATATAAGTAGAATAAGCAGAAACAGATCGTGCGTGGTCAGACATGGGAGTGCAACAGTGTAAAGTTTCTTTCTACATATGTTATCTTTTTCATTGTTTTCAGTGGTTATTTTCTGAGTTAATGGACACTTTATGGTTTCGTGATTAGTATGAAAATTTATCAATATCATGACTGTTTCTGTTAACTTAAAAATTGAATTTGTAAAATTTTTGTGTTAGAAACACAGCGAACCACATTCCTGTTAACCTAAAAACTGTATTTGTAAAACTTTCTGTTAGCTACAAATTAAAGAAACCAAAATTCCTCTTAACCTATAAATTGTGTTTGCAGAATTTTTGTGTTAGTTAAGAATTTAATAAACAATATAACTGTAAAGTTTCCATTTACATATATCACTATTTTAATTATTTTCAATGAATATTTTCTAGATTAACGAACATTATAAGGTGTAGTGATTAACATGAAAATTAATCACTTACATCAGCTTTCCTCTTAACCTAAAAATTAGGTTTGTAGAATTTTCATGTTAGAAATTCAGTGAACAATGTTTTTCTTAACTTAAAACCTCTAATTGTAGAACTTAGATAAAAATTCAACGAAATTCCTCTTAATCTACAAATTGTATTTGTAGAACTTTTGTGTTAGTTGGAAATTCAATAAACAAAATTTCTCTTAACCTAAAAATTATTTATAGAATTTTTGTGTTAGTTAAAAATTCAACGAACAGTATAACATTGCAAAGTTTCTGTCCACACATATCATCCTATTAGTTGTTTTCAGTGATTTTTCTTTGAGGTAAAGAACACTATAAAGTGTAATGATTGGTACGACAATTAATCAGTTACATTAGGTTTCCTCTTAACCTAAAAAATGAGTTTATAGAATTTTCATATTAGAAATTCAATGAAGGAAATTTCTCTTAACCCAAAAACTGTGTTTCTAAAACTTTCTATTAGTTAGAAATTCAACAAACAAAATTCCTCTTAATCTATATGTAGAATTTTTGTGTTAGTTAAAAATTCAAGAAACAATATTCCTCTTAACATAAAAACTGTGTTTATAAAATTTTTGTGTAAATTAGAATTTGAATAAACAAAGTTCCTCCTTTCCTGAAAATAGTGTTTGTAGAATTTTTAAGCTAATTGCAAATACAGTAAGCAAAATTGAATAAAATATTGAATATTACTTAATTGAATAAATCCCACAGAACAGCAGTATATGTTTATTTAAAAGAAATTGAAGATTTCGTACACAATATTCCAAAATTTTATTTCTTAAAGTTTAAGTCCCATTTTGTACGTAAAGCTACTAGTAAAATATGCAACAAATAAATACAACGACATCGAAACATTTACGACTGAACTTCGTCAAGGTAAAATTTTACTTTCTTCAAAAACTAACCTTAAAAAAATTGTTTTCACTTAACCGTACGGAACGTGAACAAAATAAACCTTTCAAAAGTACAAAGTATAATTGTTTCACAATTCGCGAGTAAAGTAGCTAGCTAGTTTCAACGGAATATTCCAGAATGTGTCTTCATTCGTTCATATTTACTTTTTTCTTGCGTAAACAGCTTAATAAAAAATGTAACAAGCGAAACAGCGTTGTCGAAGCATTTACAGCCGAACTTTATTGTTAGGAAGCTTTACTTCCACACGGGCGAGCAGTAAAGTCTGTCGCCGTAAGTATCGGTCGATGGGTTTGCATATTTTATACTTAGTTACGGTTGCAAAAACCGAATGTACAAACGTTGTATAAATTTGTAGCGTAGTATTGACTTTCTGATCTTCGCCCAACTTTCTGCGCACTGAATAAACTTACAGACCACGGTTAACTCGATGTCTCTTTCCCTTTTCTTTTTTCAAGATCACCAGTCACGTTGCTCAACAACTTAGAATAATCTGTTATTAATTTTGTTTCCAACAAAAGAAATTACACGGAATTTAGGTGCCTGTACAGAATTTTCCAATAACGGCGATAGAACTTTGCATCGAAATGAAACTAAAAGTACGAAAGATAATTTAGTACTTTCTATTTCATTTTAACCCTCTATGGGCCCGTGTAACTTTCAGGTCACATTTTAATTTATCGATATTTTACACAGAAGTGCTAACATTATAGGCCGTTGTCACCTCAAACTCGCATAGTGAATATATCGAAATACAATTGATTAACCGGAAAATTTTTTTTATATTTGCATATATAGGTTTATAATTGCTGATTTTTCGTTCTCCCAATTTCTTGGATTTAAAACAAAAATTCGGCCCATAGAGGGTTAAAGTACGTTCGATGGCATTATACACAAAATAATTAAAGTAAACTGCTTTTCCTTCTCTCCCCGAAAAGCGTTTATGATAAACGACTTCGAAAGGTAATTTAAGAACCTTCGAATATTCTCTTCTTGATTTAATCAGATTTTATTTGCCAGAGAAAACATCTAATCTAAATAAATATCTAATACACGATACAAAGGAAAAAGTCGAACATTGAATTATACCTACTAAATTCAGATCTATTTTTACTCGAGGACTCAAGTTGGATATGTAAGTTCGCGACGAGAGGGTTAAACAAGGCAAAACAATCACATATAATACATTTTATAACGTTGCATCTTGATTAAATCTTGATATATCATAATTCTCGCGACTAAAAGATGATGATATTCTACAATCAATGAACTGAGTGTGGGAGAAAATATTACACGAATAGCAAGACACTGAGAGCAAAGATTATTCGTGTAATCGGTGAGATGCGACCTGATTTATGCGTCAGAGTATTCACTCCACCAAACGCAATTGTGATGAGAAATTATATAATTTTGTATTCTATGTATAATGCCATTGCATGTACTTTAAAATAAAGTCATAGGCATTAAATTATCTTCCGTATTTTTCGTTTTATTTTAATTCTAAGTTGTATCGCTCTTATTGGAAGATTCTATATAAAATTGAAATCTCGAAACCTGAGCAATTATTCCTTAACACTAGATTTACGGGACCCGTCAATTTGACGGGTTTTGAATTTCATGAGTAGAATTAAAGAAACTGTTACCATTATTTTTTAGCCACGTTTGCCCAGTTTTATTAATGGCATGACACGAATTGATGGCTCAGTTAATTTCATAGTTAACCGTAATAAATCTACTTCATTCGTGAAATTAGTACTCTAGCAACAAATGTAAAAACAATCAAAAAGCAGATACTAAATAAAAATTATAATGTGACGGAGATATCTGTTCTGCTTCGCACTCAGTACTTCAAACATACCCGAACAGTGTAGTCAAACGGATCTATGATGGTTATTTGTATCAACTATAAGGAGAACGTGTGTGAAAAATGTATACATAAAATTGAACGTTTCTGCAAAAAAGTACGCTGGATAAATCTAATGTCTATTAATACTACATAACTAAATTCTTTATGAATTAAATGAAACGACTTTTTTTTTAAATACATACTTTCTTTTATCCGTCAATTTGACGTCCGTAGAAATAGGTATACAAAAAATGTCCGTAAACCTAGTGTTAAATTTCTGAAATTTACTTGACTCTCGTTTGAGAATGGATACTTTAGAAGGAAGTTCCACTCAGTTTAGTTACTTGACATTTTTATGTACGGATTAATTAAACTCTTAAAAGATTAAAAATAGGAGGATAGCAAAGTGTTGATGAAATTTTGTAACTTTGCACACATCACAACTTGAAGATCGTTCTGTTTGATAACATTCACAAACACTCGTATCTGTTTCATGCAGAGTCTGTAAATGTCAACAACGATAACAGGATGGAAACGGTCAATTACGTCGATGGTTAAAGGGTGAAGGAGATTGTTTCATCCTTTATCTCACGTAGATCGCGTGAAAGTTTAATTAACGCGAGTGGATAGCTATTTAGAAGACAAAGCTTAGTTCGAGGACCTCTTGGTTTCTTTAACATAATGACAGAACCGCGATTTACTACCTGCTGAAACCATATTTGTCCAATTCTGAATTTCTCAGTTAATCAAAGACTGAGAACTTTTGTTGGTTCCCTTTCGTTAATTTCGTTGTATCACAGTAAAACAGAATATATTATATTCCTATTTTCCTTTTACTTTAGAAAAACTTGGGTAACACTAGGTTTACGGACTTTTCATGTAGATACACCTGTTTTCAATGACATCTGTTAAATTGACAAGTGAACAAAAACCCAAATTTGTTTTCAAAAAATCAATTTATTTAAGGTATAAAATACTTAATTATGTATGTTATTAACTTATTTACAAATTTGGATATATTTTGGTATTATTCGATTCATAACTGTCAGTAAAAATTGTTCGAGTATAATAACAGTTCTTGTAATTTAACAAAAATCTCAAATTAAAGGTACTCGTAAATTTCGTGTTAACTTCGTGATTCTTCATTTTAATAAAAGCAAAAAAATTTTAAAGTATTAACTCTTTACTTGTGGACTTTTAAAACATATTTACCTTTACCCATATAATTACCCAATAACTGTGAAAATGAGGATGTATTAGTGGACTTATTTAAGCCGATATTTTTTTATTTATGGTGAACGAATCAAATAGATGTCACTGTTAGAATTCTAACAAATTCAGTACTTCACGAAATCGCCAAAAATTGTGAAATTTACAACAATGAGTCAGCCTCATTGAACACATTTTGACAAATGTGTGACAAAAACGATTGTACTAGTAACAAAAATGAATTCTAATTTCAACACTGGTTTTCATTCTAGTAAATAATGGAAACATTAACTTTTCTTACTAGACACAATAGTATTAAAGCAATAAATAGCTGACGTTTACATGCATGGTCAGTGAAAAGGATCATAAGTCAAATGGTTAACGCTGGATGGCGGATCATAAGTCGTTTTACGATTTAAACATTGAATAAACATTTTCTCAGAATTTGTTCTTATTAAGAATTCGATTTCCTATTTTCTCGTATATTTCAATGAATTTCATTGTCTGAACATTTCAAACGCATTAATTTTCACATCCGATCAATTTCATAATTTCACTGTATTTGTTCCATCGACTATATATTTCAGCAGTTCTCATTCCTGTGTAATCAGCTCCACCTAACGACCGTAGACCAACAAAGACGCCATTAATTAACGAATTAAACTAACTTGTAATTACTAGAGGGCCAACTTTACACCAAACAGGGCGATTTATTACCGGGTTACGGTCGCCTCGAAATAATTACACCCTTGGCCACACCTGGATCGGAGTGTATTGACGCACTTTGCCTATGAATTAGAGGGAGAGCTCAGAGAGGGCTGAGACGGACAGAGCTGAGAGACTTTAGAGAGAGAGAGAGAGAGAGAGAGAGAGACAGGTGAGAGGAAGAAATCTAAGAAAGAGTTGAGAGAGAGAGAGGGGGGGAGGGAGAGAGCTGAGATACAGAGAGCTGAGAGACAGCAAATAAAGAGCGTGAGAGGGAGCGCTGAGAGAGAGCGCGCTGAGTGAGAGAGAGTAAAGAGAGTAAGAGAGAGCGCTGACTGAGAGCTGAGAGAGAGTATTGAGAGGATGCGCTGAGAGGATGTGCTGAGAGAGTGCTGAGAGAGTGCTGGGAGAGTGCTGAGAGAGAGAGAGCTGGGACAGCGCGCTGAGAGAGAACGCTGAGAGAGAGCGCTGAGAGAGTGCTGAGAGAGAGAGAGAGTGCTGAGAGAGAGAGTGCTGAGAGAGAGAGCTGGGACAGCGCGCTGAGAGAGTGCTGAGAGAGAGAGTGCTGAGAGAGAGCTGGGACAGCGCGCTGAGACAGAACGCTGAGAGAGAGCGCTGAGACAGTGCTGAGAAAGAGCGTTGAGAGCAGAGCGCTGAGACAGTGCTGAGAGAGAGTGTTGAAAGCAGAGCGCTGAGAGCAGAGCGCTTCGAGAGAGAGAGCCGAGAGGGAGAAGGAGCGAGAGAGCTGAGAGCTGAGTAGGATAGAAATCTGAAAGAGAGAGCTGGGAGAAAGAAAAAGAGCTGAGAAAGAGAACTGAAGAAGGGCTGAGAGGAAGCTGAAAGAGGACTGAGAAAGAGCTGAGAGACGGCTGAGGCTGAGAGAGATTCAGTTTAACCGTGCAATTACAACTTTTCTTATTAACCGTATGCCGTTCGGTCACAAGCTGAAGGGGCTTCCGGTTTTACGAAAGACACCCTCAGGCCCACTTCTGCTAAACAGTTTTTCTCAATTTCTAATTACTGGATTCGTTTTATTAGAAATTCTCATGATATATATTAACATATACCGGGATACGTTGAGATACAGTCATCGTTAAAATTGATTTGTAGACGTTAAATTTTGGTTTCTTGATAAAGAAACAGAACGACGAATAAGTGAAATCAGTAAAGTTGAATAATTTTCGTTTATAACTTTTCAACCCCTTAACATCTCGCTAAATTATAGAAAAACGTGAAAAATTACCACCTTTCTTGTTTTCTTTCTGTTACTATGTAAATATTTATAATCGTGAATGAAGCACAATTTTTCGAGAATGCTTTTATTTTTGTACATTTAATAAGAAATTATACATGTTAATTAAATCCAGCTACGTAAAATTATGTTCACACATGGTAGAAGAACATGAAAAAGAGAAGCAAGTATATTCTAATAAAACAGTACAATAAACGATCAATGTAGAACGTAAACTGAATTTCAACAGACGTTTACGTTTCAATCGAACGTAATATTACGGAGGTGGAATTTCGAGACTATACGCAAGAAACGTAACATTACGGAACATTACGGATTGGCTATTAAGGAAATAATGAAACATTTGTGATCTTCTTCTCACCTATGGGATACACATACGAGTTTAAACACTAAACCTCTGAAAACTTTGTAAAATGCAACAGATCGTTGAAATCAATACAAAATTTTACGTATAAAATTGGAGAATTCTTCACTTTTGTCGTTCGATTCTAACCGAGTCGCGTCAATTTTTTCCCCACTCTCTCCAGAGCCATAAAAGAAGCTTAGTTACACAATCTTAGCTCGAGGCGAGACAACGGCCTCGCTAATTAGTTAATCGAACCGAACGTTCGACGTTTCATCGAGCTTGAACGAAAACAATTCAATTACAATTCAATTACGTGAAACGAAGAACCCCGGACTTTAGTCTGAGAAAAAGTGGAATCCAGTTTCCAACGCGAGTGTGACTTAATTAACGACACAGTCGCTATTAAATTCTTCGATCACCTCGGTTATTTATCGTCCGTTTCATCGAAAGGGACGCGTGAAAACGGTGAACAGAGGAACATACGAACGATGCAAGAGCGAACGATAAATTCGACGTCACGACGCCTGTTCCCGAGAAGAGATATTAATTTCTACCTTCACAGACTCTCGCGACATTGTTCGACGTGTTTCCAACTGGAAACAATGATCAATATCGAGTGGACATTCTGTGGGATTTTCTGAATGCTCGAGGTTAGGTTAGATGAGCTCCGAATGATTTCAAATTCAAATCGTAGGCTTTTAGGAGTCAGGATGTGAGGTCAGTTGATTTTCCAGCTTGTCTGAGCAAATGGAATATGGAGATTTGAAAACATAAGGAAAAATAGGGGAACTGTTTTTCTGCTGAGATCAGCGTATGGTTAAGTTAGGCTATATTACGTACAAGAAAGATCTAGGAATTCGATATTAAAATATGGAAAGATAGACAATGATTAGAAAATTAATTTGTTGGCATCTGAGTGATTAGATTAGGTCAAACCGCGCGAATTAAAGATCTAAAAATTTGATATTAAAATATGGATATGGGAAAAATAATTAAGTGACTAGTATGTCGATATTTATATGGTTAGATTAGATTAAATTATGTAAAATAGGGATGGGGAAATTTAATATTAAAATATGGATATGGAAAGAATGATTAGAAAATTGATATATCGAAATGTGTATGATTATGTTAGGTTAAATTACGTAGAATAATGATTTAGGAATTTTCTATTAAAATATGGACAGAGGAACAACGATTAGAAAATTAATGTGTCAGAATGTGAGTGGTTAGGTTAGGTCAAATTACGCGGATTAAAGATCTAGGAATTTGATATTAAAATATGGGTAAAGAAACAATGATTGGAAAATCAATACGTTGATATATGTATGGTTAAGTTAGATTAAATTATGTAAAACAAAGATCTAGGAATTTGATATTAAAATACAGACACAGAAAAAGTGATTAGAAAATGAATATATGAAAATGTACAAAATTGAGAAATTTTTAAATTGCGTAACTCTGAGTTGAACTTATTTAATTTGAGGTTTCAGTCATTTTTTTTTTTCTTTAAGCCCATTTTATGTATAATAGCAAAGAATCATTTACAAATATCGAATTTCATTTAAAAGTATTTAACTTTGAGCTTAACTTTTGAGCTTGAATTACTCATCACTTTCGTTATAAATGAAGTAAGTCGTAACATAGTGGTAAATATGACGAAAAGTGTTTTTAGAGTAACATTTTAGTTTAAATTATAGTATTTCACTTATATCGAGAAGAGTAAAATTTAAAATATTATTGATAATTTTACACATTCAAATAATTGATATAGTTATCTCTATCTATATTAACACTTAATAAAATTTCATTATTCTTTTTATATTTTAGTAATAATTTTTAAAGAATACATATTTATTCACAGTTTAAAGTAAATGAACTTTTTTAAATTCTTATAATTCATCGAACATTTATAATATTAATTATAGTCAAATAAATTTAATTAAAATATTATATGTATTATACAGGGTGAGGCACAATAAAGCTTGACAACTCGATATTATTAAAAATACTGGTATTACAAAAACATGTTGTTAAAAAAACCCAAAGGTTTCAAAATTTTTCGCATAATTGAATTTTTTGTATGTGTACTTACATGTGTATCTATATAATTATTTAATATTTTAATATATATATATATATATATATATATATATATATTAAGATTAACATTGAAAAAAAATTATATTAATTACAAATTTGTTTATTACCTTTGCATCAGAGATGATTAATTTTATTTACTTATATTTACATATCTCGAAGTTAAAAGGGCTAAATATACACAATCCCATTCTTTATTGCAGATAAACTATCTAAGCTACCCTAATTCATCCTAAGAAAGAAAGAATTCCACCATCAGTATAATAATATAAAAAATATCTAACAATAAGTATCACTCAACGGTTCAGTACACGTACGTATTTTACAAATGGCAGAATTCCCGTGGTCTATTTTCTGAGAAAGCAACAAATCGTTCGAAGATGAAAGACGGTTGGAAAATGTAGCTAGGGACGAAAGGCAAAAGGAAGAAGGAAACGTAATAACACGCTGTAACGATGACCAACGGGACTGTTTGCACAAGCGTGAACGTAACTGCCGCAGCTGATATCAATTTATCGCATGACGTATCACAGTACAACATTATACAGTGTGCACGTGTTAAGCAAGACAAGGGGGTGGTTTTACTTCGAGCACCTTCCACAGGCGTCCTTGTCTTTTACGTTGTCAACGTGACAGCACATGCATGCGATGTTCAACATCGTGTATACCCGGTGTACACGTAACAATCTTGTCCAACGTTCAAACGCACGCCTTCTGCCCTCTGTAAACAGCGTTTTCGCGAAATTCCGCAGAATCTTCGCGTGCGTTCATTACCATGGAATTTCAGTATGCGTATACACAGCGTGGATATGACGTGAATTACTTGGGAATGTTTGTTGGCGAAATGGAATACTTTGAGACATTCGCTGGAAAGTTTAGACGGAGTCAGTGCACAAAATACGCATTTCGCGGTGAAAACTGAGCGGGTTAAGATACTTTTTTAAGGAATTAAATTTTTTCGTATTTTGAGATGTTAAATGGAAAATGTAGACTGAGCCACTGCTCAAAACAGGCATCTGAAGGTACAAAATTAGTGGTTTAAGACACTTTTCATAGAAAATAGGAGCCTTTGATGCTCTGAGGAATTAAATCGAAAACATAGTCTGAGTCACTGCTCAAAATAAACCTTTTGTAGAATAAAAACAGTAGTTTAAGACACTTTTTAAAAGAATAAGATCTTTCGGTTATTTGAGAAATTAAATGGAAACCGTAATCTGAGATATTATTCAAAGTAAGCATTTCGTGGTATAAAATGAATAGTTGAAGACACTTTCTTAAAGAATAAAATTGTTTGTTCTTTTGACAATTTGAGACGTTAAATGAAAAATGTAATCTAAGCCACTGCTCAAAACAGTCATTCATAAATTTTGGGAAGAATATATTAAAACACTTTTGAAATTATAAGATCTTAAAGTGTTGATGAGTGCGAATATTTTGGGTCACAGCACAAAATATTTCATTTGAGTAACCATTCGGAATTTTTATTCTAAAGTTCTTTCTCTGAAGCACTGTCTGAAGTGCGTACTTTAAGGAATTGCTAATAACATTTAACTAGTTGCAAACATACCTCAAAATTCTTATTTTGAAGTACTGTATAAGACACTTTAAGCACTAAAAAAAAAAAATACTTTTTCGAGAGTTTAATCAAAACTGTTAAAATATTGCTGAGAAATACTTGTTTTACGAGAGATAGTCTAAAATACCTACTATATGTCAAAGTTTAATAATATTTTTATACTTAGTTTCAAACATAGTCCAAGAAGATTAATTTTACAGTACCATAATGATGAAGAATTTTTATTTGATTCGAGATATTCCTATGTGCACTTATTTAAAGATATACTTATTTTCTTAAAATGCTAATTTTGAAAGAAATTCTATTCAAGAGTCCTTTCCGAAATAAAAATTTCTAAAGTACTTATTTTACCTTAACACACAATATTTAAATACACAAATGTGCGTCACTATTTTCTCTCCAAATTGAGAAAGAGAGATTCGCGAACCTGTATCTCGACGGATTAATGCTTTTCATCATATAAAAAGACTCCGATCATTATTGAAACACCCTATGCATAAGACCTAACTCTCCCACACACGTAGGTATTCAAGTATACATTGATGTAACGCCGCCCACGGATTTAAAAGAGCGTCCAACAAACAAGCTCCATCAACCACGGCTGATGAACCCATGGCGTAGCGTTCTCCCTATGCACGGCGGTCGAGCGTTCCATGGTGGCTCCTGTGACTCCATCGATGCATCGATGCACACGTGCGAGGGTGTTCGAGTGACCGTGATCAAAGACGTACGAGAGAGAGAGAAAGGAAGAGAGGGACATGGAGACGAAGGGGGACAGATGATGCAGCAAAAATGATGACAGAGAAGCAGGGAAGCTACAGAAAGAGAAGGGAAGAGTGAGAGAAAGCGAGAGGGACGGAGTCAGAGAGAGAGAGAGAGAGAGAGGAAAGGAAAAGGACAGAGTGAGGGAGAGAAGAAAGGTGAAGGATAAAGTGAGAGGGAGAAGAAAGAAGAGGGATAATGTCAGAGAGAGGGATAAAGAGAGGGACAGAGTCAGAGACAGAGAGAAGAAGAGAGGGAGAGAGAAGGAAAGAGGGAGGGACGGAAGCAGAGGAAGAGAGTGAGAGAGACAGGGTGAGAAAGAGAATGAGAGACTGTGAGATGGGGCGTGAGAGAGAGGGGGCTAAAAAAGTGAGAGAGTGAGAGAGATGGGACGGGAAAGAGAGTGAGAGAGCGAGAGATAGTGGCATGAGAGAGAAGAGGCTAAAAAGAGTGAGAGAGAGGGGCGTTAGAGATATAGAGAGAAAGTAAGTGAGACAGAAAAAGAGACGCAGAGAGGAAGAGAGTAAGAGAAGGAGAGAATCAGAATAAAAGAGAGAGAAGAGAAAGAGAGAAGAGTAGACAGAAAGGATGGAGTGAAAATGGTGATAGAAAAGAGTTGAAGTCACAGAGGAAGAGAAGTACAGAGAGAGAGAGAAAGAGAAAGCAGCAGTTGAAAAAGGAAAATGATGATAGAGAGGAGTGGAACATAGAAAGAAAGAGAGCGTGTGGAGGGATGAAAGTAAAGACAGAGACAGAAGCAACCAGAAGGGAGAATTACTGCAAGGGCGGATGCAAAAGGAGGAAACAGAGGATGGCTGTGGAAACAAAGGAAGCGGAAAGGAAGAGGAACGATTGGTAGACGGAAGGGAAAAATAGAGTGATAATGGCGAAGCAGAAAGATAAAAAAAGGAAGAGGAACGAATCAACGAACGGAAAGGTGGAAAATATAAAGAGATGCAAGTTGAAAGTAGCAGAGAAGAAAAGGGCAAATGAGTAAAAATAACAGGGGGAATAAAAATTGAGCGAAATGTCTAGGGATGGTAATAAAATTGGAAGGGCAGGGGTAATGTGGAAACAAAGGAAAGCAAAGGAGATAAAGGGAGCTGTGATGCACAAAGGAATTTCAGACAAAAGGGAAGTAGATAGACAGAAATAGAGAACAAGAAGAAACAGGTATAAAGGAACAGAGTTAGAAAGACAAAGCGAAGTAACATAAGTGTTTCTCACCCTACGCCCCCCCCCAAAAATAGCTAAAATTTAGACGAATTTTTACTATATAGGATGAAAGAAATATTTTCTCTCGAGTTTACGAATACTGTTGATTAGAATTAACTACATCTCAGGTTCGACATATGAATAAAACAGCAGGGTGCGTTGCTTTAGTGGACTTGCTTTAGGTTCAGTATTTGTTACTAACATAAATTTGCAAAAGTGTTAGAGAAATAAGGAATTAATATTCTTTATGTCAGATGACTTGAATATAGCTCGACGACGTTAGTCCATTGTCTTTGTTTACTGTTTTCAAAAATGTATCATGTATCGGGTTGTGTGTCTATAGTTATATATAAAATAAATTAATATATCACAAAAAGTGTTCCACGTTGATCCACTACCTCCAACAAAAAGATTCCGGCCAGTCACATTTTTCACTTTATATTCCAAAAGTGATATCTAAAAGAATTATCAGTAATAGATGAAAATGTGGCATAAATTAAACAAAAATAATATAGGAAATAAATGTTATTCGTTATTTTATGAGTACTTATTTACAAAATTAAATTTACGGTCGCGTTTTACGAAAGAAACTTTATAATGCGAGAGAGTTGATCTACCTTCTCTATTGCAAATTATTGTTAATATGTTGTATGACAATTTTGCAAATAAATAGACACAAAATAACAAACAGTTTTATATTGCTGCATTATTTTTCTTTATATGTGTGAAAATTTAGGGTGAAATAAAAATTTAGAAAACTACTGTTAATATCTTGTATAACAATTTTGAAAATAAGTAGATCAAAAATAGTAAACAATGTTATATTGCTGCATTATATTTCTATATTTACATGAAATAAAAATTTAGAAGACTACTGTTAATATCTTGTATAATAATCTTGCAAGTAAGTGAATACAAAATAACAAATAGTGTTATATCATTACTTTAGTTTTCTTTATTTGTATGAAAATTTAGTGTAAAATGAAAATGTAGAAGACTACTGCTAATATTTTGTATAACAATTTTGCGAATAAGTAGATAAAAAATAACAAACAGTGTCATATTGCTGCATTATTTCTATTCATTTGTGTGAAAGTTTAGTGCGAAATGAAAATTTAGAAAACTGAATTTTACGGAAAATGTTTTCAAAAATTGCTTTTGGAATAGAAAGCGAAAAATTGCACTGACTGGACAATTTTCCATGCAACTAGACACTTAATAAATTTAAAAAGCGTACTTCGAAAAATTTTTAAGGTACTTGCAAGAATTATTATCAATACTGAAACATTCTGGAATAAATAATTTTTTTCTCGTACTATTCATCATAATTGCATGAATTAGCGCAACATTTATGCAATTCTTTTTGTTTGTTGCGTTCAATTCTTTTTCCATTATAAGCCATGGAAAACATATCTTTATTAACGAATAATTATGAAAGAATAAATATTTGAGTTTGATTTTTATATCGACTACCAAGAAATTTTCACAGAATTTATTTGTTTAAAAATGCTCTTGAAAATATCAGTCTCACACTAGACAAATGATTGTTTGCGTACGAAAAATTTACATGAGCGGTTAAGGGTTAATAAATATTCTCCAGAAAATTCTGATTAATGGGCGACGATGGTTGGAAAAATAGACCAGTAGCACGAAGGTCAGACTATGGAGAACGTGGATGCAACGCGTGGGAGCAGCAATTGTTTTCCATCAGCGATCGAGTTGAAAACTTGCAGAGCTCCTTTTGTTCTCGAAACTCGGGCACACCGCGATAACAAACTTCGTGGCTGTCGTTAACTTCGAATTTTATTAAAAATTCGCCAGATTCTTGGTGAAAGAACTCAAAACGCCATGTCGAGAAACTTGCTTCTCGATGAACACCCGAGGCATCTAATTACAACGCTTTCTTAATGGAACAAAGCGTAAAAAAGATTTGTCTTTCCTTTCCCTTTGAAGCGGCCTTTAATGAAATTTTGCGTATAAGATTCAGCATGACTATTCATATGCTTAACCATAAAATATTAAAAAAATTAATATCCATTTTTTTAAATTTTAACCTGAAAAAAGTTGAAAATACAGGCATTGAGAGCCGTAAGAATCTTCAGATTTATCGCAGCTATGAGCACAAAGTCGTGAGAAGCTTTAATTTTTGCCATTTTTAATCGTTCGTAGCTCATAGCGACGTTAATCGATTTCGATGAAATTTTCAGTTTATATACAATTGATATATATTTACAAAACGTATTTTAAAAATTTTCGTTACATGCTCAGACAGAAAAGTTGTAAAACACTACTTTTATTATTTTTCTTCGCAATTGCAAGCAATAGTATTTTTTTTCTTTCTTACAAAACTTTTGCACATCTACTGAACTAGTTCTTCTAACTTCTCAAGAATAAAAAACTCAGGTCATTTCATTCAGTTTAAAATGAAAGTTATTCTGTTTTAAAGAGTACTTTAAGTTTATTAGTTTATTAGTGAATTTGTCTCTAAGTATAGGGTGTTCCAAATTTCAAGCAAGAAGTAATTTTGATTAAAAACACAGGTTTTTAATTAGAAATCGTGAACTTTTTATTGATTCATAAAGTATACAGTATAGAGTTATGTATGGAATAGCATATCGGGAAAATGGCCTCCACGCCTTTGCTAGCATATATGCACTCTTTTGTCAAATTTTCCATGACCGTTTTGCATAAATGTGGCTGAATTTCGTTGATACAACGCTCAATTTCCTTCTTCAAGGCATGGGTAATCGTGATCTTGTTGGCATAAACCTTAGACTTCAAAAAACCCCAAAGAAAAAAGTCCAACGGCGTTAAATCGCATAATCTGGGCGGCCAATTCTGATCACCAAAACGGGAAATTACACGACCAAGAAATGACTCATGCAGTAATTGAATTGTTTCTCGGGCTGTATGGCATGTGACACCGTCTTGTTGAAACCACATGTCGTTCACATTCATATCTTGCAATTTAGGCACAAAAAACTGGATTATCATGTCGCTATAGCGAGCATCATTAACTGTTATTACCTAATCAGCCACATTTTCGAAGAAGAATGGTCCGATGATGCCTCCAGCCCAAAATCCGCACCAAACAGTGACACGTTGTGAATGCATTTGTTTCTCAACAATCTCTCGTGGATTTTCTGAACTCCAAATGCGACAATTTTGACGATTAACGAAGCCATCAAGATGAAAATGAGCCTCATCGCTGAAAATGATTTTGTTCGAAAAATTTGTTGTTATTCCATAATCCATTCAACGCGTTGTTTTTTCGTGTAGCTCTCTATTTTTAATAACCCTGAACTGTCAACTGTCACGCTGTCTTTTTTTTTCATTCGCAATACTCTAGCGCATAAATGGCGCAGAATTTAAATCTTGCGTAAATTTTAGATCACCCTATATATACTGTAGGTATGATTCCCAATAATAATTTGGAATGACTCTGCATTCCGAGTTACACGAAAACTTTCCAGAAGAAAGTTTGCAACTTTGACAGTATCTTAACAAATTTCGTAAAGAGTGGTACAAAATTTGGGATATACAAATATAAGTAAATAAATTTCTTATCATTCAAAACAATCGAGATGAAGTAAATTCCCATTGATCTCTGTAACATTAATTTCACATCTCTAAAAAATTTGGTAGCAGATTCGATATTAGTGAAAATTAGCAAGTGATTCTAAACTTCTGTTTAACAATGTACATGTCACCGAACAGAAAGCATAAACAAAAGATATATTATAATAGAAATGGGATTTTTAATAGACCGAGAGGATCAAAGTGACACAAAATCATTTTATGACGCGATAAACACAACTGAGCAAACGACAGAACATCGATTTCGAGTCAACAGTGACTTAACACGTGTCCAAATCGTAGATAACGTTGACCCTTGCGACGTGATCTGGATTATGTAACGATTACGTGGGTTTCTAGTTCGGTTCTCTGTCCACAATGTGACGAATAAGAATATCGAAACGGAAATTGAAGTGGAAAGGTAGGATTTGGTGGTTAAAGTTGATGGAGGAAGCTCGAAGGATCTTCTCGGAGATTGGGGCAAAGTTTATTGAGCAGAGAAATTAGAATTGCGACGATGGATATTTTCAAATCTAACAATTTCCCTACTTCTCTATGGAAAGTTCCTTCAACGCTGGATATTAATTATATTTGTAACAATTGAAAAGCCACTGTAAAAACTGCGTAAACCGTAGAAGATTTAGAACAAAGAACGATTTTTCGTTCACAAGTCACCAGACGCTTAATAAAATTAGGATTGGAACTTAGAAATTCTAGTTTTTACTATAATTTCTCGAACAGTACATTCTTCTTTCGCAATAGTAACCAGAGTTTGAACATTTTTTTAATAAATAGTTCTTTTGTAGAAGTATTCATAAGGATCATAGGCATTATTAAACTAAAAATGAAGCAGATCGAATGATGCAGCTTTCCCAGCACCATATTTGTCTCTGTTTGGCGAAAAACTTTTCTTAAATTGTTTATAAACACTTAACCATGCTACAGATATGTTCTTCAGTTAATTTTGAATTGTCTAAGCAAACGAAATGTGGATACACAATAACATCGTATAGAATTGGAGCTGTATTTAATAAATACTTCTTTCTCTTAACATTTATTCAAGTTATACACGTATATTTTTAACTTCGTATTCAGATATAACCGTAAAATATAAAAGTATAAGAAAATACACAATAAACTCGCGACACAAAATTGTATTTACGTTTTAACACTCGTTTCACACAAAATGTGCAAGTGCCCGATGATTTATGGACAGGAGTATACCTAAAAAGATCATTGCATGTGATAGAAATAAGTGTATCGTATAATTTATAAACTATTACATTTATTACATTATTTAATAATTTATAAACTATTATATTTATTACACTATTGCATAAACTATTATATCTACCAACTGTCGTGACCAAAAGGCGTGTGAGTTGTGTCATTACATCTTTCGAGAATTATTTCTGTTCTGTACCGAACTTTTTTTTCTATTTAGTATCGAGTCTTTCTTCCTTTATGTTTTATAATTTAAAGAAATTGTAAGACGGGCCTGAAGAATCCGCGGCCCATAGGATTAGCCGGGGCCGTTATTAACCGTTTGAGTGCCAAGCGGCGCGATCGCGCTTCTCCTGTTCAGTGCCCAAAAGTGCCAGCTAATAGGTCTGTAGAATCGAACTAACTACACTTCTGAACTTTGTCAATGCGTGTTTTTACTGTTACCATTTATGGATGTTCAACTAAATTAAAATCCATGCTTTCGTAAGTTTCGAGCTGTTGTTAAAAAGAATGTTTTCATTTATTAAAAATTCAAAGTAACGTAAACGAGAAAAGGAAAGAAAAGACGAAAGAAACGCGATCGCGCCGCTTGGCATTATTCGACTGAATTTTTTCAAAGGTCCGTGGCACTCTAAACGGTTAAGCGCGTACCCTCGGTAATTTCACCACCCGAACTCAGTTATTATCCATTGTCCCGATTTTCCAATTACTGAACTAGTGCCTTCCAAAAACAAATATTGAACAGTATCATTCTGAACGTTAAACCACAAGTATTGAATCAGTCCGAGCACTGAACGTTAAACAACCAAGTATTGAAGAGTATCATTCTTAACGTTAAACAATCAAGTATCATCAGTCCGAGCACTGAACGTATAATCAAGTTTTTTATATTATAACGTTGGAGAAAGGGTACTCCGGGATCGCTTCAGATCTCGTTAGAAAACAGTCCGATTTTTACTCTCGTGATCTAAGTTTGAAACGTATCTCAAACCGACGCGAGTACACGACAATTTCTTTAATTACCTTTGTATCTTGTACATACAATGAAATGAACAATAGAAATCTCAATTTTGCGTGTTCCTATTTGTATTACTATTTACTATTCGAGTTTCAGTGGTAAAAAGTACACCTAAGCCACATCAATAATGAAAAAAGAGATTCGTGGGATGCAAATAATTTGGAAACTGCACTTCAGAAAATTCTGGCAAAAAGAATTAGTATAAGGGAGGCATAACAGTTAATTGAACGTTGAAAATTAAAACAATCAATTTTTTTTAGAAATAATCAAAAAATAGATCTAAGTGAAATACAGCATTTTAAGAAGCACTTTGTTTGATCAAATAAAATCTATAAAATCTGGATAAGAAATTATTTTGCGGTCTAAATTAGGTAGAATCAAAACTTTCCCAGAATTATATTTGTGATCGATACAAATTATATTAAAACTGACCTAACAATAAGTTACATTAATAAATTTTACTATATCTGATGTTAAGTGCCACTTAATGATTTCTTCAAATCATATAGCACAGTTTAACGTTAATTTAAGTTAACGATTATAATAATGTCGATTTAATAATGTCGATAATGCTCATTTTGAATCTTAATATTGTTAACTTGTAAATAACGCAGAATAAATAGAATAGAATATTTTTCTTTATTTCTTTATAAAAAATCTTAACTAGAGGAACTTCCCTTATTTATACAGTGGGTGAATTGAATTATTATGATGGGATGAAAGATTTACATAGTATCATAACTTCGATAATGGTAAGTTAACACAGATATGTTTTATCATTACTAATTCAATATTTATCGGTAATAAGGTTTTAATTGATTGCAAAATTCGCAGGATGCTTCCACAGAATTGACCAAAGAGCAGTATATATTTTCAATTTAACCCAGAATATAGGTTTCGTTTGAATTACAAGGTATTAATTTCTTTCGCACTTTAATCTCCGTAGCCGGGTTTCCAGTGTCAACAGTAGATATGCATGAATGAGATCTGCTTTTTATCAACACGATCAAACACGCAGGATGTAATCAAAATGTGCTCATGCAGTTCTATTTCATCCACAACTTTTAATATCCATATTGCAAATCTGTAGGAATTCACCGTAAAGTGTATTACGAAAATTTCGAAAAAATAGTTCGAAAAAATTCACTGTTAGAAATATTATGAAAATACGCGTTATCATTTTCACCAGAAGAGATTTTTGAAGCCTGCGGTCGTGTTTGATAAAATTCAATATGAAGTAATATTATGAAAATAAGCATTATTATTTTCACCAAAAAAGATTTTTAAGACCTGCGATCGAGATCGAAAATTCACTGTTAGAAGTATTATGAAAATACGCGTTATCATTTTCACCAGAGGAGATTTTTGAGGCCTGCGGTCGTGTTTGATAAAATTTAATATGAAGTAGTATTAAGAAAATACGCATTATTATTTTCACCAAAAAAGATTTTTAAGACCTGCGATCGAGATCGAAAAAATTCACTGTTAGAAGAATTATGAAAATAAGCATTATTATTTTCACCAAAAAAGATTTTTAAGGCCTGTGGTTGAGTTCGAAAAAATTCACTGTTAGAAGAATTATGAAAATACGCGTTATCATTTTCACCAAAAGAGATTTTTGAAGCCTGCGGTCGTGTTTGATAAAATTCAACATGAAGCAGTATATAGAAAATATGTATTATCATTTTCATCAGAAAAGATTCTTAGAGCCTGTGATACAGAATTTCATTTAAATATGCAGCATGACTGCCTAAAATATTGTATTGAATATCAGTTTCTGTAATTTCGCTGCATATGATGCCTATTATATTTCACAAAGTATTTGCCAAGATGGATTCTCGGTGTGTCAGAACAAGTGTCGCGAAAATATGTCGTTTCACGCCTTCCACCGAATTTATTTCTGTAAGAACAGACCTTAGATCCTTCGTCGTTCCTGTCAGGATAATACCAACTTACTAATTTAGTCGAATACCCCTGTCACTAATAGTGGAAGTGGAACTGGAAATATAGTGTCATCCAATTTATACGCCCACGTGTTTCTTTTTAATAAAACACAAATTGTTTGGAGCTTTTCATATTGTTTGCTTTTTATTGAATGTATAATCCATTACAATTATACATGATACAGAATATTATTCAAATATATATCACGACTGTGTCTGCAAACATCAATTTAGTTATTGAAATTTTCAATTGCTTTTCGATACGTTGTCGGAGTTAGGTTAGGTTAGGTTAGGTTAGAATTGCAACTCGAATGGTGTTCTTTAGAGAATTAATTGTTTCTGGTGTGCTAGCATAGACTCGAATTTTCAAAAAAACCCACAAAATGACCTAACGGCGTTAAATCGCATGATTTTAGAGGGTAATTAAAATCTGCATTTCGTGAAATTACACATTGACGAAATTTTGATCGCAGAACCTGAATGTTTTCTCGAGTTCTGTAAGATTTAGCTGGAAATAGACATCAAACACATCAATATGATTTAATTCTGATCATAAAAACGACTTATGTTATTTGATAAAAATACTATACAGTGTATATGTAAACATTATAGAATGCTGACATGTAGGCGTTACATTTGAATAACCATTTGCGATACTACGTGAACAATCGAACGAATGCAGTGTCCACGAAACTTCGATAGAATTCAGATTTCCCAAAAGAAACGAACTTTCGAAGCCGAACGATGGAAATCGTCGCGATACCAGTTTTCGCGGAGACTCGAACTTACAAGACGAGACTCGTAGGACACGAGGCGAAACACGATGTTTCAGGGTACCTTTTCAATGAACCGCCGCGGAAAGAATACGTGGACAAAGATTTCCCCGGGGAATCGATTCGAGCGGCGATATTAAAGCGGGACGTGTCAAAACTGCGAAGTGATTTACAGAAGGAATCGACTCGATTCTCCGTTGACTTCTTGTTCCAAGATTTATTCGTATATTGGCATAGAAAGTTCTCCACTTTTGTAATTTTTTCCTATTAATTCGCTTGATCTTTAACGATAAAAGAAAATGATGAAAATAATGCAATTAGTTAGATTAGTTAGCTGCAATTGAAGTATGACAGTGTCACAAATATTTATTTATATTTTTTTTAGTCCTTTTTCATTTGAGTGTTGAAGGATGATTAATAAAATTACGATATGTTAAAAATTACGATTAATACGAAATTGAAGAAATAGTAAATTTCAAGTAAATTCGATTAGATTACTTTAGGCTACGAATAATAAAAGCTGATATTTACTGGGTTAATATATTAGAAAATATTTAGTCAGTATTTTAAGTGATCAGTATTATTATATCGATTAATATAAAAACTGTCTGTATTGTATAAAATAATTAAAAATTGTTTTTATAACAACTCATAATTTTGTGATAATTAAAATACATTAAAATATTAGTTAACATAACAATTTGTCAATATTTTAAATATATAGATTAAAATAGATGGAATTAAAGTAGATGGTTAGTGTGAATAATGAAATATCGGTATGTAATAATTAGACTGTGGATTTTTATGCATCTATGGGAAATTTAGAGACGCAAAATTACACAGAATACGTGTAACATAAAAAAATATACAAATATACAAAATTATACAGTTTTTTAAAATATATGGTAGATGAAACCATTTTTTTTTATCGAAGTTCTATTTTTTGTACTATGTTCACAAAAATATGAATTTGCATAAAAATTTGTAATCTGGTAACAACATAATGTAACTGAAAAACCAAATGCATGCAGAAAAAAAATTATAATAATAAAATGTGATTTAATACTGAAAATTAATTATTTGTACTAATTAAAATGTTCTCTTTCATTGAGAATTTATTTTAAATAATACTTGTCATTATTTAAAAACAATACCGAACAAATAAAATGATGAAATAACAGTTGCAATATCTCTGCTTTTCATGACGAAATAATTAACGAAAACATAACGAACAACAGTGGTGATAGAAACGGTTAGAAATTTCTTCTCCATCGATCATCAATAAATGCGTAGCAATTACTGGGAAAAGCTCGAGAAATAATAAATAATACAGAAATGCTACTGAAATGAAAAATTAATCGTTATTCTCAAAAACCTTAGAATAAACGATTAATTTGAACAACCTCGGAAAATAATTAACACCATTGAAGAAACCTTCAAAATGAAGTGCCTTGGAAGCATGAAAAGAAGAAGGAAAGGAAAAGAAATGAAGAATATCGAAAAGAGAACAATTTTCCACCATTCTCCCCTCCAAGTGGCAAGAAAAATCTCCACTTCCGAAGGAAATTAATTTCTCCATTGAACTGTCGGAACAGCAGTTGTTTCTTTCACTTTCTAACCATTTTCAGAAAGGATTTAATCTATACTAACAGCGTGTGAATCGTCCTGGTAAACCAGCGAGAATAGCTCGGAACGTTGGTTTCATCGTGTGCATGGAGATCGTTCTGAATATATCTGGTCTGGTTCTTCTGTTGGACCGAGGATTCCACTTCGACTCGAGAGAACTTCCGCGTTCGAGGAGATAATCGATTAGATCGTAACTGTTCGCTGGGAACGTGCTAGAGTTCACGGTAACGAGCCGTTGATAAGAAACTTGCGGCGCAAGCGGAAAAGTGAAACTCTGATAATAAGCGATTCGACGAAGAATTTCGTAGGAATTTGTGTTTTTATGAAAAGAAAAAAAACAATAATGTAGGAAATTGTTGGAAAGATGAGAACTTTAATTGAAAACTTGAAAATTCGAACTTTCTTGTTCGACAATTCGAAGAATTTCTGTGGCGTTTAACGGAAAGAAAGTTTCGTAGGAAAAATGTTAGAAAAGTTGTAGAAACGGATCTTGTCGTTCACTTAAATTGAATTTGAAAATTATATCAGCGAGCTTGAAAAAGGTCCTCCTCGGTACTGTGTTCGGAAATTGAATGGAAAACACGTAAGTGAATTTCCATGGAGCAGTGTAATGGAAAATGCTCTTATGGACAGATTTAGAAACAATTCAAAGCTAAATTTCTCTTCAATAATTGATTTAAAGGAAGACTCATGAGGAGATAATAATTAAAAAATAATCAAACAGTAATTGATTTAAATTTGAAAATCAACTAAGAGTAAAGATACTTAAAATTTATCTTACGTAGTAATTTCTGTAACGTTTAAGAATTTGTTTTTAAAATCGATTCCATTCGATTTTACTTTTATTCTATCTTCTTCGTAATAAAATAATAGGCAATTGTTGGATGCATCAGTTCCTGGTTGATAGTGTCTGTATTCATTGGGTCCCAGCGTTAAGAAAATAACATTTTATTTTTGACATTCATGAGAAAATAATAAGCAGAAATATATACATATATACTTTTCCATGAAAATTCATATACGTGTTTACCATTCAATTTTCGAACATAGTACTCTGCTTATTATTTTCTCAAAAATAAAGAAAAAGTGTTATTTTTTTAACGCTGGGTTTTAATAGACCCTAGACACTATCAAGCGGGAGTTAGTGTATCCAGTAATCGCCAATAATTTGCTATGAAAAAGATACAATAAAAGTATAATCTAATGGGACAGATATTTAAATGTTACAAAAATTACTACGTAAGATAAATTATAGGTGCTTTTAAATCTTTATCTCCTCATTATATTTCGCTTCGTATGCAGGGCGAGTCACCAAAAGCGTGCCATCTAAATAACTCTTTTAATTTTTCAATCACAAAGAAATATTTGAAACAGAAGTTGCTACGTTTCGAGGGGGTTATTACGTGATGGAAAAAATGTTGTTCTTAGGTCGATGTGTTTATGAGTTTCGAAAGCTACATTCATGTTTATAAATAGAACTGTGTATTTTTGAACACTTATAAATGTAGCCCCTCTCAAGACGAATTCAAATATCACGGTCACTTAAGATCACAAAGTACCATAAACGTAATAATGGGTGAAAAATGATAATTCCCTTAGCTGAAATCACTTGTACGTGCAAGCTGCTTAGTATTCACATATGGACTTATGGCAATTGCCGTTAAGATATTTGCTTCGTCAGCTTCATTCGTCGCCATTTTAGAGAGCATTTGTGATAGTGGTGGTTGGTGGTTTGTGGTGGTTGATAGTTGTTGGTGCTTGGTAGTTAATTGTAATGGTAGTGGTGGTTAATGGTGACTTAAAGTGGCGGTAATGGTGGTGGTGATAATTGGTGGTTGATGGTTGTGGTGGTTGGTGATGGTTGGTGGTAGTTCGTGGTGGCAGTAGTGGTTGATATAGTGGTGGTTAGTGGTGACTGATCCTTGTGGTAGTAGTGATAGTTGGTGGTTGATGGTTAGGTTAGGGATGGTTGGTGATTGATGGTTATGGTGGTTAGTGTAATTGGTAGTTGATTGTGGTGTTAGTGGTGGTTGATGGTTAATTGTAGTAGTAGTGCTGGTTGATGGTGGCTTATGATTGTAGTAATGGTGGTGGTGATGGTTTATGGCCACTGATGATTAATCGTGGTTTTAGTGGTGGTTGATTGTAGTGGTAGTAGTGGTTGGCAGTGGTGGTTGATGCTGGCTGATGATTGTGGTCATGATGGTTGGGTGATTGTTGCAAGTGGTGGTTAGTAATGTAGTAACAGAGGAAAAATACGAGGGGACCAACCAAGCGGGAATCGAACCCGCGACCTCCGGCACGGCAGGCCGAGACTCTACGCCCATAACCAAGGCGCCCTCTTATTTCCTCGTTGTTATTGTTACTATTCGTGGGATTCGGTATGGAGGGCCCCGATACTACAGTAATGGTTGGTGGTGATCGATGATGGTAGTGCTTGGTAGTGGGTAGCAGTTGGTGACTCGTGATGGTTGATGGTGGTTTTAGTGGTGGTTGATTATGGTGGTAGTAGTGGTTGGTAATGGTGGTTGATGGTGGTGATGGTTAGTGGTTGTTGCATGTGGTGGTTAGTAATGGTTGGTGGTGATTGATAGTGGTAGTGCTTGGTAGTGGTTAGTAGTTGGCAGTCAGCGATTGTTAATGGTGGTTTTAGTGGTAGTTGATTGTGGTGGTAGTGGTGGTTGATGGTGGCTGATGGTTGGTGGTTGATGCTTGCATGTGGTGGTTAGTAATGGTTGGTGGCGATTGATGGTGGTAGTGCTTGGTAATGGTTAGTGGTTGGTGATTAGTGATGCTTGATGGTGGTGTTATCGGTGGTAGTGGTGGCTGGTGGTTAATTGTGGTAGTAGTAGTGGTTGGTAATGGTGTTGAATGGTTGTTGACTGTTATGGTGATGGTGGTTGGCTAGGATATAATATTTTCTATATATATGTGGTACCATGTACATAGAAGAATTCACGAGGAGTTTTTGTTTTTCACTCATTATGACGTCCATGATCCTGAATGACCTTAAGTGAGCGTGATATTTTTTATTATACTAACTTTTACGTAGAAGTATATTCTTTGAGAGCATAACGAGTATTTTAACATTTCTGAATGGCAGTCAACCTTGGATAAATCGAACGGAAAGTGAAAGTTAAATGTTGAAAGAAAGTTTTGATCGTTGAAAGAACTCTTTCCGCTTGAAATGAACCATTTATCCATTTCAATAGCCAAAAAGTAGATTTTTGATGTAGAATAGGAAAGAAAAGCGGTATTATAATACGAGCAGTATTATTCTATGGAATGGAAAAGGAAGAGAAAGTTCGCAGAGTATCGAGTGCAAGAAAAAAAAGAATAAGTAGAGACGTGTAGTTCTTGCGGAAGTTTGAGAGAAAACGAAACTGTGCTTGAGTAAGCATTTTATGATGATTGGAAGTGTGTTTTGCAGGAACCGTTTTACAGTGTTTCTTCTTAAAGTGATAAAAGAAAATAACGAACATTTGCATTAAAATTTCTATAAATAAAATGAGAAAAAGCTTGTTGAAATGCTGATATTATTAATACCAAAATATAAAATAGTTTTTGAATAATCGAAAAGTAATTTCAAAATAATAAAAAAGAATAATGACGGACTATTTTTTTAAATAAAGCATAGAAAAGCTTGTGGAAGTGAAATATTCTAAAATTATTAATAATGAAGTTCTTTTAATAAGGAAAAAGTAATTTAAATATAACAAAAGAGAATAATGAATTGGCATCCTAATGTTTCTATGAATAACATATAAATGTCTCATTTACATAAAACAATCTACAATCTTTTAGGTTGGACATTTATGGATTCAAAAGTGATTGTTAGTCACTGAGTCCATTAAATACGTATGAAGTAATTTCAATAATTTGTTAATATAATAATTTCAAAATCATGTAATTTATATAATACCTGGTGCACTTATTTAGTCGAAGAACACCCTAAAGACGAAGATACTACCATTAAATCATTCTAGGTGAAGCTTTAATGGCCATTCTCTTGTACGACTTTATAGCATGCCTGAACTTAAGAACCTTTCTGTGTATTTATTAGCTAAGCCTCGACATCGTTTAACTTAATCTAACTCAATCTGACTTAATTTAAGCTAACCTAACTTATCATTAAGTATTAATAACAGCATTCAATTTGTGATTCGTTAAAATTCTGAATTCTTGTCGAATCTGTAATTATTTGCATTAATGTGTCACAATAACAATGAAAATTTCAAATAATTTCTAGTAAAATTCATAATGGTTATTTTAAACTAATTTTGCCTGAATTTCTATACGATTTAAAAATTTATCATTATCCTCTCTTGGAAAGTAACATGTGAAGGCAGCGCATAAGTATTCAAGTACTACAAATCCTCCACATTATCTGTCATTTGTACTGATGATTATAAGAACGATTTAAATTCTATATCTTTTTATAGACTTCTGATTCAGTTTCATCATTGCTGATCAGTGCAAACCGATGCAATACAAAATAAACGATAAATGTAATTTTTCTTGATTCTATAGATTTTTCACTTAGATCACTTTTACAACGACACCTGCAACCCTATACCGGAAGAAATCCTCTTTGCTCCACATAATCAGCCACGAAAACAAGCTCGCAAAGCCTGCAAAAACATTCCCCTCACGCATGTATACGTATCGAGAGCTCGAAGACCTCGTTCAAAGCGCCCCACTTGTTGGACACGTATAAAAGGTGAAAAATAGGGTACCAGCCACCTGATGATACGTCACTGCGGCATCGATCCCCCAAACTACCCCACCACTTGTCGCCATGACGACTAGCCACCCCTTTTGACCGTGCAAGGAACCACGAGTTTCGTCTCTACTCCCCTCTCGTTCAGTCCTAACGAAGGTGAATGACGTCAGATGATAAACATTAACCATGGCGTGAACGTATCCCTTAGATGAGTGTTACCTTCACCCCATAAGGGGTAAAGACATGTTATTTTAGCTGAAGCATCAAGATTTTTGGCCTATTGACCTTATGCATTATACATGTACGTTTTGAATTTCGCGCCAAATTAGTGATTTTGAATTTTGGAAAGCTGAAATTATAGTTATTAAACATTATGAGAAGCACTTTCAACGTAAGAAGATTTATTGCTCAAAGATTTAAGAAGGTGGATGGAATAATTTATAGAGATGTTCTTTAGGCGTACTGACTTGATGCATTATACAGGTACGTTTTGAATTTCGCGCCAAATTAGTAATTTTGAATTTTGGAAAGCTGAAATTATAGTTATTAAACATTATGGGAAATACTTTTAACGTAAGAAAATCTATTGCTCAAAGGTTTGAGGAGTTGGATCGAATGGTTTATAGGGGTAAGTTTCAATGTTTTTCTTTTCTTTGTCCGATATATTATACAGATTCATTTTGAATTTCAAATTAGTAATTTCCGTTTGAACTGAAAAAGTTAAAATATAATTATTTACTATTATTCGAAATATTTTCAAATTAAAAGAATTTATTGCCGAAATATTAAAAAAAAGTGGCTGGAATGGTTTATGGGTGAGTTAGTATGTTTCGATATTCTTTTTGGCTTATATTGTAGGTTTTGAATTTTGAAAAGCTGAAATTCTAATTATTGGAAATAGCATTATCAGAAATATGTTCGAAGAGGTTAAATTTCATACATAGAATTTTTGTTTGCACTTATCATCGAAATTCAACATTTTTTTTCTTTTCTCTTCATAAAAATTTGTACATTTGTAGTACTGCCATTAATATACGTCTCCTCTTTCTATTTTAACAAATTATTTTTACTGCATTACTGATTTCGAAAGAAAAATATTCAAACATGTAAGAAAATTCATTGCTCGAAGATTTAAAAGGACAGTTCAAAATGTTTATGGGGTGTTAGTTTCGATGTTTTTATATGGATCGTTGGGGTGCGTGTTAATGCTTTGGTGAAGCAGGTTTTGGTAGTATTTTCTGTGGGTCAGGGATACTTTAGGAATTCAGCACACTTCCTTAGAAAAAAGTTGCTGGATTTTTCAAGCTTTATTTCTAGTACTTCTTTTTCGAGAAATTGTAGCGAATTTTTTTATGTGAACGAAGCTAAATTGTGGTAGTTGTAAATGTGCTAGGATTTTTGCTATTTTACATTCATATTTTGTTAGTAAAATGAACGTTACTGTTATTGAATTATTATTATTATATTTATAGATTATTATTCAATTTATTGTTAAGTTGAAAAGTAAAATATTTAACATAGTTGTGACAATGTTATGCAGTTTTCTTATTTTTCGTTTCGTTAGAAAAGGTTTGCCAGAACTTTTTTGGTTTCAAAAGTGCAGTGCATGGTAGTTTTAGGAAAGAACATTCTGATAAAAATGTTGGTTGGTTTTCGGGATCAGGAAATACCAGCAAAATATAGGTTTACTTCCTGTCTGACCATATACTGTTTTATTCTACTCGTTCCACATATCTACTATCTCTATATTTCACTGAAATGTGGAAATGTATTTTACAATAAACGTTTTTCATTTCATGCCTTAATATTGACATTATTTAATATTTCTTTGAAAGTGCCTTAATCTATAATTTTTTGATAAAATTGAAATTATTTAAGAATTTCTAATTACGTAACATACATATTTTTACTTCGATACTTTTCCATTCTTAATTTATCGAATAAAATTAAAATAATAAATCAAAAATTAAACAAAGCTTTGTTAAAACAATTCTTAATAAAATTACAATTATTATAGAAGTTTTAATTTCCCAAATTTCACAATTTTACGAACATTATTTTATTTCAAATTCCAATATAGAATTTAAGTTCCATATTAGTGAAAATGCATTTTGGATTTAAGCGAAGCTTTACTATAACAAGAACTTAAAATTAAACGAATACTTTGTTAGAACAATTTTCAATAAAATCTGAATTATTATAGAATTTTTAATTTCACAGATTTTACAATTTTACGAACATTACTTTATTTCAAAGTTTAATATAGAATTTGAGTTCCATATTAATGAAAATGAATTTAAAGTTTAAGCGAAGCTTTAGTAGGATAAAAACTTTAATGGTATCTCGATTGTTTTAACCTTTGAATGTCTTTAAAATAATATAATTCCGACAACTATAACGTAAACTTGAATAACTGTGTTTTTGTCGGCGACTAGCCGGAATTTTGTTATTTAAGAAATTGCTTCACGTTCGACGAGTTTATTTTCCACGATGAAAGTCAAAGAGGTTTATTTAACCTGATAGAATATACGTGAAAAGATTTGCTCGATGTGCTGAACGGCGACATTTACATGACAGAAGATCCTGATGACGAGAGTGTTTCACAGGCAAGACACAAGATTTTCTTCGACGCCCATTTAAAAGTATAATCTCGGCTACACCTAAAGAAGGATAATATGGAAGCTGGAACTTCATAGCGTGTATCGAGATTTTGTTAGAAAAAAGCCTGCACAATATCTCTGAGGAGCACTTTGGAAATTTTCTAATTATAAAATTCTTTCTTCCTGAATTAAAAAAAAAAAACAAAAATGATAATACAACTGATAAAAAGTTGCAGTTTGTTCTTCTAAAAATATGAAAATATTATACTTTATGATAATTTATTATTCGTCACACAGTATTTCTCTAAAAAATCTGCTTGAAATTCTGCGAAAATATAAATAATTCAAAATTCAGCTGATAAAAAATCACATTTTATTATTCTAAAAATATACAGATTTTACACTCTGATAATTTATTATTCATCGCACGGAATTTGGCTAGGAAGTCTGGTTGAGATTTTGCGAAAATATAAATAATTAAGAATTCAACCTAGAAAATGTTTCCTTATTTATTTTCAGACTTTTTGTTATTCGTAACATGGAATTTAAATGTACAAGGTTCTTATGCTTTATCACACAGAGAGAGTATTTCCATATTCTTTCATAAGAATATAAAATCATATATTAAATTGTAAACATGAGACGTAAGTTAATTTTGAAGTTTGTAAATTTTTCAACCTTCTGATATCAATGCATGCAAGGTACAAAATTTTAGAATTTCAATTTTCCTGTAATCTAATCCAATTTCTAAACAATATTAATAACAATTTTTTAACATTCGAATATTAATTCATTTAAGATTCAAAGTTTTTGAATTTCGATTTCTCATGTAACTTAATCGAATTTTTAGAAAATATTTTTATATTTTTTCAACCTTCGAATATTAATTCATTTCAGATTCAAAGTTTATAAATTTCTATTTCTCATGTAACTTAATCGAATTTTTAGAAAATATTTTTGTAATTTTTCAACCTTCCAATATTAATTCATTTCAGATTCAAAGTTTTCGAATTTCTATTTCTCATGTAACTTAATCGAATATCTAGAAAAAGGTTTCTATAATTTTTCAACCTACGAATATTAATCCAATAAAGTTTTGAGAGTTTTAAATTTCCATCTTTTCATTAAACTACACGTAATTACCAAAAATAGGTTTCCAAATTTTTTAACCTCTTGGCATTAATGCATCAAGATTAAAAATTTCCGAATTACTGTTTTCACATTTAACTTGATCTAACTACCAAAGAAAGCTTTCCAAAGTTATACAACCTTCCAATATTAATGTGTTCAAAAGTCAAAACCTTTTTAATCTTTATCTTCCGATTTAATCCAATTTAATTACCAAGACAGATTTCCAAAATAATTCAACCTTTTAATATTGATAGGTTTAAAGGTCAAAACTTTCAAAATTTTCATCTTTCGATCTAACCCACTTTAATTATCAAAAAGCTTTCCAAAATTATTGAATGTTCCAATATTTATGTATTTAAAAGTCAAAATTTTAAAAATTTCTATATTTCGATTTCACCCAATTTAATTACGAAAAAAGCTTTCCAAAATAATCCAACCTTTTAATATTGATAGGTTCAAAAGCCAAAATTTTCAAAATTTCCATCTTTCGATCTAACCCAATTTAATTATCAAAAAGCTTTCTAAAATTATGTAATCTTCCAATATTCATATATTCAAAAGTAAAAATGTGAAAAATTTCTATATTCCGATTTAACCTAATCTAATTATCAAAAAAAGCATTCCAAAACAATCCAATCATTTAATATTGATACGTTCTAAAGTCAAAATTTTTAAAATTTCCATCTGTCCATTTTACCCAATTTAATTATCAAAAAAGCTTTCCAAAATTATCAGACCTTCCAATACTGATGCATTCAGAAATAAAAATATTTTACATTTCTATCTTTTGATCTAACGTAATTTAATCACCAAAAGAAAAATTTTACAATTTGTCACAAAGGAGTAGCATTATATATTCCGACGATGAATATCGTGCAATGTCCTTTATTCTCTGTCTGAAATCAGATTACACAGTGGTCCAATATTTACGTATCGAACAGCCTGATTGTTTAAAGAGTTCCAACTTTTACAGCTTCGGTTCATTTGACATCGATTTTCATTCAACGTCACGGAAGACCGGTTATACTGCGTGTGCCGCGTTTACAGCACATTCCACGCAGCAACTTTCACAATTCTGTCGTGCAATTGAATGAAAGAGCAAGCAGAAAGTACCTAATGGCTTCAAAGCAACACATTTTACAGGAAAACAAAGTTGTAAATGTTGAGAAGAGTACATATTCAGTAGAAAACTTTGGCTAATTTCACTTAATTGAAAAGCACTGTTGTTCTTGTTGATGCATGAAATTTGAAAAAGATACTCTCATGCCAAGTGTTTTACAGATTTGAAAAACAAGTTCGAAAGAATAGAAAATAAAGGAATTTTTGAAACATACATTATTCCTACTAACTGACAAAATCTTATTTTAAATAAATAAACAAATCTTAATTTCTCAAATGAGAAATTAATTATATAATTTCTATTTACCTCAGATAATTCAAATGTTTGGTAATTATTTTGGAAAAATATGTTGAAAATCACGTACAAAATTACGGAGAAATTTTATCACGAACTGACTAAATATTATTAGTCAAATTTATGACAGAGCATTTCATATCGAATTTGGTATGGCTGACTGAAGATAGGAAGAATACGAAATCTAGTTATCGTTAAATTCGTGTGAGCTTTTAAAGCTCCCGTTGAACCGAACAACTTTTACTTAAAACACCTCTCAAAATGATGTACGCTTAGAAAGTTATAGAATAAAATTAATGTGAATCACGTTTGACCAGTGACATGTCATTTCCTCTTATTCCACTTACCCTACACATCACTATTTCGTATTCTGAAACTCGAGGCGAATTTTTCTGTCACTGTAATTCAATTTTCCGTGAATGTAAGTTAATAATAATGAATGAAAAATTAAATATTCTCTAGAATATAAAATAAACTTCTCAGCCGGCTAGTTAAGAAATTTTTCAATGCTTATGCATTGAAATTTTCAAATGCGCAAGCTTGAGAAAACAGGAATTATAATGCTTTTGAATTTCTAAAGGTGACAAAATTCCTAATCGTCAAATTTCGAATCTTATATTTTTGATAGTCCAAAATTCCAAATACTAAACTTCCGAAATTTTTTTAGTTTTAAGCTCATAAAATTTTCAAACATTCAAGTTTTCAGACCTGCAACTTTTCAAGCACTCAAATCCTCAGACGTGCAAATTTTTGAATACTCGAGTATTTAGACTTCCAAGTTTCCAAATATTCTAATTCTGAAGGTCCAACTTTCAAAACATTGAAATTCCAAAGTTTTCGAGTTTTAATCTCTCAAAATTTTTAAATACTCAATTTGTCAAACTTGTAAATTTTCTAACACTCGAATCCTCAAACGTGCAAATTTTTGAATACTCGAGTATTTAGACTTCCAAATTTCCAAATATTGTAATTCTGAAGGTCCAACTTTCAAAACATTGAAATTCCAAAGTTTTCGAGTTTTAAGCTCTCAAAATTTTTAAATACTCAATTTGTCAAACTTGTAAATTTTCTAACACTCGAATACTCAGACGTGCAAATTTTTGAATACTCGAGTATTTAGACTTCCAAGTTTCCAAATATTCTAATTCTGAAGGTCCAACTTTCAAAACATTGAAATTTCAAAGTTTTCGAGTTTTAAGCTCTTAAAATTTTTAAATACTCAATTTCTCAAACTTGTAAATTTTCTAACACTCGAATACTCAGACGTGCAAATTTTTGAATATTCAAATTCTCAGCTCTGCAAAATTTTAAATACTTGAATTCTTAGACTTCAAAATTTCCAAATGTTTTAATTCTGAAGGTCCAACTTTCCAAACACTAAACTTTTGAAATTTTCAAATTTTAATCTCTCAAAGTTTCAGACACTAAAATCTCAAGACTTCCAAATTTTCAAACACTTGAATTCTCAGATCTCCAAGTTTTCAAGTGTCCTACTGTTCTAGAGTTCTAATTCTGAAGAGTCAAAATTTCAACTACTAAAATTCTAAAATTTTTGTATTTCAATTTTTCCAATTCATCAAACATTTAAATCCTCGGACCAAAAGACCTTTCAGCATTCAAGTTCCCATATCTTCAAGTTTTCAAGTATTCTAATTTTGCTGTTGCAATAATTCAAAAATTACAAATTTTCAGGTTCCTATATTTCGAATTTGTTCACCTTTCAACTATCACATTTTTCGCTCCAATTATTACTGTTTTCAGCGCAGCATTTTATTCGAGCGTTTCAATTTCAAAATTCTGTAAAAAACAGTACAGACTGTTTTTCACCTGCGGGCTGACCGTTTGGCATTGAAACTGTCCCCGATAAAAAAGAACCAATGAAAGTCATGCGCCAAATATAATTGTGGTTCGCGAAATTATACGGTGAACGGTTAAAATGAAATTATACATGCAGGGATTTATGGCTCGTTATTAATAGCGTGAGCGTGGATCCGGTGTTTGCGAGATCTCGCACAGAATTCATAATTTCCTGGCTTGCTGGAGACGTGAATAAAACTAATAATGCAAACCACCCTTCGCTTCATCTCTTTGAAGCATTTCCTGGTTCAAACGATTATCGATTTTCGATCTTATTCGACTTACAACCTGATTGAGTCAGCTGAATCTTTTCATCATTTGTAATCATGTTGCAGTTAGTATTCTTTATTTACATGAAAATATTTTTCCGTGCACCTTTCCCTCGTTATTTTTAAGAAAATTTCAAATCTAAAGTTGATCTTAGGGATTTAGTAATCGAAGTCTTCAATCGAAATTTAATGAAACTCTTGTATCCGAGATATTGAAAAAATGACGTTAAGATTTCAAAACTTTTGGATTTTTTAATAGTATATTCGAAGCCCTCAAATTTTCAATCATCCAAATTTTGAATGACAGTAAATTTTGGATGCCTTGAATTTTCAATTATTCCAATTTTGAACGTGAATAAGTAAGTTCGAAGCTTAGAATTTTCTAATATTCTAATTTTAAATGAGAATAAGCTGGAAGCCTCGAATTTTCGAATATTCCAGTTCTGAAACAAAGATTGGCATACATATTTTTCTCAAAAAAATGATTTCGTTTTAACGTGAGAATTAATCACCGAAATCTCCAACGAAACAATACAAATTTCAATATTATTTTTCAATACTATTTTATTACAAATTTATCTAAGCGAAACATTTTCACATTCGATATTCGAGTATTCTTTAAGAACGAAACGTGCATGAATGCAGTTGTGACCGACGGTATTGCAATAAAACCAAATATCTCCGCTTGTTGCGTCGCGGACCAGGTAGCCACGCATTATACGTCCGAGGACGAGCAATTTTTACATTACTTTATATTATATTATTTAGAAGTAATCGTTAGTTTTCGAGGTATAACTGCCGTCTAACCCTCGTATTCAATTCATTTGTACATTTTAAGCCTTAGCGACAATAACTTTATGATACCACGGCAATCGTAGTTTTTCGCTTTGCCTTTTGTTTCATTTCCAGATAGAAGCTTCGTCCTTTTTTACCGGTATCTTTTTCGTGACCATACGGTCACCAGAGCCGAAGCGCTTCTTAAGGTTATTGTCTGCTACGTTCATTGTTCGAGATATTCGGAAATTCCGCGTGCGTCACTCAAGGGTATGCTCGGTACCTGAGAGTGACGAATGGTCTGAGGGGTGGCAATTTGTCTAGTTTCCCCCCTTTTTATTTTAACCAATAGGTAGTGTCAGCCACCCTTCCCCACCATAATCGACAATTAGATTTCCACCTATCCGAATGTCTCACCCCCGCGATGCGTCTTTGCTCCGAGGCATCGCGGGATCCTCTCGCAAGGAGATTTCGTCAGTCACTAGCTAGATTTGAAAGGAGTCACTAGCTAGATTTGGAATCATTAACTCGCAAGACATAGAATAAATAGTTTCATGGTAAACTTAGCATAGATAGCATAGATCAGTCACTAGCTAGATTTGAAAGAAGTCACTAGCTAGATTTGGAATCATTAACACGTAAACATAGAATAGATAGTTTCATGGGAAACTTAGCATAGATAGCATAGAGCAGTCAGTAGCAACATTAGTAGAGAAAGAAACAATACGTGTAGAAGAACGAGCATAATAAATCGAATAAACATTTATACAGTCCACTAACGAATTTTCAAACGCACAAAGATAAGTCGGCGTGCGAAGTACGAATTGCGCTATTCAGTAAAAGCAATAGACAAGACGTACGCAACACCGCTCGTTTCGCGGAAGACAGTTGTTCTGAATGATGTTCACGTTCAGGTTAACACTCTGTCTCGCGTTTCGTTGCGTGAAACATCTTTCTCGTTTAATTCGTTCACATGGAAAGAAAGAAAGAGAGAAGGTTGAAGAAAGGAAGAAAGAAAGAAGGAAACGAAGAAAGGAAGAAAGAAAGGCGAGTTCGTGGCCCTCTCGACTAGCCTGTAATCTTAAATGTAATTGGACACTCGACAGCGATAGAATCATGTCATGCTTGTCTGTTTCGAACAATCGAGTGGAAGAAAAAAAAGAAAAGAAGAAACAGAAGAAACATCGTTTTAAGAAAGAAATGGCTTCATCTCGTGTTCCATTAGAAGGATTAAGAATCGCTTATTTGCCACCTCGATTATTCCTTGAAACTCACATTACCACTAATTACCATATTATGCAAAGCTTTCTGAATTAATCGAATTAGTAGACTTGATCCTCCACTGTTTCACTATTCTGTTCAGTTGAATACGTAGATATTGAAATGTACAAGAACGAAAATGAAATTTTAATACTGGAAGATTCGTAATATTAGCTTCTTGTCACCTCGTAGATTTATTAACATTTTAGTAGTTAAATTTAAGAACAGTGACGATAACTCGCACATATTACTTTTTCAAATTTCAAATTAATTCGTGTATCAATATTTCAAGTGAAAAGAAAATTTTCAATTATGAGAATTGAGAAAATTCGAATGACAAAATATTGTAGTTCATTAGACTTGTGATTTGGAATATTTAATTATTGTAATTTGTCTATTCTGAGAATTAAGGAAATCTGAATGGTAAATTATTACAGTTTACTATATTTGTGATTTGTAATATTTATTTATTGCAATTTGTGTATTTTGAGAATTGAGAAAATTCGAATAATAAAAAGCTATAGTTCACTGTATGTGTGATTTGCAATATTTATTTACTGCAATTTTGTAGTTTTGGGGATTAAGAAAATCAGAGTGATAAAAAGTTGCATTTTATTATACTCGTGATTTCCAATATTTATTTATTGCAATTCTACAATTCTGAGAATTGGGAGAAGTCGGGTAATAGAAAAGTACATTTTGTTATATTTGTAATTTGCAACATTCATTTAGTGCAATTTTTGTATTTTAAAAGTGGAGAAAATTTGAACAATAGAAAGCTGCGATTTACTATATTTATGATCTGCAATATTCATTTACTGCAATTTTTCTATTTGAAGAATTGATAAAATTCAAATTATAAAAAAATGCAGCTTATTATACTTGTGGTTTGCAATATTTATTTATTGCAAATTTCCAATTCTGAGAATTGACAAATTCGAATGATAAAAAGTCGTAGTTTATTACATTTGTGATTTGCAATGTTTATTTTGTTGTTTATGTTAAAAATTGCAGTTATCAAGGTACACGAAGGAAATTACAGTGAATAGAAATGATTTCTCCTCCGAAGTCGTTAATTTTCACCTTAAATCGGGGACGAGGATGTAAAATTGGTTTTAGTTTGGCATTTCACGCGAGCTAGAACGTTCGCCTGATTTTTCTAAACCGAAACGAATTTGTCGAATAGTTTCCAGTAAGGTTAGAAGCGAATCTTGCGTTGCTTTCGTTTCATTTCGTCAGGTAATCGAACAGCGAGTTCAGGAACCGCGAGCAAGTCAGATAATCGGTCGACCTATACTACTTGCAACTCTTTCAGTAATCGGAACTCTGGTTACATCGTTGTTGCTGCTTTATTTCGCGGCTGATTGAATTGTGCATTCGATACACTACGTGTCTGATCTTTGCTTGGCTCGTACTACTGAAATACAAGTTTTCTATAAAGGAGAAAATCCGTTTTATTGAAAATTAATTCTGTCGAATTTGTTCCTCATAGATAGAGTACAATATTTCACATAGTTTAATTATAAACCACTTCTTATAGTATACTTGTGTGATATAATGTAGTGTATCGAAAGCAATATATTAATTTGTTGCTAAAACTAGTTTCAGTTTATTTTTCGTTTTAATTAAACAGCACTAAATAAATCTGGAATTTGAATAAATTATCATACATAAATTCATAATTAATAAAACGAATAGGCTGCTTTTTTTTGAATAGCTGGTTAGGCTATGTCAGTATTTTAAAAAACTTTTAAGCACAAAATATTTTATATAAATAACAAGCATGGAACATCAAAAGTAACAAATAGAATAAAAAATAGAAAATTAAAAAAAAACTGAAAAATATAATACATCAATAAGTAATACATTGATTAATACAGAAATTCTCTTTTTTCATAAAAATGTTAATTAACATAATTATTTGTCAGTATTTTAAATAAATGTCAATCTGTGTAATGAAATATCTGAATGAAATAATATAACATAGTGTATCCTATCCAAAAGACAAACTAAAACTGACAAATTGAATAAAATTTTGCTGATAAAATACGATATAATACTAAGAATTAATTTTTTATACTGTTAAAAGTAATAATAACGTAACTGAACCAGAAAACAGATTAATATTATTAAAATAAAAAAAACCTGTACTGATAAAATGGGATGTAATACAAAAAATTAATTATTTGTACTGACCAAAATAATAATAATATAACTGAACCAAGGAACAAATTAATATCGATAAAACAAATAAAACAGTACTGGTAAAGTGGGATGTAATAATTAATTATACATGGTAATCAAAATAATAATGTAACTGAACCAAAAAACAAATTAATATCGATAAAATAAGTAAAATTGTAATGATAAAATATAATTTAATACTAACCATGAATTATGTATACTGATAAAAATAATAATACTGTCAGAATAAACAAAATCGTATGGATAAGATGTGATTCAATACTAACAATTAATTGTTTAGACTAAAATACTAATAAGGTAACTTAACCGAAACAAATTCATACCAACAAAATAAAGAAAATTGTACTGACAAATTGCAATTTAATAATGATAATTCATTATTTATCATTTTTACTCATTGTTTATTTCGAAAGATACAATTTGTTAGAAAAAACAAGTACTGACCAAATAAATAGAAGTGAAAGAAATATTCGCATTTCAATCTAATTTCCAATTTTCGTAGATCAATTTCCTTTACGTATCACAAATCCAATTTCCAAAAGAGAAAAAAGAAAAAAAAAACAAAAATATACCGAGAGCTGTATCAATAGTGAATTCATTTATTCTGTCCACCTCATTTCTTCAATTTTTTCGTAATAATAAGAATAACACAATTTTTAAAGTAGGTTAATGAGAAGCAAAACAAAGTGAGCTGGTGAGCACAGTTAAAGTGACAAATATCTCCACGTCTCTCTCGATGGGATTTTTCGAAACGTGAAATGGAGAGAAGAAACTCGAAGACATACATAAGATTGGATGGCTTGGAAATTTCCTTTAGCGAATTCTGTAAACTGCTCGGACAGAAAGATATTGGCGATGGATATCGCTATTTCGCCGCGTTTGCAAACGTGCACACGCTTGAAAGGGTCACGCTGGCGCGCGTGTATGAAAATGCAAAACGCAGAAACCGCGTTCTTGCTATTCAGGCTGATTAAATGCGGCCATGCTCCCCTTTCTACCGCCCCACCACTCTTCGACGCAGATAAACCGTGATTGTATCGAATGGTTTTGTAAAAATAATTGAACGATGAAATCTCCACGATGAAACGCAATTCCTTCACGAATGAGCACATATTTGCAATTCAATTTATCATACAATATTCAAGGTAATTAGAAACCCTTATTATCGAGCAAAATCAGTATGAAAACTCTTGGAAATTGTATCCTACTTCTAAAATATATTTCCTAAACAATTTCATACATTTATTAATCTTCTAAGCTATAATTTCAACAAATTTTGTTTCCTTTTTAATGAATATCTGTGGAATGAATTTATAATTTTATTTGAAAAATTGTACGTGGTGTAATGTTTCAAATTCACATATATTTAATTGTATTACACACACCTACACACAAATGCACACATTATAATAGCATTATAATTCATAAGCGTGTGTAATTATTTCTTTCGAAAAACGGAACTTTGGATTTTCCCAAGTTTTATTGCAAGAACGTTTATAAAAAAAAAATACGTAAAAAAATATTCGAAGCGTAAAGAGTTAAAGTTCAAAGCAAGAGTTGTTGTTCCACGAGTAAAAACGAATCAGCATGTGTCACGTGACATTAAATGTGCGTATAGTTCAAGTGAAAGCTCGTCTCGTGTCGTGCTTTTCGGTAGGGAGCATCGACGAGTGTTATAGAGGCCACGGAATCGTTCGTTCTCTTAAAGTATGTAGGTTACCGGTGACGTCACTAGCCGCCCCGTGACGTGTGCTCTGTAAAATATGCATCGTTGCAGGGACACCGGGTCATTGACGTCTTTTCAACCCCGTCGAGAATCAATTTCGATGGGATCGAAGTGCGATAGTCGAAAAATTCACGAAACGATCGGAGAATTTTTTTAGAATGCATCTCGAAAAACCACATCTTTGTACTCGACAATGTTTCACATTTTCTTCTTCAACTTTATGTGTCGGAAACGAGAAATTTTGCTTATTTGCCGTAATAGAAAAAATAAAGCCATATGAAAAGTAAAACGGAAGGATTCAATAAAAATGAACATACTGAATAGTCATCGTGTGAAACGTGAATGTGAAAGTTAGAAGTTTAATAATCGAAAAAATGAATTCTATACGCAAAACTGTCTGTTGATAGGTAATATCGTGTAAAAGAAATAGATACACATTTTCATCTAATTCGATTTACAGTTAAGTGTTCTTTTATCAAAACTAATCATATCTAAGTGTCATTGTCGAAAGATGCAATGTACAATTTATCATTATTACTTCAAAAATTATACAAATAATTCCCTATTAAGCTTTGTATATTAATTTCGTATATGAAAACTGTTAATCGAATTGTGCTAACGTACCTTTTATAGTAATATAATTATGTAGCAAATGAATCACAAATATTATAGGTAAAGACAGTTAATTTGTTTCCTATTTTTCATTCAAGTTATAGTAATTATAATACTAGTAACTGTTATTTATTACAAATAAATGCTGTTCTATTAAAAGTTACAATATATGACAATTTAATATTAATATTTCAAAAATTATGAAAATAACTTCATTGAAATTTTTGTATAACAATTTCGTATATGAAAACAGTTAAATTGCACTAAGATACCTTTTATAATAATATAATTATGTAGCAAATAAATTACAAATATTATAGGTAAAGAAAGTTAATTTGTTTCCTATATTTCATTCAAATTATAATAATTATAATAATAGTAATTGTTATTTATTACAAATAAATGCTGTTCTATTAAAAGTTGCAATATATAACAATTTAATATTAACATTTCGGAAATTTTTAAAATAATTTTATTGAAATTTTTGTATAACATTAAGATACCTTTTATAATAATATAATTATGTAGCAAATTAATTACAAGTATTATAGGTAAAGAAAGTTAGTTTGCTTCTTATTGTTTATTCAAATTATAATAGTTATTATTTATTATAAATACATGCTCCATTATTAAAACTGATCACGTTCTAGCGTCATTATCAAAAATTGCAAATATACAAGAATTTATCTAATTAATGTTTCAAAAATTATAAAAATAGTTTCATTAAAACTTCTGTATAAAATTTATTACGATAATTTCAATTAATACCTATATTATATTTTGCAGAAAGAATGTTTAAATTTTCACTTTTCATGTTCGACAAATAAAATATAGAAATGTCACAAAATTAGAGTTTATAACAGACACAGGCTGTTTTGAATTTACACCTTTAAATTGCAGAGTAGATTAGCGAAAACGAGCACTCTGTAGTATTAATTTAATTATTAGACATTTCAGATTAAATTACTGCTAGATTTAAATGTGTCTCCGAAGCTCTCGATGAACTAAACAAGCTTTATTTGAAGCAATTGTTGAAATAATGCACGTAGAAAACGTTATGGGACGATGCAGTCGTGAAACGTGTCTGACCAAGCGCGACCCACTTCTACTTTCACGGCTATTTTTCACTTCAGCGGAGATGGTGGAACTTTGTAGCCTGTGAATTTAATGTACAATGAAAGATTGACTGTGAAACGATCCTCGTACATTGTTTCACTGCACTCCGAATAAAATTGTTAATTTTAACACCAGCAGGAAATCTCAATTTTTTTAATATAAAATATCAATAAAGGTGGGAAATTGAAACGAGGACAACTGAATGTAGAGACTGTTCTCATTGATTTTCTTTTACGACATTAAATGATTTTTTTTAATAATTGATGCTCTCGGAAACTGCAATTGTTTGAACCGTTTTCTTTAAAAATTGAACGATAAAATATCAATTATTGCAGTCGTAGGAGCAATCAGAGTGAAAAGCCTCCAAAAATTTATGGAAAACGGGCCGTCGAGTAATTTTCCACTGAAATTTCCGAAATGAACAATTTTCTTAAACTCAAGATTTATTTCTGGAAACTTAAGAATTATTTATTATTTTCTACGCTAAGGATTTCTTCAAACTATGAAATAATAGCTTCAGTACACATACAGGTTACAAAAAAAAAATTTATTGTTAAATAGTATGATTCTGAAGAAAACATGTGGAAAATTAGTGAAAAAATCAGTATTTCTTGTAACATCGTTTAGAAAATAATTATCCAATCGAAAATTCCGTACGTGCAGCAGAAGAGAGCATTATTAGGAACTATCACCCTTAATTTGAATTAAATCGGATGAAAATTCACTGAATTATTGATGTTCTCAGCTCAAAAACACATCAAAAGTTTTACAATGAGTTATCTGCAAAGTAATGTTAAAATTTGTTATCTTCAAACCCACTCAAACATCTCAATACTTCTTTCCTACTCAGATCTACATAAAAGAGAGTAACGACAACAATCTCGTCCTTTGGCGATGCATTTCTGTGTTTACAATTATTCAAACTGCAGATCGATCTTAAAAATTCCGCCGAATCGTTGAAATCTCTGTAAAATTCTCATTTCTAGAAAATTCGAAGGGCTCATCCTAGAAATCGCAAAGTTAAAAAGAAAAGATGAAAAAGAATTTCAATCTCTTTCAATTCATATCTGTAATTTTCCTCATTGGGAACGATCAATTTCTCAAACTAAAATATCCACCTAACTCAATCTCGTTAATCAACGTCGAAACAGTTGTGAAATTTTCGCAGTAAGTGGAACTTCGAAAGAGGGGAAAACGGAGGATAACGGTCCAAACATAATCGACAGAATCGCTCGTAAATAATCCCAGCACGTTCCGCTGTCGCGACGCCTAAGTGCCATTTACCTGACTGCCGGTATCAAATATTAGCCGCGTGCACAGTGGGAATCGCGTGTGCTCGTAGCCTTCGGTAAAAGTTACGTGTATTAACCCCGACGGATCTTCGCGGCATGCCGGGATTCGATCCTATTTGCAATGCAAGTTTAAACGGGAACACGCCCCGTGTCGAGGCGCATTCATGTGCATTCATACAAGCGTTTATGCTAATGGATCGACGGCTGCAAGAAACAGCTCCTCCTCTACCCGGTAACGTCCCGCGAGGGAATGAACTTTCAAGGGAGCAACCGTTCGACCGTATTTAATTACGGTGTTATGACGGAGGAGAATCCGTGCTGGAACGAAAAAGGTCATACAGAGAAGTTAATGGCTAAAAGGTATATGCTTTGGAGACTATACGGGGAAAAATGTGACTGTAACACAGTCTGTGAATATTCAATGAGGTGCAACGACGTGTTTCGTGATTATACAGGGAAAATTTCACCACGACGAAAATTAATTATATTTTGGGTAATGTACGATGCGTAGATGATGTCCGTTCGACTAATAGCATCGGCTACGTGGCTTCACTTAATGAAAACTCACGCACTACACTGTTACCCGCCAATTTAATATTGTAATATCGTAGTCTTAAGCAATCGTAGTTTTTAAGAATAATAGTTAACGGAGCGTGTAGTTTTAAGAACAGAAAGAAGGTCGTAAAAGGGAAACGCGACGATGGACAGAAACCGATGGAGCGGAAGGGAAGTCGAGGGTCAGGGAGAGTTTTCCCGACGGAAAAAAGGACAGTGTTGAGTTGGAAGTCGAGTCGTAAAGAGTTGTAATAATATGTGTAGTCCTGTAACCTTATCTTTAATTCTAATATAATACAGGGTGTTCCAAACTTCACGCAAGAAGTAATTTTGATAGAAAACATAGGTTTTTAATTAAAAATTGTGAATTTTTTATTGATTCATAAAGTATACAGTATAGAGTTATGTATGGAATAGCATATCGGGTAAATGGCCTCCACAGCTTTGCTGGCACATACGCACTCTTTTGTCGAAATTTTCCATGACCGTTTTGCATAGATGTGGCTGAATTTTGTTGATACAGCGCTCAATTTCCTCTTTCAAGGCGTGGGTGATCGTGATCTTGTTGGCATAAACCTTAGACTTCAAAAAACCCCAAAGAAAAAAGTCCAACGACGTTAAATCGCATAATCTGGGCGGCCAATTCTGATCACCAAAACGGGAAATTACACGACCAGGAAATGACTCATGCAGTAATTGAATTGTTTCTCGGGGTGTATGGCATGTGGCACCGTCTTGTTGACACCACATGTCGTCTACATCCATATCTTTCAATTTAGGCACAAAAAACTGGATTATCATGTCGCGATAGCGAGCATCATTAACTGTTATTGCCTAATCAGCCACATTTTCGAAGAAGAATGGTCCGATGATGCTTCTAGCCCAAAATCTGCACCAAACAGTGACACGTTGCGAATGTATTTGTTTCTCAACAATCCCTCGTGGATTTTCTGAACCCCAAATACGACAATTTTGACGATTAACGAAGCCATCAAGATGAAAATGAGCCTCATCGCTGAAAATGATTTTGTTCGAAAAATTAGCATCCACTCGTTGTTCCATAATCCATTCAACGCGTTGTTCTTTTGTATAGTGCTCTATTTTTAATAACCCTGAACTGTCAGCTGTCACGCTATCTTTTTTTTCGTTGACAATACTTTACCACACAAATAACGCAGAATTCAAATCTTGCGTGAATTTTGGATCACCCTATAGAAGAAAGCATGATTAAAGCTGGCCAGTAACGTGGAAGCATTCTTTTTCTGAAGGTCTTGAAAAAAATTCCTATAAATTAATGTATTATCACACATTTTTAATTGCACAAAGGTTTATTCAATAGGTGAAATATAATTTCATATTTGAAAGGCAATTAATCGTAAAGGATCTCCCTCCCTAATGAAATAATATTCAGACAAGTAGTTTAGTCGAAACTTATATCAAGAACTTCGCAAGCCTATATCCAGCAAACGTTAGAAGTTAGAGAACGATTCCCGTAAATTTTCGTCCGAAACGCAGAGGCCAAACGAGGTTCCCTTGCATGATTGGTTACTTAATCCTGTTTCGAAGTTCATTTCGTTGACGTAGAGGAACTTCGGACGAAATAGGAAGTTCAACAAGTGACTGACGTGTTAATTTTTAATTAAGAGGATAACATTCCGGTGCGCCATACCAACATCAGTTCGTCCCCAAATTTCACTTAGAAACACTGCAGTATTACGAACTGACCAAAGCAAATCCTTACTTTCACGCTGCTGTTATAAAAAATTAAATTAATTTTCTAAAAATCTAAAAGTTTCCAGAATTGACCACGATCGATTTCAAAAGTTGTTTTGCCTTCCTTCGTGTGTATTATTGAATGATAGACACAAAAAAGGGTGCAAGTGTTGATAAGAAAATCACTAGAAATAAGTCATTTAAGCACCAAAGTGTTATTTATTAACAAAATATGTTAAAAATTTCTTCTTATGTATATCACATTATTTTATATAATACAATTTTACAACACTTTTATTTCAATAGTTCCAAGTCTTAACACTAAACCTACTAACGATTTATATGTAAATATTCTCTATCGTGACAGGTATTTAAAGAAAGTTATATTTTTCTTTATTATTTAATACAGATAACAGTGAATTTGATACTGACTTAAATAACGAACAAAATAGCTTCTACATAATGAGAAATTAAGTTTAGCTTTTTCACTTCATTTGTAAACATGAGCAGAAGATGGAAAATGAAGAATATAGTCTCTTTTATTTAGAAATGAATAATGCATACCTTATTCTTATCCATAGGGTCCTCAAATGTACATTTTCCACACACATGTTTGTTTCATACTTTAAACAGATAATACTAAAACAATAAGAATGAAATCTTCTAAAAGAATAACATTACAAAAGTACATAAATCGTTCAATCGGTCAGATAACCGGTAGATATTCTACTCAGGAGAAAAAATAATAAGAAACACAGTTTCTATTAAGTATTAGTAACTATTAAAAAATTCATCCTACGCATATTATAAGAAAAGTTGTATGTAGAAAACTTTTAAAATAAAATTGAAACTCGTTATTTGACCGGTCGTGTTAGGTTGAGTGTTAATAATTAACAAAGAAAAAAAACTGTTTTATGTCGTAAGAAAAGAAATGAAATCCAACGAAACTTACAGCTTCTCAAGCACTTCTTTATTAATAGTTGTAAAAAAAATACTGTTGTAAAATAGCTATAAAAAAAAAGTATTTCGAAATATATTGTCAGAGGTGTCATAATTTCAACAAAATTGCCAACGATCAATTTTATCGACGAATAATTCATGTGCAAGAAAATGGGAAAACAAATTCATTCGAAGTTATTGCATCTCTTCGATCAGTCGGGACGCGTGAAAAATGTCTTCGAACGATTTCTCGTTCCGGCGGTTTTATAAAACAAGCGTCGTGTCATAAATCGTTTTGAAACGATGTCGCGAAGGACGAAACAAAGAGGGGGAAATCCTATTCTCTCACTGGCAATTAGAGCGAACGGCGCGATAAATTAGCGCGCGAACAGCTGAAAGCACGAAACTTCCGGACATGTAGGTCGAGTGTTAAATAAATCGCTGGAACGCAATTAACTTCCGCGTTTCTTTGGATCACATGCAGCTCTTTGCCAAGGACTTAGAAACTAGTGAAACGACTAGAAACCAACTGTTTAAAACAAATATTAGGCGCGGAAAATTGTTCGTTTCGGTTTTAAATTATGTTAATTTCAATTGAGTTACATTTTATTTGGATTTTTGTGTTTTGGACATGTAAGAGGAAATATTACGATGGAATTGTGTTGAAAATACAGTATGTAAAGTGCCTTTCAAATGAAAATCCAGGATGTACCGAAGGGTATGAATGTTTGAAAATTCATTTCAAGGGGTTGTTGCGGTAATTATTGGCCTGTACTACTGGAAGCTGCGAGTATTTAAAGGTTAAACTTTTCCTGGTAGCTTAGATCTACTAATTATAGCATGAATGAACTGAAGTTATCTGCTTTTCCAAATGTGAGTTCGTTAATAGGTTCTGAAAACTGTTTATAATTACTTCTACAAACAAATATTGATATATACTATTGGAAAGGATAAAAGTATTAATTAAATGTGTATTTTGACCTTCAAAATTAACCTACTATAATGCCAACACTGTAAAGAAAATGGAGTTCTAATATAATTTCCAAGGAAAACTTCGAAAATTAATTATTTATCGAGTAACTGTGAAAATTATTGATTTGTACTACTGGAAATTCCAGAAATTAATTATTGGATGTCTCCTGAAAGGACAAACTCATTAGCTGAATTATGATCACGATCATGTGATACAACTTCTTATGAAATTTCATTAAAAAATTGAACAATTATCTCTTTCATCTAATTGTGGTTTTAATTATAGATTCAAATTACTAAAATTAATGAAATCGTGAAATAAATGTTCTCTGAAGGCTAGAAGTAGCTCATTCGTAATTTAACATAAGCACAGAGAAGTGATTAGTTTCTTTGAGAGGACTTAAAAATACATTTACCTTGTCTGGACGTAAATGATTGACCTACACTACTGAAAGACAAAAAATCAACACGAATATTTCGTGAAAAGCTTTTTATCTCGTTTCTTTTAGATTCCAATCTGTATATGGAATAATGATCGAATATTTAATACAATATCGTTCCATCGATTCGTAAATTATTTGTTCAATTGAATCATGAGCAGAAATTATTGACCGTACCACTGAAAACCCGAACAATTAAAGGCTATACGTTTTCTGCAAATGAAACCTGATTAATTATAGTGCGAATAATGAGGCGTGATTCGATTTTTCGTGTAATTTTGCCAGAGAACCCGGTGAATAATTTGCTCGTTTAACTGATGATGCGTGAATCACTGACCTATACCACTGGAAATTTCAAAATACTCGCCGAATTGATGTTTAATCACCGTACGGACGGCAGGAACGGTTTATTCGGACGTAATACGTACTATGTACAGCTTGCACTATCGATATTCGCTTGACTTCCACCGGTGCACTTTAAATTATTGACTCACACTACTAGAATTCGCCAATTCGAATCGAGCTTCCGGTTAATTAATAGTAAACCGACCACAAGACCTCTCGAAATCCTCGATACTGAAAATTCTCATCCTTTAAACACGTTGTTGATTATCCTTCGCTATTTGTCGCGTGTAAAATGAAAATACTAATGTTTTACGTGTACCACGAGAAAATTAATTACGCAAAAAAAGTCGAATGGAATGCAACGTGTCACGTCAGACCGGGAGGAAACGTTACTCCTATTGGAGCACAGGCCACGTTCCATCGTCTGCATCATTAAAAACTAATTAACCGGCTAATGTAAATTAATCGAAAACGCTCGAACGAATTTCCGCTCTTTCGTAAAACATTCCATGCAGATTGAAGAAAGAAAAAACGGAGCAGACGTACAGATTGATGCATATTGCATCGTTAAACGATTGAGAGACAATTGTGAAATTTATTTTCCAGTCTCCTCGTGATTCACAACTCAAGGAGCCGCAAAATCCCGTTTTCGTTCAATGTCGAAACGAACGAGCTTCAATGTTAATACGCGTTCCCTAACCAAACGGATCGCCAATTATTGTGCATTAAGATGAAAAAAAAAACGGATAGAAAGAAGTAAGAAATGGGAGAAGAAGAAAGGATAGGAAAGGAGAAGAAAAAAGAATCTCGTTCGTCATCTCGACCTCGAAGGACAATTATTTCCAGTCTGAGACTTTGTCCCCTTCAATTACACAGCAATAATAACGTACTCTACGGAATCGGCGAACAGCCGCCGCCTAATAAGGGTTCGAGAGAATGGGTAGAAGAAGAATTATCGATAAATTGGACGATTCAGTGGGTGCTCGAAATTTAATGAGAGGCCGGGCAATATTAAAAATTATATGAGCATTCCGTTGGAATGCTCTGGATCGCTTGAAAATGACCGAGGGAAAGGATTCCACCTGGACAGCAGAGAAGAGAAGGGAAAACGGTCTTTCATAGTCGTTATCAAGTTTTGAATGTGTGCTGAAATACTAAATACCACTGAAAATGACCGTTTTTGCGTAACGGAGATGTTTATAGAGATTTTCACGATTATTTAACACGTTGAATACAGCGCAGTTAGTTAAATAGAAGGAAGTGGAAATATTTTATGCAGTTTGTACTCAGTAGTCGTCAATCTTAAGTTGAAGATAACGTTAGAGGGAAAAGTACAAATTTAACATAGATACAATCTTTCTGTTGTCACAACTTAATTACAGCACAATGTCAGAAATATACCAACACGTTAATTGTTTCGTCTTTAAAATTACATCGATTTTTATGTAGATTTTTATTTGGATTTGTTTCCTGAGCACAAGATCTTTTTGTGTAAGTAATACACGAGACACTTTCAATTGTGAACGTTTCTAATTGCACGGGAACTTTCGTATCATGTTAATTGGCCCTATTCACCCTGTAGCGCCAAAAGGGAAGTCAAGTTTCCAATTGGTAATTAAATAAAGTTGCCTGGATGAAGGGACTGGACTTCCAGGAACTGAGTTACACAGATATATTACCTTCCATATTCGTTCGTAACACATGGGAGGAAAGAAACATTCAACAATAATTGAATGAGAAACTGAATCAGTCGATACAAGCAATTTATCTCTGCGATAAAGATATTTTATTATCAGAAAACTCATAACTTTATTTTTCATAATTTATCATAATTTTAGTTTTCTAAAAAGTCATACTTATTGCACACCCTGTATAATTTATTCAAACTACAGGTGTTGAAGATTCTTTAGAAAATATATTCTACGATAATTATGTTACAGTTTACAGGAGAATTTGAATTTTGATTTTCGAGAAACATGGTTTATGAAACGGCCAGTATATCTGACTTGAACGGAAGTTTTAAGTAGTTTGTTCAAGTAAATTGTTCGAAGTTCAAAAGCATCTCAAGTTTGAGGAGAAGAATCCAGGCTTTATTTCCAGAGAATTACAAAGAAGCTCTAAAGACTATTTCATTCTATAATCATCCTTTTGTAATTAAATTTTTATATTAAATCCTGCTTTTGTAATTAAATTTTTGTTTTTTAAATTATATGTAATGTAAATCTCTGACTGTGATATGTCTAACTGTGAATCTCTAAAGTGAAGTTTGGTGTTAGCACTTTGGAGATTCACAGTCAGACTCTATGAAACATCTAGCATATATGATTTAAAAAAAATTAATTACAAAAGGTGGAATTAATGCAAAAATTTAATCACAAAAGGTGGTTAAAAGACTCATTGCACAAAGTGTACCCCAATTTGACCATCAAGTTCAACTTTCTTACTCTAATTCCTAAGAGACATCGATTATGAAACCTCCTATATACTAGCTGTAAATATTCAAATTTCAAAATATAATCCAAAAATATCAAAGCAACTTCATACATCATTTTTAAGAATTACCAAGTAATATAAATCTGCACACCTGATGCAAAAAGGACAAAAACATTCAATTCTACAGGACGTTTCAAAAATTCGAGACAACGAGAACGAAATTGAAAGCTCACTATTAATCCTCTTTCTCCCAATCACAAGCTATCATTTTCCATGAAATGTTAACTTTCAAACCGCAAACTGTCTGAAAATAATCCTATTCGAAATAATCCATCGCAAACTTTCTCAAACTTGCTCCAACCGACCTCCAAGCCTGAAATCGGCCGCACTCGCCAACGAAAACGTTCGAAATGGTTATTCGGGGGGGAAAATTTCGAGAAACTTTTCCTGGTAGGCTGACTGTCAAGATCGACTGAGGCACTGGATAAACTCGGTACACCGATACTATTGATTTTGCGAGATGTGCAGAAAGAAGGGCGGCGGAGAAAGTGGAGGGTGAGCGAGGTCAACCCCCTTTTCAGGCTGGTTCGACATAAAACAGGGCTTTTCCGGGCTTAGGCCGGTTTATCCTTTAACGTTGTTCCTATGCGGTAAACCGAGCCGGAAAAAATTGACGTTTAACCCTGCACCCAGCTCCCTTTTGTTCTTACTTCCAACCCCATGAACTCATTCGAACGGTTTTATGATCCTGGAATAGATAGTGTCTGGTAATTTATTTAATTAATGCCAACCGCTACTAAAACTGAATAAATTCGGTAATGTTCCAATCGGGAAGATGTAATTTGTCCGGTAGCAAGATTTGCTCGAAAACAGAGTTGATTTTTGAAAGGCTAACAAAAAATTAATTTCAAAGATCGTACACTTTTTTAACTCACGTTTCAATTAGAGGGAATGTACAAATAATTTTTTTCAACGAAGGTGTGAATATTAGAAGATTGAAAAAATCTATTTAAATAATGTAAAAATGTCGTGCCAAGTAGGTTGACAATTTAGAATCTGATAAACTAAAATTGAGTATTAAAAGATTGCAAATTGAATATTTTTTTTATTAAATTATATTATACTTTTCTTTAGGTCACAAATTTCGTAAAAATTCTAGCATTTTATAATTTAATTTATAGCAAAATTAATTGTTGTATCTGATGTACGATAAATATACATATTACACTAATAGTTTATAAAATAATCAGACGTTATAAATCTTACATAAAATACTTTTACTTTCTGACAATATCCACGTTTCGTAGTCCACTGAGCAACACTTGCATGCAGTTGAAATTATTCAACAGAGATAAATGTTAGTGGTACAGGTAGTACAAGCCTTATACAGCTTTAACACAGTACTTGGCTAAAAATATAGGCGAATAGGCGAAGGGGAGAGGTAAAAGAAACGAGGCAAAACTAAGATAAATTGCTGAAAAATAAATGAAGGTGTAATGTATTTACTTGGATAAATGACCAATACATCAATTTAACGTAAATTTTCTTCTATTAAATCTCCCTCCTTGATCTGCCATTTCTCTCATCTCCCCCTACCACAATAGAGCGCGTCAAATTACTATGCGCAGGGAAATGATTTATGGGCGAGAAAGTTGCAGCGAGTAAACGTCAGCCTTGATCGTTCGACAATAAGGAACGCAGCGGGGATGCTTCACGATATATGTATACATACAGGGCGTCTCAAAAGTAGTACTTCGCTGAAGAAGTGTCAATAAATTTTATTCACACGAAATATGAACATGATTTTCGATACAACATAATATATGAAAAATATAATCATTGATTTTTCTCCATTATATTCCTTACTCTAATTTATACAGGATGTTTCAAAAATAATTATTCAAATTTTGTTTATAATATAAATACCGATTCAAGCAGAAAATTCTTCGAATAAAAACCAACTGTTAATTTTTACATTTATGAAATTTACATTTGTACAGGGTGCTTCAAGTAAAGTGTAAAAAATAATGATGCGCCGTAAGCTGTGAGCAAATTCTGTTTGTAAAATAAACACCGATCTAAGGAGAAAATTCTTTGAATAAAAATCAATTATGAATTTTTACATTTATGAAACTTTTATATTTTAAATTTACATTTGTACAGGGCGTTTCAAGAAAATTTTTAAAAACAATGGCACACTGTAAAGTGTGAGTAAGTTTTATTTGTAAAATAAACACCGATTTAAGCAGAATATTTTTAAACGGATTTTCCTCGTGAAAAACCAATGACTAATTTTTACATTTATGAAATTTTTATATTTGAAGTTTACATTTGTACAGGGTGCTTCAAGAAAGGTGCTAAGATAATAGTATACTATAAGTTGTGAGCAAATTTTATTCATAAAATAAACACCGATATAAGCAGACAATTTTTCTAATAAAATCAACTACTAATTTTTATATTTTAAGTTTATATTTATACCGGGTGCTTCAAGAAAGGTGTAGTCAGTTTACATTGAAAAAACAACTTGTAAAACAAATTCCTTCCACTCGTGGAATTTATTCATCAGGAGTAATTTCATATGAATGAATATTAATTAAAAATATCTCAACAGAAATTGGAGCTCTGATTAACGTTAAAATTATGCTACATTAATTCGTGATATATTAAACATAACCACGAACTTCAGCCATCCGTGGAAACTGCAAGTGGAACCAAGAGTCTGTAATTTTCTGAATCAACAGAAGACCTTATTAAAAGTATATTTTGAGCCTCCTCTGCAATCTGTATCATTGAATCACCGTTTAAACCAAGTAAAATAAGATCCTACTTAACCAAGAAATAACTGAAAGTTATATTTTATCGTCAGGCCAAATTCCACGTCACAGCAGCGGATCGGAATTGCTGTTTAATCATCAAATAAGCACTTGAACAACATCGAATAGTAAACCTCGAGGAAACTGTTTTACAGGAATACATTGAACAACCAGTTTCTACAGTTCTTCGCGGAGGATCGCAGAATCTCGTTAGCTCCAAAGGCATTTAAACGATTCCTCCGCTCGACCCAGTTTCTATCACCGGGCGACCAGGCTTCTTTTGTCTTAAACACAGTGTCCATTATCGTAACACGTCATCCGGCGAACATAAAGCCACACGACGAAACACGATAGCAACCAACAGGGAAATTCTCGCGAGATTTCACGTGCCATTTACAGCGAAGTCGCTTCTTTACGACGCTTTTAAACGAAAACGTTCCATGGTGGAGAGCCTGACCGCTGGCCTCCAGTGAAAATTACACGGGAATGATAATTAGACGGAGCTCGCTGGTAAATTGACTATTGCTGCATACCTTTCGGGAGATGGTCGTTGTAGAGGAATACTTTAATAAGAGTTTGGTAGTAAATTTTATTCTTAAGAAGTTGGAAGCTTAGGAAATTCTAAAAAAATTCGGATACTTGGAAATACCGGAATTTGAAATTTTGGAAATACCAAAATCTGGAAATATAGAAATTCGGAGATAGGGAAACTTCAAAATTTGGGAATTTAGAAGTTCAGAAGTGTGGGAAAGCAGAAATCTGAAAATTTTGAATTTGGAAATATAGAAATTTGAAAATTATAAGTCTGGGAAATTTTGAAATTGAGGAATTTAGTAGTTAGGGAGCTTGAGAATACAGAAATCTGAAAATTTGAAAATATGGAAGCATAGAAATTCGAAAATTCGAAAACTGAGAAATTTTCAAATTTGAGTTTTTAGAAGAAAGTCAAGCAATGTAGAAATCTGAAAATTTCGAATTTGGAAATATAGAAATTCGAAAATCAGAAGTCTGGGTAACTCAGAAGTTAGAAACTTTGAGAATGCAGAAATTTGAAAATTTAAAAGTACAGAAATCTAAAAATTTGGAAATATAGAAATCCGAAATTTATAAATCTAAGAAATTTTGAAATTGGGGAATTTAAAAGTTCAGAAATTTGAGAATGCAGAAATCTGGAAATTTGGAATTTGGAAATTTGAAAACTTAGAAACATAAATATGTAAATACAAAAACTTAAAAATTAGAATATGAGAAAATTTCGATATTAGAGAATGTAGAAGTTTGAAAGTTTAACAATGCAGATATCTGAAAATTTGAAAATAGGGAAATCTACAAATTTGTATATACAGAAATGCAAAAACTAGAAAACTTTGAAATTGGGAAACTTAGAAATTCGGAAGTTTGGAAATACAAAAATATGGAAATTTAAAAATTTGAAAATTAGAAAGGTCATAAATTCTATTAGGTTGTCCGGAAAGTTCGTGCCGATTTTTTATAGATAATGTTTGAATATGCTACAACATATAAGATTGTATGAAAACATGAAGTTCGTATACACTCTGAAAGATTATTGTTTCACGTGTCTTTTGAAAGTCCATTCGTTGCAATTATTAGTTTCTTTGCTATGTTATATTGTCTTGAAGATAGAACGAAATAGAATACATTTCTGACATTGAATATTTTTCTTTAAACGAAAAGGGAAAAGTACTGAGAAAACATCAAACGAGATATGTAATGTTTAAAAAGACGGAAATCTGTTAGAAAAAATTATTCGCAAACGGTTGACAAAATCTAAAAGTGGAAATTTTGATATTAAAAAAAAGAAATAGAGAAACAAAGTTGTTGGTAAAATGGAATTTTTCAATTCCCTGAAAAACAACGAAAAATTGTAAAATTAAAAAATAAATACCTTACAGAATAAAAAAAAATACTTTGAGGTATGAAATTGGCTTATTTACTTAAAAATCGGCACCAATTTTCCGGACAACCCAATACAAACTTTAAAGCTTGAAAACCTGGAACTTTGGGCGCTTTAAAGCCCTATAACTCATGAAATATTTTAATTTCACAAATTTAGAGATTTAAGTATCCGAATATTCGAAAATTTACGGATGTATAAAACCAAATACTTGAAAATTAGAAACTTTTAATTTTGAATATCAAAAAATTTAAATTTTCCAAAAATTATAATCTCGAAAGTTAAAACTATTGGAAATCTTAGAAACTCAAGAGTCACTAAATTCACAAAACTACAATTCTAGACTGCATCGTTTAAAAAGAAATTAAAAGATCCCATTTGCTACTTATTGTTAGTATTCTATCGCCAGGGTGATAACATCTTCGAAAATGCTTGTAACGAGCTTGAACGCACTTTATATACTATCAACGTCGTTTATAATATATTTAACACCGTTTTATAAGGAGCCACAATGAAAAGAACGACGAAAGTAATCGATCGATACAAGGCAGTTATCTCAACTCTCGACGCCATCGCGACAACGTTCAAGCGAAATTACAAAATTAATGGAGTAAACGAAATTCAATCGTGATTTCCGACAAATCTGCCAAAAGCTACGATGCTGCTTGCCTGAAGTATCCACGCCAACGCCGTTTGGATCGGATCCAAAATTAAAGCCACATTTTTCACGATGATGTGACTCGTGTTAATGAAATAGATATATACGTACAAAGTTTGACAGCACAAAGACTGTTTTCTCTCCTTTGTAAAATCATGTGCATTCAGAGAGGGAATTTCAACACTCTGTGAACCAGGTAAATTTCAAATTTTTCCATTAAAACTAACACACCAATCACGTACTTTATTCATAAAATTACAATGAACGTGTTACCGGTTAAGTGCACAGATCAGGCAATGTAAATTTTTATAAACTTTGTAAATTCACTTTTTATCGAACTTTATAAACGTATTGTAACAATCTGTACATTTTTATTGCAAAATGAAACCATTACAAAACACAGTTTCAGGCAAAGTATTGACATATCACTTAAGCTTACTAAAAGCACACAAAATTATACTTTATATGAATAGCCAAGAATATAAAACAGTAATGTTACTTTCCAAAAAATTATCAAGCACAAAAAATTCAAAATCAAAGGAAGAAGAAAAATCCAAAATTCTATTTTCATAGTTCATTCGTCACAGCTACTGTAATTGAAAAGTCACAATTCTGTTAATGTTTTGCCTCCACTCATCAATCAACGCTGGATTTAACACTTTGCTGGTAATACATGTACCTCGATTCAACAATTTTCCAATTCCCCTAACCCAAATCCACGTGCTTCCAAAATGCATGCATCCGTTCAATCAATATTTCATCAAATCAGGCGAATACACCAACAAAATCCACCTAGAACCCACGAAACAGCTAAAGAACAACTATGGAGGACGAAGAAGACGCTCCGGAAGACTCAGATATGGATATGCTAGACACGCCAGATGATTCAGCAACAGAAGACGCAGATCCACCAGAAAAATCGCCAACAACAAGTCCCACGGAGGTCCAATCAGTGCCTTCCATAGTTCCAAAGAATGGGAAATCCCCGTCAGTAGTCTCAGATGCTACACCAGAGAGCCCGAAAGGTTCTCCAAGCACAGAGACCAGCAAAAAGGACGAGGAAGTCCTCGACGAGAAGCTCTCGAAGAGCCAGGAAGAGATCGGCAAGTCGCAGGATCTTTCCCTGGACGGCAAGAGGACTTCCTTGGATCAACTTCAGAAGTCGAAGATCACCAAAATGTATCGTCAGTGTAACAAACGCTTCAAAGAGATCATAGGCAAACGCGAACTGAAGAACGAGGAGTTGGAGAAGCAGCAAGGTGACCTGAAACATCGTCTGAATATCCTCGAGTGCTCGATGCCAGCAGTGATGGTTTGGAACATTTGGAGGATGTCTCAGGGCGCCACTGTTCCCAGTTTGCAACGCGTTCTCGAGAACCAATTCCACGGACCAGCGTCTGGAGAAGTGTACTGTCCTAGCACACCCAGTCGTCACTTCGACTGCAGAGTGAGAGAAGTCGAGGCTGAGAGAAAGCAGGCACAGAAGAGAGTCGAAGAAGCCAGAGCACTCTGGGTTGAGAAGATGACTGTCCTCGAGGACAAGAGCAGAAGGTTGGAAGAGGCGAGGAAAGTTCAGGAGGAGACGAGGCAGAGGATCGAGCAGCTGAATGCTGAGGTGAAGAGGCTGAGGGAGGCTGCTAGCAAAGTGGAGGACGATGGCAGCTGCGAGACTGGTGAGCTGATGTTCCTTAATCGTTTCGGATCACATTACGAACGCCTATTCTAAGTCTGACCCTAGGGAAAATTCCAACGACGACCAATGAAAACCACTTGAGCGGTCTGCAGGTGAATGCGCGGTGATCGAGTGCAAGAAAAAGTGGCTGGAGAAGGTACCAAGCAACGCGTCCATTAAGTCCGCAGACATCGAGTGCTTGGAGAAGCTTCAGCAGCTAGCGGAGAATGAGTTGGCCATGAAGAGGCAGATCGCCGATCTGGAGCGTCGTGAGGAGGCTTACATGAGGACGCTTCAACAGGCAGACGAGTTATGGTCGAAGATGCATGGCGATGCAGCCGGCAATTTGCAAGAACTGCTGGCCATGAAAACCGCGGCGAATCAGAAAATGGCTGACAGAATTTGCGAGCTGGAGGACATAGTGGAGGAACTTAGGACAAGGCTGAACACTTGTCGAGGCGAATTGCACAAATATCTGAGCGTGAAGAAGGTAGAAGCTCTGATTGGCAAAGATGACGACTTCGCTGACGTGCTTGACGCGGAGGTCACGTGTGCGAGCGTAATGAAAGACATAAGCCTCTGGATGAAGCAGGAGACGACCGAGGAAGAGATTCTAGCTGTAGTAGATCTAACTGACGCTGATATGATGGCCAGACCGGACGCGGCTGATCTAGCTACAGGTGTTGCTCGTGCGGATCTTATAGCTATGGGCGATGCTCAAATGGCTATCCGTCCAGATGACTTCGCCATCGAGGACGCCAAGCACGCGGAAGCCAGAGATTATTTGGCGATGATAGGATCCCTTTCAGAATTGGATAAATACGGCGACGACTACATCTGCGAACCAGACTTCGCCTGCAACGATCAAGTATTCACCGAGACTGGTTTGACCGAAGAGGAATGGCTCGCTTTGAAAGAAGGCCGCGTTACTGCTAAGGAACTGTTCGAGAAATACGGCGATGCCGAAGCTGCAATGGCGGCGAAGCTCGAAGGAGCTCCCGCAGTGACGATGAGAGCTGCTCCACCTAAGGAAGTCATTGAAGCAGATGTAGAAGAAGTGGTAACTGAAGAAATAGAGGCAATTGAGGAGGAAATTGAGGCTCCATTTGCTGAAGAAGAGATTATGGATGAGATCGAGGGAGAGAAAATAGCAGAGCCTGATGAGGTAGCGGAGGAAGTTATGGCTGCTGAGGCGCTTCCTGAAGAGATCGAGTATGTTAAAGTTGCTGAACCTATAGAAGAAGTTCCACCTGTTGGTGACACTATTACTCCTGCTGAGGATGCTAAACCGGACGAATTTGTTAGTCCTGCTAAGGAGATTACACCTGTCGACGACGTTAAACCTGCTGAAGCAGTTACACCTGCCGATGAAGTTAAGCCTGCTGAAGCAGTTACACTTGTCGACGAAGCTAAACCTGCTGTAGCAGTTACACCTGTCGACGAGGCTAAACCTGCTGAAGCAGTTACACCTGTCGACAAGGTTAAAGCTGCTGAAGCAGTTACACCTGTTGACGAAGTTAAGCCTGCTGAAGCAGTTACACTTGTCGACGAAGCTAAACCTGCTAAAGCAGTTGCACCTGTCGACGAAGCTAAACCTGCTGAAGCAGTTACACCTGTCGACAAGGTTAAGCCTGCTGAAGCAGTTACACCTGTCGACGAAGCTAAACCTGCTGAAGCGATTACACCTGCCGACGACGTTAAACCTGCTGAAACAGTTACACCTGTTGACGAAGTTAAGCCTGCTGAAGCAATTACACCTGTCGACAAGGTTAAGCCTGCTGAAGCAGTTACACCTGCCGATGAAGTTAAGCCTGTTCAAGCAGTGAGTCCTGACGAGGACGTAATCGACAAAAAAGATATTGTGGTCCCACGAAGTGAAATGCTATCGTGGAAAGACGATGTGGATTTAATTAGATCAACTGTAGCGGTACGTATAGTAATTGAATATATAGCGTCTTCCAATAAGAGCGATAGATTTTTCAATTGTCACAGTCGCCATGTTTCTTGTTCAATTGTCAGAGTCATCTGACATTTATACACAACAGCGCTTGGCATATCATCATGGATAAGATACTCAGTTGCTCAACGTGTTGAGATTATTAAAATTTACTATCAAATATCTTGTTTAACTCTCGAATTGTTGACGATCTTAAAGCAAACATTATTCGTGTTATTGCTTGAGATACGGCCCGATTTATGTGCCAGAGTCATCGAAAATTGAGTTCCTTATATTCACTCTACCAAACGCAATTATGGTGGTCATTTATAAGATATTGTATTTCTTGCATAACGCCATCGAACGTACTTTAAAATAAAGCAGTGAATCCTAGATTATCTTCCATACTTTTCGTTTCATTTGAGTTTAAAGTTCTATCGCACTTATTGGAAGACCTTATACTATGACGAACAAATTCCAGGACAAATCAAATGTGCATATTATACATTCATTCCTTTATTCGTTCATCTAGGCATGCCCTAACTGCGTTGTTGTGAAAAAGGATGCTGACAAGTTGGCTACAGCGATGGCCACGTACACTGGAGTGAGTATTAATATATCTGCTCCGTTTGAAAACTTGTTTTCCCCTAGTTTCATACGTACAGTTTAAAGTTCGAAAGGGGAGATGAAATACGAATGCATGGAACATGATTATTTTTCGTACAAAGTTCACCTCTTACGCTCGGTTCCAGACGGAAGCGAAGGATATAACCGCGGAGTCGAAAGATCGTGCAGAAGTAGCTCCAGCCGAGGGAAAAGTAGAGACTGAAATGCCAGCGAAGCCAGAAGTTGAGGGAGAGGAAGTGGAAGAAGGAGTAATGGCGGAACCAACGGCTCCTGAAGAGGCAAAAGTTGAGCCACCAACGACGCCAGCAGACGAGGAAACTTCACCAGATGATGTTAAACAAGAACCAACAACAATGCCAACGATTGCTGAGGAAGCAGAAGGCGCTGAGATTCCCACGGAATCGACAGAAGTTGCGGAGGGTGTTGCAGAAGAGGCAGAACCAGGGAAAGAAGAAGTGATCCCAGTGGAGGTAGAACTAGAGGTTGGAGTTGAAGAAGCGAAAGAAGGAGAGCCCGTGATAAAAGAAGAGGAAGCTGAAAAGAAACTAGCAGAAGCTGAAGTACCAGAAGAGGAAGGAATTGCAGTGCCAGTGGTCATAAAGGAAGAAGAACAAGAAGTACCAATAGAAGAAGATGAGAGAGAAGTTGATGTTGAATTGTTACCAGAAGTATCGGTAGAACCGCCGGAAGTAAAGGAGAAAGAAGAAGAGGAAGCGGAAGAAATAGAATACGAAAAGTCCGAAGAAGGGTCTGAGGAAGGGATTTGTACCTGTCCACAGCCAACACCACGTCCTGTATGTAACTCATTCCACAAAAGATTTACACGTTCTTTGCAGATAATCCTGACAAATCTTGGATATCCTTTCACAGGTACCTTCCAGGAAGATCGAAATTACTCAGACAGAGATCACCAAAATCGAAACTATCCAAATGATCACTCAAACGGTGACAGACGTAGAGACCCAGACAGTTCCTAGAATTCAAGGACCGAAAGTAGTCACCGTAACAAGAGCAATCGATCCAGACTCAGCTACGATGGACCAACTTCTGGGAGGCAGGATGCCTTTCAAAGAGCAATTTGCAGGCATGACAGTCGCTGCTAGCTCCCAGGTGTTCACATCCTTCCAAACGAGATCCAAAGAAGCAGAAAGTCCCCATTCCTCGCTTCAAGAAGTCCTCCAGTATTTCAGAACCCACGGTGCACAAATGAAAGCCGATCCAGAGCAAGAGCTCAGGTCTATCCACTACGGCAGGAAGCCTGAAGACGTGGAACAGGGGAAATGCAACTGCTGCCGTTGCGGAAAGACAATATCTAGGTCGTTCCCAACTCCCAGGTCACAAATAGAGGCGCAACAATCTAAGTTCCTCCCAGGAAGGGGTGTTTCATGGCCGCAAGCAGGTTCAAGGACAGATCAAGCTAGTCAGCCAGATATAATGTGCCCTGAGTGTAAAATCAGAAAGCTCCAGGCAACGTTAAAGGCTCAGGATCCCCTAAAGAAGGCACCTAAGAAGCCTACGAGAGATCAACAGGTGTGCACCTGTGAAGGTGAACCTCAGAAGCCTCAGAAGCCTCAGATCATAAAGTCTTCTGTTCCGACAATGAAAAAGATGTCAGATCAAGGATGTATGGCGAGGATAGCCAGGGCTAGGGGTGATACGAAGCCTAGGAAACCGCTCGAGGATGATTCTATGCACTGTGTTTGCAGCGGGCTGATAGAGACAGGGACACCAGGCAAATTCAAGAAAGTTCACTGTGCCTGCGGTGACCCTGATTGATCTTCATATCCGTGCCCATTGGGATAGAGATAAGAAAGGTGAAGCATGGCGGCTCGTTGAGATATGTTCACCGCGTGCCCAGATAAGGTTTGTCTCCTGAGATATAACTTTTACCGAGTGTGTTATCACGTTATGCTATCAGATCCGAGCCGCCGCTGGTGAATGGAAAGTTTCGTAGTTCCTAACGATGTCTTTCAACGGATTTATGCTTTTCGCCAGCGTGAAAATGTGTGTCGTGTTCTAGGAACCTGTCGGAAAGTTCTTTTTTTTCTACGACACTCTGACATCTGAAAAGTAACGGGAAAATTAGACACGTTTCGAGACTTATCTTTCGTCGTGCGCTTTCCGTGTAATTTCAAATTCACGGACTCCTATCGTACTGAATAACTCGTGATCGCGTTAATTTCTTGCTGGTAAAATTGTGTTTCGGTGCATCGTGAATTTCTCCAAATCGATTGCCTCGAGCACGTGATTAATTCACTGGAAAAATGATTCTTTACACAAATCTTTTTATTAAACATTTCGTATTATTTTTGGGACACTGATATACAGTCTGTCTGAAAAATAAAAGGATTGCCAATGATCATAATTGTAAGCATCGTTCATTTTATTCGAAGTATGTTTCTTCAGCATCAATGCAACACTAGAATTAATGAATTAATAAATCGATAGATTTTCTGGAGATCTTTTTGGGAATTATCTCGAGTACTTTTGTCACGCTTGAGTGTACGGTTGAAGTGTTATTGTAGGGAGTCTTGAAAATAAAAAAAAATCACAGAGAACCGAATTAGGTGAATAAGTGAATGGTGATAAATAAATAAAATTAGGTGATAAACGTTGGTATTTATTTTTTGGGAAAAACTTCATGTACGATCGAGGTACCACATTGTCATACAAGGAACTGGCTTCTTTCGAAAAAGAATGAAAGACTGCTCAAGAAACACTTCTCAAACAGATTTCCAAAAATCTATTCATTTATTGGTTTGATCATGTCTAACGTCATCATGTCTATCGATACTGAAGAAGCATTATTTCAAATTTCTGGAATTTCCTTAACTTCTGGAATTAATTTTGAAGGTAGTCGAAAGTGTAACTATAAATGAAGTTTTAGTAACTAAATTTACTAATAATAACCAAAATATTTCATTTATTTTGAAAAAATTTAATAAATACATTTCAAATTGCGTAAAATTTAAATAATTAATTTATTAAATATTTGTTTTATTTAAATTTAATAAAATTGTATTAATTTATGAAAATATTTTATTTTGAAATTTAAAGGAATACAAATGAAAATGTTTGAATCATTAAAATTTTAATTGTATTTATTACCATTTGTACCGGGAAAAATCGAAATAAATTATTCATAATTATTAATCCCGAAATAAGAACTAAATGTATTTGATGACAAAACAAAATACAAATACGTATTTAGAAATTAAATGTTATTCAATAAAGTGGACGATATTTACACATATACATAAGTATTAAGTGACTCAATATGGTCAAGTAGAAAATATGTTACTGACATAACAAAGTTAGTGTCCTATATTAGTAAAATATGCACTTGTACTTCGAAATTCTAGAATGAATATTTTTTTTTTTAGTATAAGTTTAAGTTAATTTGAGAATCATTCTTTTTTGGGATAATTTTGTATTTCTTTTTACGTGTCAGATAATTATATATTAAACTTGTAACGGCAGCAAGGCTTGCTTCACGTTAAATAAATAGATTTTAGTAGAATTCAGAAAATGATTAAAATCTAAATTTAGCAAACTTCGGTAGATTTAAATCGAGATACGTAAGCTAAATATTATTAGAATAGAGTAGATTCAATTCAAATTCAACAAATCCCGGTTGATTTTAGTACATTTTGGTAGATTTTAGCAGAGTTTAATAAATTTCAGTAGATACCAATAAAATTCTTTAAATTTCAGTAGATTTTAGTAAAATTCTCTAAATTTCAGTAGATGTCAGTAAAGTTCTCTAAATTTCAAAGGATATCAATAAAATTCTCTAGATTTCAGTAGATATCAGTAAAATTCTCTAAATTTCAGTAAATTTCAGTATGCTTCACGATTCAGGAGTCGTAATACTTATAAACGGGAGTGTATATGATCAATGCTTTTCAATTATTATACTGGCAATTCTATTATTTTTCATACAAACTCTGTAGATCTCTGTACTCTGGAAAAACGTGTGAAATATGTCTAAACCGTGTAATCCGATAAATTTGAACTATACTGTGTAATTTCGTTAATCGAAGAATCGCTGGATCTTTCAAACTGACGACAGCGATTTCGAATAACGCGCTCGTCGATCTTTGAAATGCTTCAGGTGGCCAAGGAGAAAAAAGAAGAAAGACTTTAGAGAAAGGTAAGAAGGTCCGAGAATGGAGGATTCGTTGTAAGAACGCATTGTACGGATGAAGGGAAGAAACGGGAGGCTTCTGAGTGAGTGAACACGGAGATAGAGTCGAAGATGGACGCGACAAAGGAAACAGTATGTAATTTCCAATAATGTTACCCGGTGAATGGCGTTCCTTTTAAAATCAATAGCGTTTTAGCTATTGTATCAGCGGAGAACGATAGAGTGTCCCTTTCATTCGGTTGACGTATAATAGGATCAACTGTCAGCATGAAATTAAATTTCAGCTTATCTCGACGAGAGGGAAAAATAGAAGCGACGAGTGTACGAACGTGATCCCGTGTACGTGTGCACGTTGCATAACCGCATTGTTTGTAATCGTGGAAAATGTAAATTCGTCGAACTGGAATAAAGGGTGCTTGTCTAATAAAGAATATACGAATCTGAACGTAGTTGCTTTTGGGAAATTTGGACCCTCACGTTCTGCAAATGTTTCTCTTTTTATTCTTCCATCGTTTCCACTTAGTTCAGTAAACAAACAATTTCCATATTTTGAAACTTCTCAAATTTGTAAAGCAATACTTTTTTGGCTCCTTTTACAACCCTTGAAGGAAGATATGTGTTGCTCTATTTCCTTGTACATGTTTAAAACTATAGTAGATGAGGGAAAAATGTTTATAATAAAAGTTTTATGGTTTCGTTTGCATTATAAGATGGTGCTGTTAAATTAGCAAATATCATTTGTTTAAATAAAAAATCCCTTACGATGGTTTTAATCTCTTGTCCTATGAGTTAGATTCCTGACATAAATTCGAGAAAAAAGGTTATATTAGTAACAAATGTTAATTTGAATTCTAACTTTTCTTATAGTTTATAAGACTGAGGATTTCCAATTGATTTAATATATAATTAGTAACAATAATTATGTCTTTTTAATATTTATATTAAAAGAATTATTAATTACAATTAATACCTCACGTAAAATGGCACCGAAACAGTGAATAGTTGATGCTTAGATCTATAGTCAGCAAAAGAAATTATAGTTCAAAGGGTTAAAACTATAGTAGATATAAAAAAATATTTATAATAAAAATTTGATGCTTTCTTATCGGGATTTGCGAATTAGAATTATCGAAGTTCCCTTGTGAACGTTTCCTAAAAATGGATCCAGGCTTCTTGTCAATTTTGAGAATTTTCTTACTTTATAACAAGTAACCTATGGCAAATTTCCTGAAAATTAATCCACGTTTCCTGTCAATTTTAAGAATTTTCTTATTTTTTAACACTTTGGAACGATTAGGTCAGCTTACAAATCTGCAAAGTTAAGTAGAAAATAAAATGGGAATTTTCAGGTTCCCGTGTCAGTTTTTGGATCAAATCTGAATGCACACGTAACTTTAATACCAGATCTCGTGTCTCGTTTCATTTCAATTCAATTTAAATTTAAAACAGTTCTAAGGCTAGACATAATTATTCTTCGCTTTGAGATGTCCATTGACTCGTCGATTTTCGTCGTGGCCGCGTCCTGCCAATTTGCACATTAATAGAACCGCAGACGTTCAGATGTGTCTAAGCAGGAATTTCTACGACCGTGTGTGATTCACGAGATTTCGTTACCTCGTAGATCAGATAAGAGGGAACATTTGGCACGGTACGATTGTAATTTGTCGCCAAACGCGAATCGACTTTCCGTTGAATGAGGATGACTCATTGAGGTATACGTATACGCTTTCAGCTTTACTTGGACATCGTTCCGGTGTATTTTCAGGATGCCGAAAATTACGCTTGAGGTCAGATTAAACAACGTGTTGGCTCCCGCACGATTCGTGAAGCCGATTACATAGCAAACAATATGTTCTTATTTGCAAAGACAATTATTATATTAACCCCTTGGCATACAAATAAAATGGAATTTAATGCGTCCGAAAAATACTATTTCATTTGGTTCAACTGAACAGTTATGTGCAAGCTTAGAAATAGAACATTTTATTTTGAAATTTGCATTGCTATGTAACATTTAATCAGGATGATATATAATGTTAATGGAAAATAATTAAGTATTCCAACAGTATTTGTATCATTTTCATTCAAAATTTGGAATTTTGATTGTCCGCCGGAGACAGTTCTTGACGTCTCGGAGACGTCGAAGTCTACAATGACACATAAAATGGATGATGTCTTCCAGACGTCATTGTATGTCAAAAGGTTAACACATTGCTGACAGGTGTGAACTTTTCGTGGACGACGTTTACAAATTTGGCATTGAAAAACAGAAAATTTGTCAAAATATACCGTTTCTCTGTCTCTAATAATGTTTCAGATATTAATTCAAATACGTTCACTTCTTTCCACTTTCAGGATGTTTCTTGTCCCTTGACTATGGATAATTACTGATAAAAAAAGAAAAGAGGGAAAGATAGGGATTTCCATTAAGAGCGATAGAACTTTGAATTGAAGTGAAACGAAAATTACGGAAGATAATTTAGTACTATCTACTTTATTTTAAAGTACATTCGATGGCATTATACATGAAATACAGTATCCTATAAATAACCATCACAATTGGGTTTGATGGAGCAAATACGACAAACCCAATTTTCGATGATTCTGGCATATAAATCTTCTCACCGATAACACGATTAACGGTTGCTTTGAGATCGTCAACAGTTTGTGGGTTGTTGGAATAAACAAGAGACTTAACATGGCCCCAGAAGAAAAAGTCTAATGGCGTCCAATCGCAAGATTTTTGTGGTCAGTTGACAGATGCATTTCTCGATATAATCTTATAGTTCAACTTCGATCTTAATAAAACGATAATTGCAGCGAAAGTGTGGCATGTGACACTATTTTGTTGAAACCACATCTCAGACAAATCAAATCCATCCAATTCACGGCAAAGATAAAATCATCGAACGATCACGCACAGCAGTAACAGTTACAGTCGCAGCTTCTTCATTTTTAAAAAACTAAGTAAACAGTAACTTTCTTTGGGTACAATGAACGTTCGACTACTGATTCAGGATCACCATCTCCCTAAATTCAGCAACTGTGTTTATTAACAAAGCCAACCATGCAAAAGTAAGCTTCATCGGTGAAGATGATTTTTGTGGCGAAAATTGAGTTTGTCATTTTAACTCCACCAAATACAATCGTAGTGGTCATCTATACAATGTTGTACTTTATATATAATGCCATCGAATGTAATTTGAAATAAAGTAATAAATACTAAATTATCTTATGCAATTTTTGTTTTATTTCAATTCAAAGTTCTATCGTTCTTATTGGAAGACCAAATATAATTTTGCCATATATGCATTTCGTGAAATTTTTCACTTTTTCAGTTTCCTATAAATGCATACAAATCTGCTACCTATTTACAGATGATAAAAAATTTAACTTACGTTACGTTGTAGCTCTATTCTTCTTGTTTTAGTGACTTATATGTAGATTGCGGATCTACCGGTGAAATACGACCCGATTTATGTGCCACGTTCATTGAAAATTGGGTTTGTCGTATTCACTCCACCAAACGCAATCATGATGGTCTTTTATACGATATTATATTTCACATATAATGTCATCGAATGTGCCTTAAGACCAAGCTATCAGTACTTGATTATCTTTCGTACTTTTTGTTTCATTTCAATTCAAAGTTCCATCGTTCTTATTGGAAGACCCTGTATCAAGTATATCCAGTTTTTTTCGTAACATGTGCAATTTTCCTCGATCGGTCAGCCAAAGTATTGAAACAATAACAATATTAACAATACCAGCTTGCACTATGTTGTTTCGTCCGTATCGTAAACTTAGGAGAATCTATTGTCCCAACACGAAAATTGAGAAAGAAAAGAAAGTAGGAAAATGAAGAAAAAATTTAGTGTGGAAAAAAAGTTTGCATAAATATTTCTGGACGATTGTAGGTTTAAAGAGAACGGATGTTGATAGGAAGTGAACTAGACATCGTCTAGCTCGGTGTAGCATCCCAATGGCCGGCCCGGCTAAACAATCAATACTGCAAGCAACAAGTAAACCATGACGAAAGGTCAACGATATATTATCTGCCATGATAGAACGTGATCGCTACTTCGTCAAATCGGCCAGCTAGTTTATTATAAAGTTCTGTACATACTTGTAACAATGCTGTTCGACGATACTTAACACGTTTCGAGACCGCTAATGTGGTCCTGCGTCATTTTCAATTCTTCAGTTGAACACTGGTCGCTTAAATCGTACGTCATTTTGAAATTTGTAGCTGAGTATTGGTGAATTTTTGTATTCGTAATCTCGGCGAATTTGAGACACTTTACAGTGACTTTACAGGATTTTATTATTTGTTGTTGCAACTTTCCGTCAACATTTTTAGCATGTTTTTTTAACGTGTACATTTTCTTAAATTTTAGACAACAAATGATTATAAGCATCATATCAAGAAACAATATTTTTTATATCGAGACACATTTGAGTAGCAGATCCTTGCGGTATTCTGTTAGAAATTTTTGGAACTTATTTTCGAATAGTTTTATCTAAAAATCGTTTGTCGCGAATGTGTTAATTATTTACAAATTATTTATATCTGTATACTCGAGTAACACTTCATTATTCTCAGAGCAGTTATTCTTAAGTTTAAAACTATCTTTTCTTCTTTTCTGTCCCTTATATGAACAGTTTCTCTTATCTAGAGAATTTTCAGAAAATGACAGTAAAAAAGAAAACAAAGGAACGAAATTAGTGTATACTTTCCTGACATAAGAAACCACCAATTCCTTTAAAACACTTGTTCTTAACCATCTTCTATAATCCGATTTTTCACGGGAAGAAAAGTTAACCTAAAAAATTAACCTAACTTTTTCAAAGAAAGAAGTTTTGCATTCGAAAGAAGACAATTTTACAGTCTGCAATTTATCTCTAACAGTCGGCTGTGTGATTCTAATTTATAAAAAGGAAACGTGGTCTACCAACGTCTGAACACCGCCATTCCATGTGTAACGATCTGATAGAATTGTTACAGCATAATGCAGAGATGGTCTGAATATGGGCTAGTTGAAGTACTAAATTATGTAACGTGCTTCACTTTATTAATAATGAAATAAAATTGCAATTTATGAACACAAGAATAGTTGCACAGAAGATAATGATCTGCATTTATTTTCATTTATTTTGTTTGCATGTTGTGTTACAATGGATGTCCTCTCTTTTATTTCGCAATTTTAAAACATTTCTCAGACAAGTTCGTTTAATTTTTTTCAGCAAGAGTTTGTTAAACTAAGAGCTAATTAATTAAGAGTAACACAGTGGTGACATTGCAAGCTCCTTTTTAATTGCAGTTTTGTCATGAATGTCATCGCTCTAAGCGTTCCTGAGGGAATGATTTAAATATGGGCTACAATGCTGGTTTCAAATAAGGGCTAACCAATATTTGGACAATTTTTTTTTATATAGATTACAGAATTCCCAGGATTATTCCATTATTAAACAGAATACAAAAAGTGCTAGAATATGCAAAAAATTATTGTAGTCGTTAGGGAGAAAAGAATGAATACTCTGAAAGCGCCAAAATACATTAGTACAGTTATTTTCTTTTTATATTGCAAGAAGAATTTAATTTTAAGTTTATTTGCCTTTAGAACATATTTTTAAATCTCTTAACTTAAAAATATGCAGTTTTCACTTTTCATTTCAATTATTCTACAAACGTTTCATACTTAAATCACCCTTTTGAAAATGAACATTTCTTTTTATTTTGAATATATAAATAATAATAATAATATATATTTTAAATAAAACGTAATAATAATAATAATTTGCAACACACGTTCATTTTCCTCAGCGTATTTTAATTTATCTTAGGAATCGTCAACATATTTGATAATAAATTTTGAAATAAAAGTGCTAGTTTATATTTAGATCATCTTCTTTAATGTAAAGGCAAATGTAACTGTTTTTTTTGTTTTGTTTCTTAAAATAATTTTCTACGGAAATTCTACTTTTTTTTTACTATATACTGAAAAATAGGAATTTATATAAAAATCCGCACTCAATACTTCAATTACAGTACCTATAGTGTATAACCTATTAAACCTAAAAGCATTAGAACTAATAGTTACAAGAAATCACACTAAAATGGTGTAACATGAAACATTCCCTTCGGAAGCATTCATTTCATGTCCCACTTCATCGATTAACACTAGATATACTAACCGGTCAAAATGACTAGTTTAAATATTTGCTCACAAAATTTCTATTTTAAATTAAATTTCAAATTTTTCTATAAGATTATGAAAATTCTTATTTATATGTGTTCGACAATTATTGGAAATGATTCCACTTATTGATACCATTTTTACTGATATATGTATCTGTTATACCTACATACACATACCGGTCAAAATGACCGGTTGGTATTTTAACTGCCAATGTTTATAATTTTTCAGTTCACTTTGAATATTTTCAAATAATATTACAGAATACTAATACAGCTTTACATATTCTTCAATGTCTTTCCAGATAAGCCCCTATTCTTATAATTTCATGTCGTTTCGAGTGCTAGGATTTTATTTTGTATTTTTGGGTATTCCCCTGTTTTACGAGAAGTGAAGTGAAAACTATTTTCTGCCTTCGTATCATCCTTTGTGTGCATTTCGTATGAGCTGTCTCGCTAATGTTACTAGCTTCTATACTAAAAGTGTTACTGAAATTACATATCCAGGGGTAATCACCAATTTTATAGTTTTCGTTATCAGTCAATTGTACTGTGAGTGATTGAGAGGAATAGCAGAAATTACGGACTGTGTTTTATATTGTTAAAGTTAGATTTTTTATTATAAGTTCACATTATTCTTGGATCCATCGTAAGTAAATTGTTAGTAAATATGTTGATAATACAGAATTGAATATTCTTGATATAGCTGGAATTAATGCTTGGAATCTATACAAAAAGACTCGCGAGAACAAATATTACCAGGAAGTATTTTTTATTTTAATTTAGCAGAAGAAGTTTCTACTGGATATGAAGATTCATCCGAACCAGAAAACTTGAATGAACTGCTAATAGTAGGTACAGCTGAAAATTGTAAATGAAAATGTTGTCAAATCGGAATTTGCAACCAAAATAAAGCCACAAATATCTGTGCTGGTTGTAAAAAATATGTTTGTGGGAAATGTACACAAAACAAAAATTCATTTTGTATAAATTGCGCTAAGGAAAGTTAAAAATTAAATTACTATGACTACCATTTATCATATCGTGTATAAAAATCTAAGTGAAAAATACAATCTTTTCTTTTTGTTCGTTTTTATTTTCAATTAACCATTGTTTATAATATTAATTTAGAAATATTGAAATCTTTATTTGTTTACATTTTAATTAACGTAAAACTATAAACAAAAATAAACATTTAAAGAATAAATCTTTTATTTTAAAACACAAGGTCAATATGACCGATTGGTAGAGATTGGTATATATCAATTCTTTGTATATCTAGTGTTAACTTCAAAATGATGGATCATGTACTCACCGTACGTTCGCCAAAGTGTGCCTCCTGGACCTGAGATTATGGTAGCCCCGCAGTTCACCGATGCTCCCCTGTTCAGCCTGCATCCTGGCCTGTGCAGTTGCAGCTGCACTGGCAATCACGTGGTGCTGGTGAGCCGGTGCACCTGCCGTGGTGATGCTTCTGCGCGATCGCCAGCCCGTTCTGCTTCCTCCACCGCCACTCGGGGTCGGCGATTTCTTCTGGTACGGCCTGCAAATCATTCACCGCCAAACGCGGGCCAATTTTACGCCTAACCGTACGGCTATCACGTGTGTCTGAGAACCGTTTCGTCAATCACAGATATCTTGCTGCTCGAATGGACGATATGTTTCCCTCTAGCGGCCACTTCCGTCACCATTCATTTCAGGGTTCTTGATGAATTGATTCGCGTAAATGCTCGTAGATTGCGATGGTAGTTGGAAGGACGGGTTTGCGAGATCAGTTTTGGATTGGATTACTGTTTAATTGTCAAGGAAATTTTTGTTTTTCTTTATTTATTATAGGTGAAGTTTAGAAAATGAACTATTCGAGAAATAATCGTTAAGATTGCAGTGATCTTTCACTCTTGAACGCTTTAATCAATGCTCCAGGTTCTTCTCGCTTCGAACACTCAGCTATCGATATTATTCGATATTGTTAATATTCTAACGAGATGGATCGCGGCTCCCTTTTTTCCTTTCGCGATTCTCTCTTTCTCTCCTTCTTACCCTCTCGTCACTCGTGATTCGTCCGCCGAATCGCAGCTTTTTCATTCGCGCGCGTACTCTCTCACATCATTCAAACCCTCATTCACTACAAGATAATGTATTATCTTATCTGAACGTTCGGTCGCACCGATGAACCAAACCGTTCAGTCATAAAAATATTGGGTTGGTCAGAAAGCTCGTGCGGTTTCTGGCGATTCTTCAATTCAGGCGCTCCAAAATGCAACTAACTTCAATTTGTTTGTTTAAATCAGATAGTCATTTGATAGGCGATACTTAACCTCAAATTATGTCTAAAGAGTTTGTTAATCCAGTTGAATTGGTAAGTTTGGCGGAAGTTGAAATACGGAAAACCACAAGGAGCATTTCCGGCACATTATGTTGTTTTATTTTAGAAAAGGGGAAAGCTTGTCGCAAACATCTACAAAGATCTGCGAGGTATACGTGAAGAATGTCACGAAAGAATGCGTGGGTTTTGCAAAAGTGGTTTGCAAGATTTCATTCCGAGGATTTTTCGCTTCACAATTCACCACGCTCTGGTCGACTACAAGAGATTGACAACGAGCAAATGAAACGTCTAATGAAAAATAATCCTCGATATATAACACATCATTGGTCAATACATCATTGAATGAAGATATTTCTTTACATTAAAAATTGCTCTGTATTAACTTACTAAAAACCGCACAAACTTTCTGACCAAGCTAATAATTTCTGATGAAGCGAGATCTTAGACACGACTAGCGAATTGTTTCGTTACTGCTAGAAATTTGGAGACTCTTACATCCGGAAACCACACGCGTTAGGACCATAATATAAAACATTTTAGCAACAATTTCACCATTTTCACATTTCTGCACACACTTTGAGGTTAATCAACAAAGTTCTGCCACTTTTTACACATTCAAGCTACCAATCATAACATACACACACTGTTGCGATCTACGATAATTACAGCTTTGCACAAATTGGGTTTATGACGACAATCTACTGTTTTCGAGTACCTTCTTCCTCACGACAATTTTATTAATGTACGTTCTCTTTCTATCATCGTCAGAGCCAGAAGGTATTTTATGGCCGCAGAAACTCTAAGCTTCTGCTTACAAGGGAACACCACGAACCGTAACTCACGGATTTGAATGAAACTTTGTGAGTTTGTAGAGTGATCCAGGACAAGAATAATGGTGTGCTTTGTTCGTACCCGATCGTCCTTTAAGGGTATGGAAACTAACCTCAAAGTCAAATCGGCATTCTCATTTTTTCGCGTATATCTCTTAAAGTGCAAGAAATAGAAAACAAAATGTTTTAGGTAAGAGTTTAATGGTAAAACGAGCGCTATAAACTTACAAATTATGTCACTGTATGTAAAAAAAAACTGCTGTTTCCTTATATTACTTGTAAGACAAAAGTATGTGAAATAATTTATTATTTCATATGATTATTTGTCGTCTTATTTCAGATCAAATGTTCTCGATCTTAGTTTAGAATTATCTAAGTAGTTGTTAGGTTAGGTTTCTCGATTCTATAGATCTATGGAATGATTGGGAGGGTACTATAGGTTAGAACATGAAACTATAGTTGAAATATCTGAGCAGGTGAATCCTTTCTAACAGATATATCAGATCTTCTGTTCGCAATACTATTTTAGTTGCGATTCTAAACTTTCTTTAATTACTAATAGTAATGCAAGCGTTTGCAAAGTTACAAAAGTTTATAATTTTTATGAAAATAATTATATTCTAACGTTGCATGTTGTACAGAACGTAAGTAAATTACGAATGTAAAATTTTTTCTATAATAATCTAAGAAATTGAAATTGAGTATATATAATCTAAGAAATATATATAATAATCTAAGAAATTAAAAATTAAAATTTTCTTCAAGAGTATTCGTATATCAATTTACATGAGAACAGATCAACAACTTGTATGAAAAATTAACAAAAAAGTACGAATTTCTAAAATATTAGATAACCAACAAATTTCGTGTGGATTTCGCAGTGTTGAAACGTCAGCATATTTTTATATTACTTCAATCCCTTTAATCATCAAAATAATCGCTGTTACATTCGCTAATCATTTCTAAATACAATGCAAGCATGTGCATATACCGTTTTTGCAAAACTTTGTCCATAAAACTCCACCAGTAGAAAAACCACATTGAACAGTAACTTTTTTTAAGTACAGGTAACCCTCCTACAACACGGCATCCTATAACACGGTTTCGCTCTAACACGATAGGAAAATTGCAAAAACCTTTGTACAACACTATACTTCTACAGCCGCGGCGAGGCCTGCCGTCTTAAAGATACAATGTTGCTAAAAGTATTTCTTTTCAGTTGCGTGGCCTGAAAACAAAAGTATCTGACGCTGCTGATCGGCAGTCTGCGTCGAGCCATGGTGTGTTAAAGAATAACTTTTTCGTCTTTAAAATATTAAGTTTCAGTCCCAAGCCATGTCCGATAAAGATAAAAAAAACAACGTTTAAGAGGAAATTGATTTCTTTAGAAGTAAAGATACAAATCTTGAATCGTTTTTTAAAAGGAGAAAAAGCATCTCACATTGGAAAAAGTCTTAATTTGAATGAAGCAACAGTCCGGACTATTAAGAAAAATGAAAAAGAAAGAAGTACAGTTGCTGCAGGATCTTCGACATCCGAAAAAACGTTCTCGGTTGATTATACTGAGCAGTGACGACGAAGAAATTTATTAAATTAAAGTTGCGTTAAATTAAAATAATATTTTTTGTTTTGTGTTGTACATACATTTATATTTTTAATAAAAATTAAGTTGTTTATGTAGAATTAAAAAAATATATATTTGTTTTTAATAAGTTTTCGGAACGTAACCCCCCCCCCCCCCCCCTGTTGTACTGGCTCTGGGTCTCATACAACATGGTTTCACACAACACGGCATTTTCTAGGAACCTATCTACCGTGTTGTAGAAGGGTTACCTGTACAATGATCGCTCGACTATTGATTGAGGATTAGCATCTTCCTAAATGCGACAACAGTGTTTATCGACAAAGCCATCTATCCAAAAGTAAGCTTCGTCACTGAAGATGATTTTTGTGGCGAAATCAGGGTCAACTTTGATAATAAATTTTAATAATTTCAACATGTTGAGCAACTGAGTATCTATGATGATATGCCAAACGTACCAATATCAGGTGACGATTGAACAACAAACATGGCGGCTGTGAGAATTGAAAGATCTATTGAACTCTTCTATTGGAAGACCCTATAGCTCCTTTCTAAGACGGAACCTTATTTCTTAATCATCTACAACTGTGTTCACCCTTCTTTCTTCCATTCAACGAAAAGTCTTACTGTACTAATCTCTAGGGAAGCGGATTGTAGATGTTTTCTTTTTTTTTTTCTTCCAATGAAACGAGTCCGCTATTCATCAGCTTCGCTGTTCCTCAAGAAATCTAAGAAATCCGGTGAATTGTTCACACAGGTAAAGCAAAGAGGAGGAAACAACCGACGCTGTTGAAAGCAATTCGCGGGCAAACTGTCGCGTATTTGCACCAAACTGAAAGGACTCTCGGGTGCTAATGCAACCGAGGTCCTCGTTGATTAAAGGATCGTGCTCGAGAATGCACCGATGGGTCCTGCGCGGTCATCAATTATTCATGAGCACCGTGGAAAACTGTGTTGCGCCATTCTCGATCGCTGTTAAGCACGTTATGCAAACGTTTCGAACAAATAACTTGGCACGAAGAATTTTAACGATGCTTCTGAAGTACCAGCCTAACTGGACACAATTTCTCCTGGACCGATGGTTTATTCCAAATAACGACTGATGAACTACCATTCGTTAGACTTTTCAATCTTCTCTATTCTATGGTTGCACACTCTCGTCTATAAGTCATTGAACACTCGTTACTTTTAGTATAAAATATTTATTACGATTACTTTGCTGTATGGTTTTACAAAGACACAATAATTAATCTTCTTTTATTATGTAAATAATTAGCGAGTGTTACTTTCATTTTGTAAGGGATTTATGAATTTAGTTTTAATTTAAAGGTTCGACAAATTATGTATTGAATGAAATACAAGAATTGTCACAATCAATTTTACTGTGAGTTTTCCTGTGAGGATTTTAGAGTACTTGTTGACCTAACTTGCAGCAAGATAGAAATATACTTTTTTGAAATGTAAACTGTACTGATATAAATTAACTTCAATCTACAGAGCAGACTATTCCATATATTTCTATTTTATTACCTTAATGCTAATGAAAATGTTTTTCTTTTTTTTTTTAAAGGTAAAATTGGCGGATTCATGCCATATATAAAATTTTTGTACACAATAATCAAGAAGAAGAAATTTGTTGTTTGTGTATTGAATAGTAAAAGAATTTACAGTATTATAGTTTGTAAATTATTATTCGACGCGACAAAAAATTAGGATATTCGCGTAACTTTTTTTATATAAGTTTACACTTGTGAAAATTGCCGTGAAAACTGCTGAAAATAAAATTCAGCATTGGAAGAAGCTTGTGCAAATATTAAGACGTTTAAACGTTGGTGTATAAAGTTCAAGATTGGTGGATTTTTTTGGAAAATGAGCTAAGGGTAAACGTTAAAAATAAAAACTATCGAAAATAATCCACGATAAAGAATATAAAATTTTCCAACATCAAATCTTTCTTCAATATACGATCATCTTTGCAAATACTTCAAACATTGTTTTAATTAATAAAATATTCTGAAAATATGAATTCAGCATTGAAAGAAACTTATGTAAATTTTAAGACACAGTCGTTTCTATGTAAAATTAAAAATTGGTGACTTTTCATTGAAAAATGAGCTAAAGGGAAAGAATTCAAGACAAATTATTGAAAACAAATCATCGTAAAAAATATGAAATTTTGCAACATCAAACATTTCCAACAGACTACCATATTCCCAAATACTTCAACTATATTTTTTAATAAAAAAATTATTCTGAGAATATGAATTCAGCATTGAAAGAAATTTATGTAAATTTTAAGACACTTTTTGCCGTGTAAAGTTGAAGTTTGCTGACTTTTCATTGAAAAATGAGCTAAGAGGGGAAAAAACGAACAAGACAAAAAAAACTACCATTTTCCTAAATACTTCAACTATTTTTTTAACAAGTAAATTATTCTGAAGGTAGGACATTGTAAAAGTAACATTGAAAGAATTTTTGAATATAAAAATTAGTAATTTTTACATACTTCGAACAATGAAGCTAATTAGTCGTTGAAAAAAGCGTACAGAATCGTATAGAAATTATTTCCATTAAATACATTATTATTATTCTTTTTAACTCCTTGACCTATAATATCATATGAAACTCGTGGTAAGGAATTTAGTCGAAACATACAAACTGCGAGTGAGGGTCGTGTTACGTTTATCGATTCAAACGTAAGAAACACGAATCAGATTCGTTTATTCTAGATTTTGCTAAACCTAAATAAAATATACATAGATCAATATGTGAAACGATTTTTACTATCAATTGTAGCACATGTCATTGCAACTTAAATCATAATGCAAGGGATTAACACGTTAAGCGCGGAGCTGATCTTCCTCTACTTTACGTTCAGGCGGCAATCATTCATCGTGTGTTAGATTATAGAGTATAGATAAACCTAATCACGGTCGCTGCCGAAACAAAGAGTTCACTGTCAGGCCCCAAGGATTGACGCCGCGTAAACGGAAAGCTCACTGTCAGTCCCTAGGGACTGACGCTGCGTTTAACGCGTTAACAAACACAACGTATCTGAAGTTTCATTTCAAAAAACAACGTTCCACATTCACCAGCAAGTTTTACTGACTCTACAGTTAGGATTCCACCTTGCCACCCACATCGAGAACACTTTCACCAAAAAAAAAAGCTCACGTCAGATACGTCTGGTCATGTATCTGATCCAATTATATCACTTACAAACATTTCAAATCATCTGTATCAGCTGCTACTGACGTTAGAAGATTGACTCTTTTTCACAGCTATCAGATATCCTAAACACTATCTTCCTAAACTCTCGACCAGGCGGCACACTCAATCGTCTCGTTCTGTTTGAACAATGGGAACAAAAACATCTCCACTTTGTCTCGACAACTGCAACGCGGTAAACACTATAAAGCCGAGTGGCGGCATCTATCATTCTAATAACGCGGCACTGTTCAGGCACGAAATCGAATTCAACGTGCAGGCGCGCTTCATACATTCTGAATAAACAACGCATGGCCGAACGAGAGTAAATATTTCCATTGCGTCCATGCTTCTCCCTCTCTCTCTCTTTCTCTGTCTGTCTGTCTGTCTGTGTGTATGTGTGTGTGTGTCTGTGTTCAGCGTTAACGAGTGACTAAAAAACTCTTGGCAATCAGCCAAGCGACCTGACTGATCTGTGTAACTCAAGCTGTTTCTGATCGAGGGACTCGTGAATTCAAGTGGACTACGTTGTTACGGATTTTTAGTTCACCTTGCGAAACGTTCAATTGCTACCTGTTTTATTCGATCTTCTAGAAGCTGACAGACTTAACTGAGGGAATTTGTGAACCTCATTTGTCTATTCATCCTTTGCCTTATGATTTATTAGGCATTATGTATACAAGATATCCCACGCAACTGGAACAGGTTGTACCTCCTAAAATGTTGAAAATAAAACAAGATGTTATAAGTAAAAGTTAAATGGTATCAGACGGTGCATAATATGCAACTAATTTTATGCACTTTTGTGCATCGATACATCAGAAAAATGCAACCTAATGAAGAACTTGTCGGTGTAAAAAGAGTAAGATATAAGTTAAATTCGAAGTTGACAGAGTTAGCTGAAGAAGCTTACTGCGGATTAGTATACCGTGACCCTGCGACATTTATCGTTTCTCTGTAGCAAAGTTGTTACTCATGTGCTTATTTAAATTCTACATTTCCCATGCCCTTTTTTTATACAGGGTGGGGCAATAACTATTAGCACCTCAGATATCTTCGAAACTATAAGTTTCACAGAAATATTTGCTGAAATAAAATTGCACAGTACGAAGGGGGACATCCGGTGGCAATAATAGTTTTTTTGTAGGTGGAGGCACTTCGGAAATTTGAAGATCACCTCCATTTTTTTAAATGGATCAGTATATTTGTGCTTCCTTATCATGATAGAGGATTTTAAAACGAGTTCAACGACCTATTACTTAAGGCCATTGAAGGTCATAGAAAGTAGAGAAAGGCGATAATACTTACGGTTTTGGTAGTAAATGAAACATACGTTTATAGTAGGTGTTCGAAATGATGACCATCACTGTCAATGCACCATTGGATTCTTTTTACTATTGATTCACTTACAAGTCTTACAGCGTCAGAATTTATTGACGCACAGGCTGCAATAATTCGCTGTTGCGTACGAAAGGTACGTTTAAAAAAAAAGTACAAGTATGTTTCATTTACTACCAAAACCGTAAGTATTATCGCCTTTCTCTACTTTCTATGACCTTCAATGGTCTTATGTAATAGGTCGTTGAACTCGTTTTAAGATCCTCTATCGTGATACGGAAGCAAAAATATACCGATCCATTTAAAAAAATGGAGGTAACCTTCAAATGTCCGAAGTACCTCCACCTGTAAAAAAACTATTATCACCACCGGATGGCCCCCTTCGTACTGTGCAATTTTATTTCAGCAAATATTTCTGTGAAACTTATAGTTTCGAAGATATCTAAGGTGCTAATAGTTATTGCCTCACCCTGTATATACAGGTTCAAGAGGTGATTCCTTATTCGGAGGATAGAGAACGTGAGCAAAGTTAAATTTAAAGTAATTGAGGTTAGGATTCGTCGCCCCGCCGACCCACGAAGCTTCCAAGTAAAAAGTTCATTCCTAGCTAGAGTTAGGAGGCATAAAGTGTCTTCAGAGTATGGTTAATGGTTAATGGCTGGAAGCTATTTTCAGGAGCTAACTAAGAACGCTCGTCGTACTCGTTTTCAGATTGAGGTTGAAGATCCTGTTGAAAAAGAAGATGAAAGAAAAAGAAATGCCAAAATGACAATGTGAAAAATTGTGAGCTACGAAAATTTGCAAAACTTGCGATTCAACATGGCATCATTTCTTTGCGGAGATGGAAAACGCAGGAGATCGACGACTTGTTTCCAAATTAATTTCACGTTCGAATCCTCTAATAGAAATCACGCGCAGCATTTGAAATCGACGATCGTTGCGAGTGGGAAGGGAATAAAAATCGCCGCGAATGAATACGAGTTTTCGAATGTTCATTCGTGTGAGCGGTTGATCGAGAGAAACACAACAGGGAAATTCAGCGGGGAAACGTGATCGTGCAGCAACGTGAACGGAAAACAGTGGGAAACCGCGGATAATGGCTAAAAGCCACGGAAATTTAACAAAGCACAGTGCACACATGAATCTCCATGAACGAAAAATACTCGAGAGGATGGAAATTTTAGGATTTCCTTTTTTTTTTTTTTAATGAAACGAGGTTCGTAGAAAATTGACTGTTTATCTTTTGTTGCAAAAGAGGGTATTGGCAAAATGGAACTGCAGGGATTAACTTAATAGTAGACCTTAAGTAAGTGGTTTAGGGATATACAGTGACTCATATAACTGATCAAATATTTCCAATATTCAAGAAAATAGCAACACACAACGACTGCTCTCTTTTTCTTATACCCAACACTCTTCTGTTCAATATTGTGAACTCTTAATCCTCATTAATTGACAATCCCTACTCGAGTAGAATGAACATTATTTAAAAAAATAATATCCAAGTACCATTTGATCAATTTTTTAAGTTTGTATATTTTAGTGAATTATTTATACATTATATTTCAGGCAAGTGTATTTTTTTTTATTCTTCTGAGCACATTATTATATGTTTCTTATAATTTATAGAAGAACTGAGTTGAAATAGTCATTTTTAGTTATGAAATCGAAGGATTTCATTGAAAAAGCAAAAATTGCAGAGTTATTGCAATCTGGGTGTTCATAACCCTGTGTGATCGCGAACAAAATGCAATCAGATGTGCCAGCAAGTTAGAAAGAATCTTTCGAAAAGAAATAAAAGAGGGCAGAAAACCAAATGGAGTTTTACCACAAAGCAAAGATTAATTCGGCCCGTATGTAATGGTAATGTTGATAATGCTGTCAAAATGAAGCAGCACTTACACACCCATTGCAGTATTAATGTTAGAGCTTCGTTCATAATTCCATCTCTCTGAATAAAAGATTCATACGAAAGAAAAAACACAAATAGAGGTAAAATTTGAAGTTCACACACATCAGATGTTCATAAGTATTAAAACACTCATTGTATTAGCAAAGAAATATCTCTCAAACTCCTGAAAATCATTAATTCCTAAAGCAACCCCTCTAAAAACCACTTTCTCTCTTTGAACGCGTGTGTTTCTGTTCATAAATACTATTACAGGACACCCTTTATATAAGATCGTAAAGAAATGTCTCTCAACGTCTACGAATCTCCTAAAGTAATCCCTTTAACAACCACTCTCTCTCGTTGAACAAGTTTTTGTTCATAAATATTCGTATATCTATTACATTCGCAAAAAAATGTTTCTCAACGTCAACGAATCTCTCATTCCTAAAGCAACCCCTCTAACAATCACTCTATCTTACTGAACACAGTTGTTTCCGTGAACAAGACTGCATGCAACGAGCCTAACACGTGGCTTCCTAGAGCAGCGTCAGATTGCTGAGGTATCGTGTTGCCGAGCGACGCTTTCCGACGCCATTATCACGCAGTTGCACCTGACACGTTTCATCTCCGTTTAGGTGACGACGTAGTTGTCGCCTGACGACACAGATAACATCGATGCTGTACTCGAACACGCTTGTTTATCAGCGAGCGTACGCTTTGGCGTTTGGTCAAGTAGCAAGGATCAAATGACAACAGAAGCGTTATTCTGAGAATTTTTAGGATATTTTTCAGCGTTAACACACCTCTACCACCTGTACAAGCGATGATTGATCCTAGATTTCATCGTTTTTATAATTTTCTTGTTATTTGTGCAATTGTAAAGAGAATAATGTAAGTTTCAGAAGCTATACTGTTCCAAAAAGTGCTCTGAAGTGACAGACACAGTTGCATCTAACTCGTTTCATCTCTGTTGAGTCGATAACGTTAATGCTGAAGTTGTAAATGCTTGTTTATCAGCGTACGCTTTGGCGCTTGGTCATGTAGCAAGGATCAAAAGGCGACAGAAGCGTTATTCTAAGGTTTTCGAGGATCTTTCTCGACGTTTCAGTATCATTACCACCTGTACAAGCGATGACTAATCCTAGATTTTATCGTTCTTATAATTTTTTTTCCGTTATTTGTACAACTGTAGATTTAAGAAGCATTACTGCTCCAAAGAGTGTTCTAAAGTGAGAGATCTAGAGAAAGTTTTTCCAGAAGAGTAATGGTTTCTTTAAAGTGGTGTGTCCTTGAAGAAGTATTTCTCTGGATGCTACAGATGCTCTCAGTTGGGTACCAAGAAGCTTTGAATCCTCGGGAAAGTTCTCTTTTAAAGGAAACTACCTCTTTCTGCTTTTAGATGTCGCTGTGTATCTGTCTGTCGGTGTTAAACCTTCGATAAAGTGATTTTTCTAAACATGCTACTACATACAGCTTTTAAATATCACTCTGTGGGTATTTGATAATAATACACCTTCAAGCAAGGAGATTTTTCCAAGGAATACTATTGTTCGCTATCAGATGTCGCTGTGTATGTACTTGGTGATAATAAATATTTGTCAAACTAGATTGCTACTTGAACTAATTATAAAATTCTTGCTGAAAAATTCACAGAAAGTAGTCGAACCTTAATTAAAAAGTTGGGATGAAAATTCTAACTCTCTTGGATTACGCTTCCCCTTACATATATTCTCCTTCATAAATATTAGGACACTCGAATGTGAAGCATACTGAAATTTAAAGAAATTTAAAGAATTCTACTGGTATCTATCGAAGTTGATTAAACGCTGCTGGAATCTACCAAAATCTATTAAAATCTACTGAGATCTGCCGAATTCTAATTCAATCTACTATGTTCTACTAATATCTATTGAAACTTCTTACAGCCTACCGATCTTGTCATAAACCTACTAATATTTCCTAAATTTCACTAAAAGTTTCTGAATTTTAAAATTGTAGTTTGCTAAATTTTACTAAAATCTACTTATTGAACGTGAAACAAGACTTATTATCGTTACAAGTTTAATACAAAATTATCTGGCGCATAAAAGGCATTGCAAAAAGTATTCTAAAAAGAGATGATTCTAAAATAAACATAAAATGAACCTAAAATTATTAACAAAAGAATTGATTACGTTATTGCTAATATATGACGCTAACTTTGATAATATTTTCTGCTCGACCACAATAGATGTCTTAATACATGGTCTTCGAATAAGGGCGATAGAACTTTGAATTGAAATAAAACAAAAAGTACGGAAGACAATCTAGTACTTACTACTTTATCTTAAAGTACATAAATGGTATTATATAGGAAATACAATATCCTATAAATGACCACCACGATTGTGTTTGATGGAGCAAATACGACAAACCCGATTTTCGATGATTCTGACATATAAATCTTCTTACCTATAACGCAAATAATGTTTGCTTTGAGATCATCTTTGTAATGAACAAGAGCCTTAACATGGCCCCACAAGGAAAAGTCTAATGGCGTCAAGTCGCAAGATCTTAGTGACCAGTTGACAGACGCATTTCTCGATATAATCCTATAGTTAAACTTCGAGCTTAATAAAACGATAGTTACAGCGGAAGTGTGGCATGTGGTACCATCTTGTTCAAACCACATTTCAGACAAAATAAATCCACCGAATTCACGCCAAAGAAAACATGAAATCATCAAAAGGTAACACTTATCAGTAACAGTCACAAAAAGTAAGGACCAATGATTCCACCAGTAGAAAAACCATATTGTATGATATGGTATTTCATGTATAATATCGTCGAATGTATTTTAAAATAAAGTAGTAAGTACTAGGTCACCTTTTGCACTTTTCGTTTGATTTGAATTCAAAGTTCTATCGCTCTTATTGGAAGAACCTATACTTACAAACAGCAATGTATATTCTTGGTGACTCTACATTCTTGGAAGACTAGGCAGGCACTTCTTCGATCATATTAAAATTCACAGACAATCGGCGCAGAAAAAATTTGAATTTTAATCAGAGCGACGGAATAAAAATTCCATCCTCCTTGGACTTCAGATTCCTGTTACATACACACCTGGTGACTCTAAATTCTTGAGAGACTAGACTTCTACTTCAACTAAATTAAAATTCATAACCAATATTCCTAGAAAGAATACCAATCTTACTTCGAATCGTGAAATAAGAAATCTCACCTCCTTTACTCCTGAGATTCTCTTTCGTATGTACACTCCAGTCCACAAGTCACCGGACATTTAATAAAATTAGGATTGGAACTTAGAAATTCTAGTTTTTACTATAATTTCTCGAACAGTACATTCTTCTTTCGCAGTACTAACCAGAGCTTGAACATTTTTTTAATAAATAGTTCTTTTGTAGAAGTATTCATAAGGATCATAGGCATTATTAAACTAAAAATGAAGCAGATCGAATGATGCAGCTTTCCTAGCACAATATTTGTCTCTGTTTGGCGAAAAACCTTTCTTAAATTGTTAATAAACACTTAACCATGCTACAGATATATTCTTCAGTCAATTTTGAACTGTCTAAACAAACGAAATGTGTATACATAACAACATCAATCACCTGATATGCTATTTCATACATAACCGTATACTGTATACTTTATGAATCAATAAACAATTTGCAATTTTTATTTAAAAACCCGTGTTTTCTATCAAAATTACTTCTTGTGTGAAATTTGAAACACCCTGTACAAGCAAACTCAGCTCCCACTAGAGCGCCTCGTGGTTCTGGAAAAAGCGCGCCAAGTGCGTAAAGGACCCGTGAAGGCCAAGCAAGGAAATCCCTGATTGGTTAATACCAACGTATCACTTTAACCAATCAGGAAATTTAAAGAAAGTCACAGCGAAGATGAAAAAAAACTCGCGCAGACAAATCAGTCATTTGCCAACCTCCCGAGCCATCAGTTCAATTAAACAGACTTCATAACATAAACTGCTTGGGCGTCTTTTATCCAGATCACTGTCCATTCCTTGTATCCACAATGGGTTTACTGTTCTCTGATTCCGAATAGAACAGTTTCCCCTATTGCTGAGCAATACAAATATACGTGCAAATGTATACAGGGTGTTTCCTGTAACGTTACTCACGATTTTTCACCTACTTGCAGCCATCTGACAAAAAAAGTTTAGAACAAGAGTTGTAGGGTATGAAGTGCACAATAGATATCAGTAAAAAAAATTTCGAAAACAGTTTATTTTTATGGCGAAGTCAAGGTCACCTTGGGTTTTACAAATAGGACCATATATTTTTTTTGTTTTCCATATTTAGAGGACATCGAGACGAATGCAAAACACGTATTGCATGATATTTTTATTAACATATTACTTGATTTACAAAAGTGGAAATGTGAAATATTTTGGTTAAGGTGGAATGCATTTCGAACATGTAATAAAATAAAGTGCATTTTTCTTATGTTTTAGTCACGTGTTTACATTCGGTGATCTCTTCGGCATCAAATAATGTTCACACTGTCAAAGTCAAATACGACGAAAAGCAAAATATTTCACATTTCCACTTCTGTAAATCAAGTAATATGTTAATAAAGATATCATGCAATACGTGTTTTGAATTCGTCTCGATGTCCTCTAAATATGGAAAACAAAAAAAATATATGGTCCTATTCGTAAAACCCAAGGTGACCTTGACTTCGCCATAAAAACAAACTGTTTTCGAAATTTTTTTTACTGATATCTATTGTGCACTTCATACCCTACAACTCTTGTTCTAAACTTTTTTTTGTCAGATGGCTGCAAGTAGGTGAAAAATCGTGAGTAACGTTACAGGAAACACCCTGTATAGTGATAATCCTGAATACTTGGAAAATAAGATCTACAGCTTCATCTAATCTACAAGAAATCTAATGATGAAGAAATAAAAATCTCAAAAAAGAATTCGAAATATCGTAAAGTATTAGAATATTCCACATCCCTCAGACAGAAGATTCTCTCAGCTTCTGTTCGTCAGAAAGTCACATCAACAAGACGTGCATCCTCTTATCGCGACGATCGATCCTTTAGCGGCGGTGTTTCTGACGTAAGCTCGCGACGGAAGCAATATCAACAGGTTGCAACGCGACGACGCGAAACAAGGCGAAGACACGACAACCCGTTACGTCTACGGATGCCTCGGATCGGCTCATTGCTTTATTAGATAGCTGCTAGCCTAATATCGTCCCGTGGATTTCAAGGCAGAATGTGACCTAAATACCAGTTCCTTGGTCATCTATTCAGTCACGCGATGACGCAAGAGTGGACAGTCGGTGGAAAATGATAGCGTGGAGCTCCGCATTCATCCGAGGAGGCGCAGCTGGAATACTGAAATTACTGTATAGCCTTCCCTTGGATTCGCTGATCCAGGGATTGAGGTTCCTATGAAAGAATCCCAGGTGCTCAAGGCTTCTGTAGTCTGTTCAGTTAGGTGATGTTAGATTAGGATAATCTATGGTACTTTGGAAGGTAAATTTGTTTAGGTGCAGTGATTGGAATGTTAAATCTACGGAGTGTGTACTTAGCAAGGATTTCGGATCTTTCTAATTATCGCGCTTTTAACGGGGTGTTCGAAATTCATTTATCTCTTGAATCGTGTAACGTTGGTTAATCTGGTAGATAAATGGAGAACTGCGGAAACTAAATTTATACGGATAGGGCGAGTGGAATGTTAAAGGGCATAGCCGAATAAGCATGATAAAAGTACCTCTAAACCAATTTGAACGTGGCATGTATCGATCGAAACATCGATAAAAAAAAAACCTCTTCTGCTAGGTTTGAACTCGGTATCTCTACTATTGCTGTAGTTACAGGGTGAAATGTAATTTACAGTTTAAGTCCCATTTCTTCTGTTTTATTAAATGGAAAATTCTGAAAAATATCGAAACCATTCTACTCTACTGGCTATGTATTTGTAATTTTTTTCAGAATTTTCTGCTACAAAACGGGACATTTCAAAATTTTAAAACTTTAGAGTAAAGTGACCAAGTTACACTTTTTACAGTAATTTTTTCAGATTTTTACACTTTTTAATATAATTTTTTCAAATTTTCCGAAATTTGAGTAGATACTGAAAAAAATTAAAAATCGATATTTCGTATTTTTCTGCTTGCAAAGTGACATACTGGATATATTTTATTCATTAAATGGATGTTACATGCATTTCCAAATACTCGCGCATGTTTTAAATGAGTCACTGATATTAATTTGAAAATATCTTATCTTTGATAAATCGGAATTCTCACGTATTTCTTGTATAAACGACGAACAGCAAACAATTTAATAGTAAATTTGAATAATATAAATGCGTTGCAGCAATCATAGTTCAAATTGTACTACCTTCCACTAAAATAGAGTCGCTTATGTCATTTAAAAAGACTTTATTTGTAAGCATTATACAATGCTGACATCTAGGCGTTGCATTTGGATGATTCTATATTTCAGAAATCCAATTCATCCAGGAAAAATTAATAAAGTAATAAAACTGCAGAGCATGTTAATCAAGAATTTTAGATAATATCCCAGAAAAGATTTATGGCTGTCCAGGTATTTTATGTCTGTTCAATTATACACGATGAAGTTTGAAACTCGTGGAAAATCAGAATTCATTAAGGTTAAGATGAGAAAATAATTTGTAAATTGTTTAACATTAAAAAAGGAGTGTAAGAAGTCGACTATTTATTCTCATCTATTCATTTAACTTACCGTTCGAATCGAGATCACAAATAGATCTAATCTCGAAATTAACAATACCCCTGACCTAACCTCAAAGTTCTATCAAAGAAAAAGAGGAACAACTGGCTGATTCAGCAGACGTATTCCAGTGGGTCTCGTCAAACTGTCAACGAATAATTCAAGTTCTAAAGGGGATTTCGTAACTCGTACAAGACACGTGCAAATGGGAAATGAACGGATTAAGCTCAGTTCACACGTGTCAGAAGCGTCGAAGAATGTAACACGCAAACGAGGTTGACACACTGATGAACGACTCGTAATTCTGCGCTAATTATACGCGTTCCCTTTCAAAATTAACCGTGCTTGCACGTTTATAACGCGGAAGGAAAGCTCGACAACGAGTCTGGCTAATAATAAGCGTACGTTATTCACGCGGAACAACGATCGAAAGCATGACCATTTCTCATGGTATATTTGTGGACATAAGAATCGTTCTGGACATAGGGAACAGAAAAGCTGTCGATGTATATTCCTGGCTTTCCTGTATTTATAGCACTCTGGGGATGTAACCTTTGTTTGGGTGCTGAGATATATAGATTTCGTTCGAGTGTGCAGGATTTCCAGGATTTTTAGATTAGGTTTAAATTTATACGAAAAATTTAACTCTTCACGGTCCACGATTTTTTCGCAAATTCACTATATTCGTAGTTTTATTATATTTTATTTTCTATATAAAAAAAGCGAATATATATATACATATATATATATATATATATATATATATATATATATATATATATATATATATATATATGTATTGTATCATACAATTATAATACAATGAAGAATATTCTTCCAATATATAGAATCATTACTAAAATATGTCGAGTCATACTCGACACAGGATTGCAAAGAACTTTCTTTGAATTTTATAAAAACTTTTATCAATATTTTCGAGGTTTTTATAAAATTTTATATCGATTTTACTCGAGATGCAGGATTTCCATGATTTTTAGGTTAGGTCTGGATTTATATCGAGAATTTAAGAAACCTCCTAGCACTTTATATCAAATTTTATCGATTACTTCAAGATCATTATGAAATTTTGTATTGGTTTTCGTTTGAATTACAGGATTTCCAGGATTTTTAGGTTAGGTTTGGATTTATACCAAGTAAACTTTATAAACATTTAGGCTAGGTTTGGATTTATACTCAGAATTCAAGGACCTTCCTTGAATTTTATACAAAATTTTGTCGATTTCTTGAAGATCTTTATAAAAACTTATACCAATTTTGTTCAAGTTGCAGGCTTTCCAAGATTTTTAGGTTGGGTTTGGATTTATATCGAGAATTTGAGAACCCTTCTTAAACTTTATGAAAACTTTTATCGATTTTATATCAATTTTGTTGAAGTTACAGGATTTCCAGGAATTTTAGGTTAGATTTGGATTTATACAGAAAATTTGAAGATATTCTTTAAACTTTATAAAAATTCGTATTAGAGAGGAATTTAAGTACATTAAAATACGCATAATTTTTGTAACTTGGAGATTTTCTATTTGCATTTTTGTTTTTCGAAGATGCGAGTGTTAAATTGGACATCCTCTATATGAGAAATAAATTGAAGAAGTAAATAAAAAACATATTTTCTCATTCTGCTTTTTCTACAAACTTTAGCTACTTTCAATAAAAAATTCTTTCTTATAATAACCAGCTTTTTTCTTCAACTGAAAAATCAGTAAACCTTTTATTTAAAAGAGTCTTCAGAAAATTGTATTCCCTCTTCTCTGCAATTAATTTAAAAATTAATTTTACTCGCGGTAGAAAAAAAGGAACACTTTTACGCAGAGAAAATAATATTCCTGCGAATTTCCTCCGACGTCGATTTTCGCGAGAATTTTTTCTTCTTTTTTTTTCGCGGAAGCAACAAATTTTTCGAGAGCTTCGCGGGAACACTAAAGGAAGAGGAATTTAATAAGAATCCTCAAAGGTAGTCTGAACCTTTCAAAGTGAATTTCCAAGGGGGGAGGGGCAACGTTTATCAAGCGAACGTGTCGCGAAGGACACGATCCTTTTTTTTTCAAGAAAAAAAGAAGAAGAAAAGATAGAAAAGGAAGGAAAAGCTTTGAAAAGCGCCGGTGGTCGCAGAAGAGAGATGGATGAAACAGTGTAAAAGAAGGGAGAGAGGGGAGAGCATAAACTCGTTCGCGAGAAAGAAAGAACGAGAAGAATAACGCTTCGCGAACCTAAACAAAAAAAAAGAAAAAAGAAAGGAGAAAGAAAGAAATATGGGAGAGAATGGAGAAACGCGACGTTGGAAAGGTGTTACGATTAAAAAACTTTTCCTTTTTTCTCTTTTTCCTTTTTTCAACTACGGAATAAAAGCCACGTGTAGTATGAATAAAGTTGAAACAGGAACAAAAAGCAGCTGCACAACAGGAAAAAATATTCGCTTTAAAGCTGGCCGGTGAAAATTCGATATACACTCGGTGAAGTTACAGCGGGATACGTATATTATAGCGAGAAGGAAAGAAGGGAAAATGAAACATGGTTTTCATTTCGACACAACGGTAGGGAAATGGTAACGTGTTTTTGCTCGTTTGAAAATTGAACCGTTTCCAGCCGAATGGAAAATCTCCTGTTTAATTTCAATAGAGCCAATAAATGTAACTTCGTGCAAGGGGAAATGTTTGATTGAAATATTCGACGGTGAAGGAGATTCGATTTCAGTTTTATCGGAGATGAACTTTACGTAGAAATCCACGTGTTCTCAGTGTTAACGGATTCGTTTTGCGAGAAGACGAATTGTGCTTTCGAATTTAATTATTTTAGTACTTTCAATTACTGTAGACACTCGTATTACGCAAGTTCTTGCAACGCGAATTCCTATAACGCGGCAAAGATATTACGACTACCGTTTTCATACAACGCGATTCTTCGTACAACGTGGCAAATAATAAAACATAGAAATTACCTGTATTTAACCCTTTGCGGACGAATATGTCGGCATATAGCCGCCCATGCGTATTTATCGTTTTTATGCAATAAGGCATGTAAGTCCGTAGTAAAATATAGAGTCAGAATACATCCTGTAGAAACGAGAAAGAGATTCAGCAATTCTCAGAATCCAAATCTTACTTCCCTTTACATTTTATAAAAACTTGATTACGAATATCTTAGCTTGCTTTTCTTTCTGTGCTGTCAATCTTTCACTAAGGCCAACACAACGTCTAATTCGTATAAAAATTTATCTCTACATTTATAGTGTTTACATATATAAGATTTTTATATATTTATATATACTATATATAAAATATCCGAATATTATTGTGACACCTGTTCCGTCCGAAGGAACAGAAAGCCGATCGATCTTTTGTTTGGCACGGTTTATGACACGATCGCGAAGAGAGGCTATTTTTGAGACAATGAATTCATGTATTGTTCGCATTGTTGTGTATTTCTCGCCGAGAGAAATTAGTTTTCTTTACAAAACGGTCGCGTAAAGTTCATTTTCGTTTTCATTAGCCGAAGACGTGTTATAAAACGAACGGTTTCCTAACGGTCATTTCGACAACGGATTCTCATCATGTAAAGAACCGTTGGATCGGTCCTGGCGGAAATTCCAGGTCGTTGCCAAACCTTCGGCACATCGCGCGTCTAAGCAGGTATCGCTCCACTTTTCCAGAAAAAAGAGCGCTAAGGGCGCACTGGAAGGGTGTTTACGATTTCTGTTAAACATGCTGATTGGTAATTAACATTTCAGTAGCTACCAATCAGCGTGTCACCCTCTTTAGCAGCGATCGGGCAAACTGCTGAAGAGGATATTCGTTCGTTGACATTCATTCGAAACACATTCGTTCGTTAGACTCCTTCTTGCGAAGTCGTTACATTCGTTCGTTAGATTCGTTCGTTAACAGTCTATCGAGACACGTTCAATCGTTAGAATCCATCGTTCATGATTTCTAACGTATCTCTACTTTATTCTTTTTATCGTCAATCGTTCGGGACGATATTAGAATCTTCCTTTCATTTCTTCACCGTCGCGCTTTCTCGAGACGGATTCCAACCTTTGTTGAATCCAACGTACGGGTATTCGACGGTAGAACACTCGATTCATTGTGGTCTACCATTTGTTCGAATTAGTTGCCCAATATTAAATTGGCGGGTAACAGTGCACTGCGTGAGTATTCGTTCTGTGGAACCACGTAGTCGACACCCCCACATGGACATCATCTATGCACGCGACAACAACAATTATTCGAGAAAACAATAGAATGTACTAATCTGGCAAAACACATTTTCTATATGCAAAAAGATTTTTAGTTTTTATAACACATACATCAAACAAGTATTAACTTTTGGTAAAATGCGTCGATAGCTCTATACCCTAGCAACGTTCTTCTACGTTCTTCATTCTTCATTCTACAGGCAGCTCCGTCCACAAAGGATTAAGAATGAATGAACTTAACCTAACACCTTATAGAGTTATGATGATCTTTAGAAATATAAAATTAAAAATGTAATTTCTAAAAATAATTTCGAAGAAGTTGAAGAATAAAATAATAAAACATCAAAATTTTATATAATTATTCTTTTAACATATGAAATTAAAATTTTTGAGAAGTATAATTCCTAAAAGTGATTTCAAAGAGGTTGCATAGTAAAACAGAAAAACATCAAAATTTTATATAATTACATTGATTTATTTTAAAATATAAAATTAAAATTAGCATTTTTTTAAAATATAAAATTAAAAATATAATATCCAAAAGTAATTTCAAAGACGCTGAATAATATTAATCTTGTGTTTTTAAAGTATAAAATTAAAATTAAAATTTTTTCAAGATATGATTATGTTCAAATATTTTGAAATATGATTATATTCAGATTACAATTTCTAAAAATAATTGCAAAAAAGTTAAATAATAAAATGAAGAAGCTTTATAAATTTATAATATTATACTGACCTTTTTAAAATATAAAATTGAAATATAATTTGTTTAAATATAATTTCTAAAAGTAATTTCAAAAAAGTTGAACAACAAAATAATAAAACTCAAAAATTTTATATAATTATAATCGTATTGTCAAGGTATAAAACTAAAATTAAAACTTGTTTAAATATGAAATTCAAAATATAATTTCTAAAAACAATTTTAGAGAAACTGAATAATAAAATAAATAACACTTTAACCAGTTTACAGAAAATTTCGTAAATACAATATTAATACGTTATAGTGAATGCAATCGTATATAATGCTTCATACAAATAGATAGTTAGGTTATGTTTAAAAAATTGTATGATTACCAATTTTCTAAAAACAATTTTAAAGAAAATTATTAAAAATTATTCGTTCGTTTTATAAGAAATTTCGTGTATACTGAATTCATCAGGACATTTCATACAACCTCATAAATCATTCGGGATGGGCAATATCGAAAAGGACGAAGTCTAATCTCATAAATATATTACCAACAGCTCGCCTTGGAAAATGTCATGAAACTAATCGTCCCCGCTGACATTTCCGACGATAGTACTTAAAGTAACAGAATAAGAGTCTTCTTCAGATTGGAAGTTTCTAACCTAGATTCTCAGGACCTCGAAAACTTATGGCACCAGCTTTCTATTAGCACGAGGAATCATTAGACTTTCTCAAAGAAATACATACCAACAAATCGAATTTATTGTTAAAAAAAAGAAGTTATTTTTATTGAAAAATAATAGATAATTTAACTTCTAATTTGAAAAATTCAGTACGTAGATATAAATCTCACATTATCGCCAAGCAAATAATACCAACAGGATAAATTCAGAAACAAATCTGTAGGCTGTATATATGTTTGCTAGAAAATAGCGAAATCTGGTGAAAAATAATTAGAAACCTGTTTAACTTAACCTCAAATTGAAGTAACGTTTGGAACCCATAATTTCTGACTTTTTTCTGGAGGAATGAAAAAAGATATTAGTGTCAATCTTAGTGTACTATATTTTAGAATACCTTTACTATCAAACTGTATTTTTATTTATTAAATTAATTAAAACTCTCACAAATTAGATATATTTTTGCAACAGAAATCTTTTTTATCAGAAACATCTATGTTCAATTTAAAACTCCGAATATTAATATTTCAAGCTATAAGCAAATTCAACTCTTCTTTGTGTTTAAATCAACATAGAACGTATTTACTTTTAAACCCTTTTCACTCGAAGCTTTTGTGATGAAGTTGAATTTTTTTTTTAGTTTCTTTTTAGTATAATTACTTGTATTTCGCTTATGGTTTCATCGATTAAAATTCGAAAAATCCAATGATACTGCTCGAATTTACAGCTACTTGTGATTCTGTAGCCTTTCTCATCGTTTCTGAATTTTATTCTTTCTGATCATTCCTCAGAATCTGTAGCATCTGTCTGAAATCTGTTTTCCTATGTGCTGTCAGAATCCGTTTCACTTTTTACTGTTATCCTAATCTTTCGTTTTCTTATATCAATTATTTCTTTCAAATCTCTCATTTGTGAAATTATTGATTTGCTCTTTAAAAAATTGAAAATCGATCTTATTTTCGCTGTTACTAATTCCGTCATTTGGCTTGATTTTTATAAGCTTCAAAGACAGACTGATGCATGAAATAATAATTTTTATTAAACACAATCCTGTATTATGCAGTGCGTATATGTGAAACATTTAAAACGTAAAAAAGAACATCTGCTTAGAAAGAAAACAGTTATTACCGACCCTTAATTTTTATTCGAGTTGCTGTATCGAATCAAGTGGTGATTGAGAGTAACCTTTCAAGTGCAAAAGGTTAAAAATAAATTTTTAAATCATCTTTTATATAACTTTGATATAAGAAAAATTTTTTCTTTGAAAATAATCATTTAGAGAATTGAAAAATTCTGTGAAAGCTTCATTTTTCAATCTTCTCTTTCTGAATATATTTGGAGAATTGAATGAAAATTCCGCGAGAGTTTAGTATTATCAATTGAACAAGAATCTACGGAATTTAGCTCGCACATTTATTAAGCCCAGAAAACCAGGAAGTGTAAGAAATTTCAATTCAAAATTAGGTTGAAATTAATAATTGAAAATTATTAACTTTTTCGTAGTCTAGAGAATTTAAATTTTACCGTTTAATTGTACATCGATATAGCCTAGTGAAACTGTTCGAACGTTGGTAGATCGTTGAAGTTTCGAAACTTTTAAAATAACGTTTAAGGTAATTTATAAAAGCTTTAGGACATTAAAAAAAAAAAAAGAAAAAACAGGTATCGTTGTTCCTTAACTGTCACTTGTCACAACAAAACGGCAACTTGAATGCAAAGGGTTAAACCTCCTTTCCAAAACAAATAAAAATTCTCTTACGCGAAATTATAAAAAGTAAATTAAAATCGATTTGCACATGAACGGCGTGAAAATACATTTCGAGATGTTCGAATTGCTCCTATATGCATCAGCTTTCACACGAAACGAGCAGGAAATATTCACAGATGGAAAAATCAGTCGATTGTCCAACACTCACCGCGAAAAACAAATAAACTCGAAAAATGACAAAAAAGAGAAGAAAGGAAAAAAAAGATTGGTTTCTGTAAACGGAAGACATTCAATTTCGAGGCATTTCATGCGTTTGTACGAGGCGATTCGTTCGCGCAACGCGCCTGGCACAATGGCGCGTGTGCAGAGACATTGTTCCCCGCTTATTTCTACCCTTTAACTCGCCATTGTCGCCGTTAAACGGGACGCGAAATTCTCGATGCGATAAAACCGACACGCGGCTCGGTTTAATCGACGCGAACCGTCGATTTCGCAACGATTCTCTAATTATAGTAGCTGGCTAGTTTTGTTGCTGTTAACCTACAAAAGCGTGAAACCTCCACGGGAATCCGGAAAATGGATTCTAAGAGACTGAAGAATTTACTTATCTGTTAGCTTATTTTTTTCATTTTTCAGTAAAAGAAGAAATGACTGTAGCATTTAATATATAATAAATAAAATGATATTAAATTATACGCTACCAAAGTTTTATAGAACAGCTTTTTCAATTGGAAAGAACAACTGGAATAGTACATTTTAAATTAATTAATTCGGTTGTTTCAGAAACGTTATAATTTAAAAGAGAAATTTTTCTAGATTTTAAGGAGAAAGATAGAAATTGTTTAAAAATTAGTGAAAAGTATATTTAAGAAGGTAATTATATATGTAGAAATATTCAAAGTGCAATGACATATTTGCATTTTAACTGTTTTCTTTCTTTTTTCTTTGTGTGCGGAAATAGTGTGAAATTCCTAAAAGTTTGAAATAATTTCCTGAATGTTTTAATAATACAAATTAAGTGCATAAGTGAAAACTGATAAAATAATTGAGTGAAAGTATTCCCATAGCTACTTCCACGTATACAAAGTTTGTCATTAATGATATTATTGTTATTATCACACATATCGTCATAAATATTATTAAACTTATTAATATTGTTACAAATTATAAGGTTTAATAAAATTATGCATTTTAGGTGTATGTAATATAATGTACGTCAATTTGGCCAAATTTATAGCTATATAGGAAATTGAACGACAGGAAATATTTTTGAATAATTCAGTAAAAATTCGATGTCTGTATAGTGAATGCAGTTAGTTTCATTCCTCTAGAATTGAAAGTTGATTGACAATTTTTCGTTCGATTAGAACTTAGACCACGTGATCATTGCTACTAATTCATCTTACACGATACTTATTAAAATTTGTAAAGCTTCAAATTATTTCTAAATCAACGTATGAGTTATAGTAACTATTGTTATTCGTTTCATATAGTATGCAAAAATACCATCCAAAAAACTCTCGTTCAAGAAGTTTCATTCACATCGAAATCTAACATTTGATCTCCCTCTCGTTTAAATTCTCATATTGTTTAAACTGTTAAACGCAAGTAAAATATATATTTATTAATATATAATTATTACATATAAAATAGCGAAAAATGTCTCACATGGAGTTGATGAGTTTCGAAAGGGGGACATTCTGATGTTAATAGTCCTTTTATAGTTGATAATATTTTAAAGATTATATGCAAAATATCTACATTGTTCTGACAAAGTAGATAAAAATTAAACGCCTTAGTAATCTGTGTAAAAGTATATCTAACTCAAAACTACCGAAAATGCAACATATGTCACTTTCGAAACAATTGAATAGAAAAAGAATATTGCAAGAACAGAGGAAATTTTTTTTAGAAACTAAGATAAAAATACAAATGAATTATTCTTTAATTCTAGGAAGAAAAGCAAGAAATAGTGTTGGAAGCAAAGGATTTAATATCCACCGGTTTTATTTACCAAATATTGAAATATATTTGAAGAAAAAATATTTTTCTTAAAAAAGTTAATGAATTACTTTATTTATGAACTAACAGAAACAGTAACTTTCGAATGAAAAGTGAATGGTTACTTTTCCAAGAAAAGCTGGAGAACTGTTTGCTTAATGTAATTGCCAGTCGGTAATTTTTCAAGAAAACAGGAGCAAAATGATTGAAACGAATCCTTCCCAGCGAGAAGAGAAAATAGATAACAGCCACCAAGCGAAGAAAATAAACCTTTCATCGCGGAAGGGAAAATATTTCGAAGAGAAGAATGGCGGACCAGTTACCGCCGAAGTGAATTTCACTTATTTTTCGAAATTATCGCGGTTCCCGTACAGCGTCTCGGGAATGGAACCTGAAAGTTGGGAAATTCGAAAGGGCACAGTTGATTCAATTCTATTCGACCGACTAGCGGACGCCCTTGCAACTTTTCTCCAACTTTTCGACGAGAATCGCAACTTTTCTAAGGAAACGACTTCAAAGCTACTCTTCCCCCCACCACTACGCCTCCCGAAATAAAATTCCTCCTTTTCTCGTTTAAAAAATTCAATCATCGAGAAACTCTTCCATAGAAATCTACCAAATGGTAAAATTAACATGAATTTTCGCCCATGAAACACGTAATCTTCGTCTAAAGTACATTTTTAATAATGTAACCTAACCTAACCGAGAGTAAATTTTAATTATCTTCCTACGTCCCTCTGAAATTTCTGTTAGGAAACCTTTTCGTTGCCGTAACTGTTTTAATCATGTAAAATAAAAAATATGTTTCAATTAAATGTGTCATGAATATGAAAAAAAAAATTAGTATAGCAGCCAATATTGATAATTTGATGTGTAAAATTGACCTTTTGTTTATACTTTTTGGTTAAACTTGCATGAAACACTGCTACTTTGTTTCTCTTTTCTCACAAAGTGGTTCATACTATAGTCATTGATGTAAAGTTTAAGGATTTCTTTCGTTTTTTTATTTCCGAAAATCCTACAATGAGTTATGTTGTCCACCATTTTCATCCTGTATTTTGTAAGCAGTATAGTAAACGCCATCATGGCCACAAATGGCGTCACAGCAGAAACCACAGAATAAATTTGTATCGTATACTGAGTGTACAAATAAAAGACAACAAGCTTTTTACAATATGTTCTGTATTTTCATAAAAAAAAATTCGTAAGAATCTTAAATCTACATTTTAAGTGGTTTGATGAAAACGTTCCCTTCAAGAAAAAAAAAGTTTCTTTTTGTGCTCCTTCCCAAAATTCGTTTCACACTGGATTATTATAGTCCTCACCCTCGTTTAATATAACAATAATTTAGATCTTTATTTGCAGTAGTTTTAATAAATAGTGTACAAATAAAGAACAAAAACTTATTTTAAAAATATGTTGTATATTTTCATAAAAAAAAATTCCTAAAAATCTTAAATCTACATTTTAAGTGGTTTGATGAAAAAGTTCCCATCAAGAAAAAAAAAAAGTTTCTTTTTGTGCTCCTTCCCAAAATTCGTTTCACACTGGATTATTATAGTCCTCACCCTCATTTAATGTAACAATAATTTAGATCTTTATTTGCAGTAGTTTTAATAAATAGTGTACAAATAAAGAACAAAAACTTATTTTAAAAATATGTTGTATATTTTCATAAAAAAAAATTCCTAAAAATCTTAAATCTACATTTTAAGTGGTTTGATGAAAAAGTTCCCATCAAGAAAAAAAAAAAGTTTCTTTTTGTGCTCCTTCCCAAAATTCGTTTCACACTGGATTATTATAGTCCTCACCCTCATTTAATGTAACAATAATTTAGATCTTTATTTGCAGTAGTTTTAATAAATAGTGTACAAGTAATAATAAAAGTAATAATTCTTTAATAATAAAAAAATGTTCTAATATCACCTATATTTTAAGCGATTTGTTGCCAAAGTTCCCTTCAAGAAAAGAGAAACACATACTCCCTCTTAAAATTCGTTTTACACTAAATTATTATAGTCCTCACTCATATTTAATGTAAAAACAATTCAGACTTATATTTGCAGTAGTTTCGAAAAGGACAGCTTTTTTGAATACCCCTGTACATTTTATTTCGAAGTTACAGTTACTCGGATACTGCATTCAAAATAAATCTAAATATTCATATTTATGTATATTTTAAATGTTATACACACTTCTGCCTGTACCGTGTTTAATGGTTGTTCTGGGATTAACCGTACATAATTTACAGCCTGCAACACGCCCATAGGCTCCAAGGCGCAGATAGTTGACCTCGAGAGTTACATAAATTCTTCATTCGTTTCTATTTCGTACTTCCGTGCACCAGGAACCGCTAGATTATCAACTGTGTACATTCAGAGTCCGACAAAATTTGTTTACAGTCCTCTTTCCATCATGTGTCGATGAAGTTTTAAGATTAAGTCAGGTTACAGGAAGTTTCAACTGTTGAAGAGCGTTGAGAATTATTTCTTCGACTACGGCACTGTGCAGGTCTGTATTGTTAGGAGTTTTTCATAGGATAGTTTGTTAATAAGAATTAATAAAATGCGAGAAGTAAGTATATTTGATACAAATGGAAACGTTAAGACAATTGTTAAGCAACACTAATAATTAAACAATGACTCTTACAATTTTAAAGCAACTCAATTCTTAGGCGATTCATACAACGCTATCTGCAACACTATTTCCGATACTATATATTCAACACTCTGATAATTTTCACAACCATTTATCTTCAATTTTTGACGAATTTTATAACAATTGCACCTTATTTAACACCCAATCTTTAGCTGTAATACTCTAAGAACTTTTACAACATTCCATTTTCAACATTTTAACTTCTACCGCACTCTAGCACTGTTTGTGACACTTCGATGGCTTTTACAACTCTTCATCTTCAATATTTTGACGATTTTTACGACACTCTGGCTCTATTTAATACTCTGACTGTATTTTCAACATTCTAATGACTGTTACAACGCTTCATCCTCAACACATTAACAACTCTCGCAACAATTCAGCTCTATCTAACACTCTGACTTTATTTACAATTCTCTAATGACTCTACAACATTGCATTTTCAATCATTTTGATGCTTTTTAGAACTCTCCGACTCGGTTTAACACTGTTACTCTATCTGTAACACTTTGACGTCTCTTACAACACTTATCTTCAACGTACTAACGAGTCGCACAACACTTTAAATCTGTTTAACATTTTGGCTTCATTTACAAAACTCTAATGACTCCACAACACTGCATCTTCGATATTTTTGACGATTTTTAGAACTCTCAGACTTTATTTAACATTATGACTCTACCTGCAACATTCTAATAACTCCGAAAATACTCTATCTTCAACATTTCGATGATTTTTACAACACTTGAGCTCTATCTATCATTCTGACTCTATTTTCCACACTCTGATGACTTTACAACACTTCATCTTCAACGTTTTAGCGATTTTTACTAAGACTCTATTTAATAGTATGACTCTATCTGCAACACTCCTGTGACACTTATAGTACTCTACTTTCAATATCCTGACTATTTCAATCGTTCTCCACTAAAAAAAAATCAACACACCGATGGGCCTCAATATCTAACTTGTGTTCTGTGCCAATCCTCACTTTCTTTTTCACAACTCCCGCCCTGTGCCTGTTAAAATTATCTAAGAAGAGAAAAATATTTCTACGACACTATAGCGTCGTCCAGATATCTGTTTCTTAAAAGGAAACGATGGTACATTTCATTTTATTGCGGTACATTTACGCCTGTTTGGAAAATGAACGAGATTACGTTCACTATTTTCGATAAAAGTTCAAGTTTCTGTCGGTTTAATGCATCTCGAAGAATCTCGTACAACTACTAGACACAATATTGAACTTCCAAAGTGGAGAAAGAAGGTAGAGGAAAGGGAACAGCTCGTGGGGATGGGTTTTTGCTTATTAATGGGTCAGGTATCGTGGCCTATCACGCAACTCTCACGTTGGTGTCTCATAAAATACTGTCACGCTCGCGAAAGACTCAACCTGTGCGTTGCTAGTAATCGTTTTATCGATAAACAAACCGAGTTTCAGCTAATGGCTCTCCCCGGGGATTTTCCTCCGTTCTAGAGACGTAGTAAAAGGAGCTCTATTGAATTTCCGCCAGAGAGCTTGGAGAGACTCGGAAGAGTTTTGTTTTCAAATCCTTCGAAGAGGTGAAGGCTAGATGGAGATGTTACGAGTTTGATTGATGTCCCCTGCTGTAAAACGGTTTTCACAGCTCTTTTATCTGAATCTTTTATTTAAAGTTCCGTGTCTTGGTAATAGGATTGTTTTCTTGATACTGAAAGATTTGAGCACTGATATTCCTTAGTGTCAGGTGACTTAGTAATATTGAAATGTTTTTTCTGGGAGCAAAGAAATTTGAAAAGTGCTTTTTCTCTCTCTTTTTTTTTAGAGAGAAAGAATTTTGTAATATTTGGATTCTTGAAAACTGAAATAAGATACTTTAATGTTGGAATTTTTATATAGTAAATTCAGATAAAGAAGTAAGAGATTTTTAAACGGTGCAATTTTTTAATATTAGAATTTTGGAATACTAGACGTTTTGCATACGGGATTACTAAATATTGAAATATTTAAGTAGCGATATTTTTTAATATCAAAGCTTTCCTTACATTCCAATTCTTAAATACTGAAGTTTGTATATATTAGAAAGTTTTTAGTTTTGAAACTTTCAAATATGAGAATTTTTAACTTATACAATTTTTGAAATGGTGATGCTTGTATATATTGCAATTATTTTAATTTTGAACCATTCTGATATGCTAATTTTTAACTTATATAATTTTCTAAATACCGAAGCTTGCATATATTAAAGAGGTTTTTATTTTAAGACTTTCTAATATGCGAATTTTTAACTTATACAATTTTTTAAACACCAAAGCTTGTATATATTAAAAAGGTTTTTATTTTGAGACTTTCTTATATGGGAATTTTTAATATATAGTATTTTCTAAATACTGAAACTTGCATATATTAAACATTTTTTAATTTTGAGACTTTCTAATATGGAAACTTTTAACGTATACAATTTTTGAAATTCTGAAACTTGTATGTATTAAAAGTATTTTAATTTCGAGACATTCTAATATGGGAATTTTTCAATCGTGAAATTTTTTAACATTGGGATTTCTGAGTAAGAGAAATTTTACATATTTGGATTCCTAAATTTTGGAATATTAAAATATTAAGATTTCTTTCTAAAATTGCAATTTAGAAATATTGATAGCTTTAAATGCGACTCTTTGCAAATTATAGAAATATTTTTTGCAATACAGAAATGAAGTCGTTCAGCGAATGGTAGAGTTTCATTTACGATACATTTTCAAGGATGTTTTCATCATCTTTCGAGTAAGTAGACGTATCTGACGTAAAGTTTTTGAATTTCCAGCGAAGAGAAAACTCGTATCGGAATGGAATAGTAGAGATGAGGATACGTCTCCACGTTTGCCGACTCACTGGCCCGAGTTTAAACAGGGATAAAAGGCGAGGAACACGATTTACTTATCCCGAAAGAGGATTCAGTTTCATGACTTTTATTTCGAACTGCAATTTTTAAATCCCTTTGTCCACGATGGAAGGAATAAACAGAATGTACATTAAAAAAGGAAAAAGATGCTAAGAGATCTCGTCACGATTTCCTCCGAGGAAAATTTCCAATAGCTTAACGAAGTGCCTGAATAAAAAATTTCTGATTTTCAAAGAGACACGAGTAACACAAAAGAGCTTATTGCTCCAGCTACGAAAGATTCTGCAATTTTTAAATAAAACGCAGACAGGCGAAAAAGTGGAAGAATTTTTAATCTCTTATATTCTGTGAAAAAAAAAAATTGTACACACATTTCCGTTTATTAAAGAAAAATTCAATATTTACAAAATGGTGTAATGGATTTGCCTGTATCTTTCCAATTTTATTATTGCAGAAAATATTAAAGAAACGTTCGATATTTATTTAATTCACAATTTGTGAAATTGTATCGTTTCAAATATCCATAAAAACCTATTTTATTACATTTGTCAAACTTTTGTCTAAAGAAGAGAAAGGAAAAGGTAAACTAGCAATTTCAAATAAGAAATGGTAAAGGTAAAAATAGTTTTTCGATGAAAATTTGTATCAAAAAGTATCAAATGTGTTTAAATCACCCAAAAATACGTATGGTTGGTTTAAAGGATATACAAGATCGATACAACTAGCGACAAAGTACATAAGATCCTTACAAGAAGCTTCCTAATCTAAGCAACCACTACAAGATTAATCTGCTACTAAAGAAGAACTCGACAAAGCGTTCCTCTCGTTCAATTTCAATTTCTGAGAAACCTGTATCCAAGATGTCGTGGTGATCCAATATGTTTTGTTGGATAACCTATGCCAGTAACTATTACCGCAAAATTGATGTCTGATCGTCATTAGTGTTAGATCAACGCAAGCTCCAAGGCGAACGCTATAATCAGGGCTGAACAAGCAATATCGAATAGACCATTTGCTAGGATTAATTTCCTAACACGTGTGAAAATTCCCAATTATTGGAATTTTCACATATTAAAATTTTCTAAAGCTGGAACTTCTAAATATGGAAGAATTAAAGTACAATAAATAATTCAATATACAAAATATAAAAATTAAAATAAAGTAAATAATTAGTAAGCTTGAAAAATTATAAACGTGATTTCCTGTCATGCATGAAAATTCCTAAATATTGAAATTTTTAAGAATTAAAATTCTCTGAAGCTGGAATTTCTAAATATTAAAATACTCCGAAGTTGGAATTTTTAAATATTGAGAAGTTAAAGTAAAATAAATAATTCAGTATAATGTAATTTAAAATAATAATTCAATGCACAAAATATATGAAAATAAATAAATAATTAGTAAGCCTGAAAAATTACAAATACGATTTCCTGACATACATGAAAATTCCTAAATATTCAAATTTTTAAGAATTAAAATTCTCTGAAGCTGAAATTTCTAAATATTAAAATACTCTGAAGCTGAAATTTATAAATATTGTGAAGTTAAAGTAAAATAAATAATAAGTAAGTCTTAGAAATTACAAATGTGATTTCCTAACACGCGTGAAAATTCCTAAATGTAGGAATTTTTAAATATTAAAATCTGAAAATTTGGAAAATTCCAAAATACTAGGATGTTAAAGTAAAATAAATAATTCAATATATAAAATGTGTAAAATAAAATAAATAATAAGTAAGTCTGATAAATTCCAAATGAGATTGAAAAAAAGAAATGAAAAGGGAATTTTCATCGTCTGAAAGAATTTAATTTAAAATATAACCAACGATTCATCATATTTAAAGATAGTATTGTGTTCAAAGGTATACAGTTTCATGTACACGAGTTGTATCAGATTATAGAGTTGCTTTGAATGTATCAACTATCCTGTGCCTTGGTTAGGAACAGTCTAAAGTAATCCTCGAAATTCCGACTAGTAATAGTGCGAAGTGACAGCGGAAATTTCTGGAAGTTACCATCCTGTTGGCTCTCTAAATTTTCTAAAGTTAACCACAATGTAAGGTTAATATAGAACTACGGTTACCCTAAATGTGTCAAGCGGTTTATGTTTCGATTATGAACACTCTGGAACGATACTGAAACGTTAGGTTAGGATAAATCCAAAACATAAAACCATTGGAACATTCAGAAAATTAAACATTCTCCTGATGTTGAATTTAAAATTTCTCTGATGCTCAGCTTTTAACACTCAAATTCTCCAAAACACACATTCTAACCTAAAAAAATTTAATTAAAATCTTCTCAAAGAGTTATTGTAATTTCTAAGAATACACCACGTGTATTTCTTTATTCAAATTAACTAGCCTAATTTAGGCTATTCTAGTATGATACACGAGTTAACCTAACTTAACCTAAAAAGAAAATTCTTGGAAACTAAGTTCTTAACATCGGAACCTTCCAGAACATCCAATAACATTCCCTTAACCTAAACCATTTTAACATAATATATATTCTACCCAAACTGAAATTCAAGCTAATCCTCATCTCTCATTATGTACTCTGAGGAATTTAAGACTCTCGTCATGAAACCTTTCAGATTCCTAAAACTCAATATGAAATTTAAAACGTTCTCCTACAAAATTCAGCCTTCGACAATTGTACAACAACAGGATTGCTATTTCCGAAATGTATTATTTTTGTTCCGTTGAAGGAGAGGCCCTCCATACAGACCATTTCGCTTCCTCTTTCATTTCTCCTGCCATTCTTCGCGAGTGTACGCTTTGAATATTTGACGTTCAATCGTTGCACACGCATGAGCCTTCGGTTTGTGCAGGAAGTGTCGTAGTAGAATGTACAATATCCGGGGAACAGATTGGAACAGCGGCCTTTCCTTCTATCTCTCTCTATCTCTCCATCGGTGGATTCAACCATTTTCTGTTCACCATTTTCACTCCATCCTTTTTGCCTTTTAAAATCCTGCGCTCTCTTTTTCTCTCTCAGCTCTCCCACTCTCTTTCTCGGCTCTCAGCTTTATTTACCTTTCTCAACTCCCTTTCTCCCTCTCAGCTCTCTGAATCTGAACCCTATTACTCTCAGCTCTCTTCCTCTCTCAGCTATATCACTCTCTTTCTCGGCTCTCAGCATTCTTTACTTTTCTCAACTCTCTTTCTCCCTCTCAGCTCTCTCAATCTGAATCCTGTTACTCTCAGCTCTCTTCCTCTCTCAGCTATCTCACTCTCAGCACCCTCCTTTTCTCTGTTCTTTCACTCTCAGTGCTTTTTTCTCTCAGCTGTTTCGCTCTAAGCTCTCTCACACACAGCATTCTCCCTTTCTCAGTTCTCTCACTCTCAGCACTCTCCTTTTCTTAGCTTTCTCATTCTCAGTTCTATCCTTTCCTCAGATTTTCACCTTTCTCAGCTTTAAATTTTACTAAGCTCTCTCACTCTCAGGTTTTTTCGTCTCAGCATTCATTGTTAGCTTTCTTACTCTCAGGTTTTTTCGTCTCAGCATTCATTGTTAGCTTTCTCACTCTCGGGTTTTTCCCTGCCTCAGTTCTCTCACTCTCAGGTTTCTCCCTGTCCCAGCTCCCTCACTCTCAGGTTTCTCCCTGCCTCAGTTCTCTCACTCTCAGCTTCCTCTCTTTCTCAGCTCTCTCGCTTTGAATTCTCTCTCTCTCTCTCTCTCTCTTCTTTCTACCTCTACTTCTATCTCTGCGTCTACACAGAATTTCTTTAATTTCATGCCCTATCCTTTTCCACTGCCGCCGTTTCTTTTTTCGCTTTCTCACTGCTTTCCGATTTTTTTCTACTCTTTCTAAACGAGCTTCTCCTTCGAATGGATGAAGTCTCTCTTCCAGAGGTTGAATTTCTATCTTCAGTCATTTTACTTCCTTTTTCTGTTTCTCCTCCGGTTCCGTTGATATTTTAACGTTGAATGTTCCATTCCGCGAAGGATATAAAAATTTCTGGGTATTTCAACGGAAGCATAGCTATGATGGCGAGAAGGAATTCACTCTGAATGTATTTCCTTATCGTAGAACCATTTATAGACAAAGCGGAACAATTGCCCTTCCTTCTAGCGTGAATAAAACACTCTCTCAATACAGGAATTCTTTTCCACCCTTGATAGAATAATCTCCAGGATCGTGCATTAAATAATTCATCGAGCACACAATTCACCCTTCCATGAAAGCATATAGAACATATCCAGAGAATCAATACTACTCTGGTCGAAAAAGTTCCAGGACAAATCGAACAAAATACAAATTATCCATTTCCAAATTTATTAAGTAATATTTATTTAGTCATCTTTGAAATAATTCCTGTTATTTGCTACATGCATTTATCCCAAACGGTGTTTTTTATGCCAAACAGTATCGCTGAAACTGTACTTCCCAGATAACTTTTAACTCATTTAGCGAATTTTGTTTCATCACCTTAACCCTTTTGCTATGGTAGATTTTAGTAAAAAGGTGTTCAATTTTCAGTCGTAAAGAATTTGTCTTCGACTTTCTCTTCGAAACTGTTAAAAATTAATAATTCTCAAATTTGTAAAAATGTAAAATTTGTTCAATCAGAAAGGCGGTAACAAAAGAGTACGAGCGAAATTTTCAAAACGCCTATAGGTGCCAACAGTAACCAAAGGGTTAATTGACTCAAAGTGATGTTCCCGTAGGCAAAATTTTATTCTGAAAAACAGGAAACAGTCGGACGGTGTTTGTTCAGACTCTTAGAATGAAGTTAGTCGAGTTTTTGATGAAACAATCACGAACAAACATTGAAATATGAGTCAGTACATCACCAAGATATAAAATCCATCAGTTGTTTCACCATAAATCCCTCTTTTGTGTGTCGAATTGCGTAATTGTTTCATGATATTCAAATACTGAGTGAATACGAAAATTCTGCCGATTTTAAATCATAAACCCATTTTCAAATAACTAGTAAGGAATGTACTTCTTGAGTTTAAATATTTTTTTAATTTTTAAATGTTTTTATTTTACAAATATTCATAGTTTCTACAATTTCTTCCGTATTTGACTGGATTACAATTAACACGTTCCGTGCCACGGCAATTTTTGAAGATTTTCCATTCAGGTCGCGTGGGGCGTATACGACCCACACTTTAAAGATTAAAAAAAGTTGTTTAAGACGTATGCCTTACATTTTTTGTTGTCTATATTTGACTCTACAATAAATTTTTTAAGAATTCTTTGTTTTTCAATGAGAATTCGAAATGACCTGAACGATAAAGTGCAGCGGGGGTCGTATACGCCCCACACGGCACGGAACGTGTTAATAATTTGTTTTTCTCATGATCTGAAAGTTGTTCAAATCGCGATCGGTCTTATAAACAGTATGTTGCCAAAATTAAAGTAAACAAAAGAATTATTTACAAGTTCTTTTATTCACAACTGTCTCTCTGCATACGTAACAATTATTTTTTCAGACTTGAATGCACATCTAACCTAACTTTTTCTAAATTCGTCCTAAGCATTCGTTAACATAAAGGAAAAGGGATTTCTATTTTTTTATGCATATTATTAAACTTTTGAAGTTCTACAAAACTATTGTAACTTGGTATTCAATAATAAAACATAGCCAATTGTCATTACTTCATGAAAGCAAAGCTATCGGTAAATGATGCAAAAACCGACAGAAATTTTACACTCACCTAATTCTCAAACCGACTCAAATTTTACACTCACCTAATTCTCAAACCGACAGAAATTTTACACTCACCTAATTCTCAAACCTGACTCAAATTTTGCACTCGCCTAATTCTCAAACCAACTCAAATTTTACACTCACCTAATTCTCAAACCGACTCAAATTTCGCACTCACCTAATTTTCAAATCGACTCAAATTTTGCACTCGCCTAATTCTCAAACCAACTCAAATTTTACACGCACCTAATTCTCAAACCTGATTCAAATTTTACACTCACCTAATTCTCAATCCTGACACAAATTTTGCACTCACCTAATTCTCAAACCGACAGAAATTTTGCACTCACCTAATTCTCAAACCGACTGAAATTTCGCACTCACCTAATTCTCAAACCGACTCAAATTTCGCACTCACCTAATTTTCAAATCGACTCAAATTTTGCACTCACCTAATTCAAACTCTATTGCTTATTTTTGAAGATTTGAGGTCCGTAGGAGGGACTGTTGGTTAAGAGTAAAAATGAAATATTAGGATACAAAATATAAAATATAATTAATACAAAATGGACGTTTTACACGCGGAACAACACGTCGCGAACAAGCAGACGCGCTGGATTAATATAATCATTAGGAGGCGTGTACGCTTCTTTACGCAATACCCAATTTGAACCTCATTTCAACATTTATTAAGTATTTGAACAGCCTATAAGAATTCTTTATGTACCAAGTACCAGCAATCGAAGAAGAAATTTGTCATGATAGGTCAACTCGATGAGAAGAGAAGACGAGTAACGTGATTGTATTTTTATGTTTTCCTTTGTCAAGATGACGAACATGAAACCAGGAAAATTTTCATATTTGCCTGAGTTTTCTTGGAATTCTCATACTCTGAGATCTAATTCGAGGGGGTGGCACGAGCTACCATCCATTTATCATGCATCTCCCAGCCCTTATGGCTGGCTGGCTAGCTTCCATTCTGTCGTAATTCGACACGCTCCATTTTCTCCTCCATTTTCGACCTCTACCCGCGAAGCAGACCACTTTATTGCCATCAGAGTGCAAGGAGAAAGAACCGGGAAAAAGTTTTGTAGGGAGGATGAATAGGGGAATAGTAGGGGACATGTACGAAAACAGCCTGGAGGAAAGGTTACACGTTATCTACAAAGTGTGAAGGTGAACAGGTATCCGTGAAGTAACTTTGGGATGATACTAATCGTGATGTAAAACTTCTTTTCAAGATATTAAGTTGATGCATACCAAATGATGTTTTTCTACAGTGAAACTTTAGATACATTACATTTCTGCAAGAAGGAATGTATTTAATCTAAATAATTTCCATATGATTCTATAAACTTTCCTCAACGATTAACTATTTTTGTTATTGTAACTTTATAGAAATTATTATTCTTGGAATACAAAAATTCTTTGAATGCAAATTATTATTCATGAAATTCAAAACTTCGTTGAATGCTGCTTTCAAGAATTATTATTCTTGGAATTCAAAATTATTATTCGTGGAATTCAAAAATTCTTTGACTGCTGTTTTCAAAAATTATTATTTGTGGATTTAAAAATTCTTTGAATGCTGCTTTCAAAAATTTTTATTCTTGGAATCCAAAGAGTATTATTCTTAGAATCTAAAGTTGTTTTTCATAGAATTCAAAACTTCTTCGAATTCTGCTTTCAAAGTTGTTATTTTTGGAATTCATCTATTATTATCCTCAGAATTCAAAAATTCTTTGAATGCGGCTTTCAAAAATTATTGTTCATGGTATTCAGAAATTATTATTATTGGAATTCGAAAATTCTTTCAGTGCTGTTTTTACAGTGTCTCCATTACAGAATAATTTATATGTTAAAAAATTGTTCAAATGCTTGAAGAAATTGTAATTTGTCGAAGACAGGTTTACTAAATAAGGAAGGATGCTACAAAATTTCATATTATTTCCTATCAAATATTTTCAACAATATTTCTTGGAAGGTTATTTTCGATTGCTCTATCTTCAAAATTCAAGTATTTTAATTATTAATTTACATGGTGTCTAAATTTATTATTTGATATATTTCAAACTATTGTATCATTATATATTCATATAATATACTCACTTTGAAATTTGTATATATGGAGTGAATCGAACCGTTCTTTTTTTTATTTCAGTATTTTTATGCTTATAAATATAATCATTATTTATACAGAGATCGTTCATGCGTACAAAAAAAAAGGATAATCAAGGATCATTGTGTTTAGAAAAAATAAACGAAGCTGTGATGAAAGTTAAATCTAAAAAAATGATTGCACGTCAAGCTACAGAAATGTATGATGTATAAATTCTATCCTCTTACGTTGATCTCAAAGATTTTGTTATAAATATTCGAATTTTTTTTAAATTTTCCAGTTATCCGATTTGTCCCCAATTTTCTCACTTCCTTTTTCTTCATTTGGAAAAGAAAAGTTTTTAATTATTCTCACTTTTTTATTATATTACTAATGTTCAACCTAAACGGATATTAGAAGCGAATTTATGATAAAAAGATCAGCTTTTTAATGTCTACTTATTGTTACCTTATCATCAAACAAGAAGTGATCCGATTTACTTCCCGTGTTAATTCAATATCTGTATAAGTCTTAAGAAGCTTCTTGAGAATCAATGCAGGTCTTAAATATTCAAAGTTCATTTCACTCAAAATAATGGTAAGATTACTCGAATGTTCATACGCTGTCGTTCATGAAAGTCTGAACATTTCGTTAAAAATTTTTTCTAGATAAATATATAAAATTTTATAATTCGTGATTTATATAAAATATATTTACATTGCCAATCGTCTGCGTATTTACCAAATAAAAAGTCATTAATATTTTATTTTTTTAACATCTACATAAATTTATTCATATAAAGGAATTTTTTCTCTGCTTATCCTGCGTTCGTAACAAACCGAAGGAAAATTAGTCTTTGTTATTAGCGTATTGAAGTGTGTATTTACTTAAAACTTTTTACTTTTTGTTTAACATTTTCTACTCGACGGAAAGAAAATTTCAAAAGTCAAAGAAAAGTTTTAAAAGTTCTTGGTTTGTTTCTGTTCAAATATTATTTGTACATACTACGTTAACTTTATGTTTATATAATGAAAACTTGGTCAGAAATAATATCAACGTATGTTATGCATTTTCTGTGTTTTCTCTTCTTTTATGATACTTTCCTTTTACTTTTTCTTTGACTTTGCAAGTATCCATACATCCACGAGCGATAGTGTATTTCCAGGTCGCTGTGAGTTAATTTATTCGAGATGAATCAAGGTTTTTGACTGGAACTTTTACAAATGTTCAATGTTAGAAAGCCTGGCAGTGCGCCAATGCTGAACGCCCTAACTTTAAACGGGGATTCGCCACGAAAATGTGCCAGCAAATTGTAAGAATTACGTTCGAAGGGAGTCGAAGGATTCCTGGCTCAATAAAGAGGATCAGTTGAGTAACAATTACATAAATAACGCCTGTATCGTGAGACAATGGCCGACAGGGTGACGATTCCATGCGGATTGAATTGCCTCTCATGCCATGACTCTCGATTGGCCCGGCGGGAGTCTGACAGATCGTTAAAGCTTTACGTTTGTCGATTTGTCGGATGTATCGAGCCGATATGCTGGAGTGGAACGTCTAAAAATTCATGACAGCGAGCTGAACAATAATGGAAATTCGCGTGATCAACGCTGGGAAACCGATTTCTCTGATATTCCTGCTGTCTCTCTAACAGACTACGAGCAGACAGCTATCGAATGAGATTCTCGCTATGAAAACCGTTCACGATCTCGAATAAAACGTCCGTTTAACAGCTAGTGTTTCCAATTTACAAAACAGATTAGATGTATCTGGAAAATTCAAGGTATTCTGTTTATAACGAACATAAGAATGTTACTGGAATTTTTAATCATTTTTGGGAATTTTTCTCATGCATAGTCTGTTCTCTATATTTGAGTAAGATTCATTTTTAATTATTCTGATTTCTATAGCATCATCTGTGTGACGTAAGCTTTTAAACAGTCGAAGAGGTGAAAGACTGTGTAGACGAATTCATCGAATCGAGGCTTTTGCATATTTTTCTGGCGATTTATGGAAAATGAAGGAGACTACAATGGGTGATCGAATTTTAATCACTTCGAAATTATGTGTCACTTATTTGTAAGTACACTTAAAATAAAACCTTTTCTCTTATTGTGGCGAGCTTTATATTTTTAAATTTAAATTAAATGATAATTAACTATTTAATTTAATTATAATTTTAATTTAATTTTCATTTTAATTTATTTAATTATATTTTAATTTAATTATATTTTCAAATTTCTACGTGTTGTTGAAAATTTTGTGTAAAGATTGAATTTTCTTCTAGCTATGTAGAATGTCACAATACAGTCAAATTATTCAATTGTTAATAACAGAAAAAGATATATTTTACTATTACTAATCGTAGTAATCATAATACCACCGAGAACAAAATATTAAATTTGTTCATCTGATCATAATAATTTGATCACTCATTGCATATTCAACGAAAATATGAATTTGCATAAAAATCCGTAATGTAGTCATAATGAGCAAGTAGGTGGAAACGTAAAATTAGATTAAAATTATTTAATACTACTTTTAATATCTTATTCACAATGATCTGGAAGTTTGTTGTTACATCGAATTACAAGAACTAAGTAATTTTAATCGAAAGTAACGAAGAACGCTAGAAATTATGCAAATATATATTACTTCGGTTAGCAAAGTGTATTATACAGGGTACATTTTTAAATCATTGATAAAAATGATTATACAGTGCATACTTTGAGAGTATTTAAAAAATAATAAATAACAGCGCGTACGTTAAAACCATTTAAAAAAATGATTAGACAGTGCATACTTCAAAACCATTTAAAAAAATTATTATACAGTGCATACTTTGAAATCATCAACAAAATGATGATACATTAGATACTTCGAAGTCATTTAGAAACAAATGATTACGCAATGCACATTTTGAAATCATAAAAAAGAAATGATTATACAGTATATACCTTAAAACCATTGAAAGAATGATTATACAGTGCATACTTTGAAGTCATCAACTAAATGATGATACATTAGATACTTCGAAGACATTTAGAAACAAATGATTACGCAATGCACACTTTGAAATCATAAAAAAAAAATAATAATTATACGATACATACTTTAAAATCACTATAAAATGATTATACAGTGAATACTTTGAAACTATAAAAAAAATTGTTATGCAGTGTATATTTTGAAATCATTCTGAAAAATGATTATGCAGTGCATATTTTGATGTTATTAAAAAAATTATTAGGTTTATATTACCTTATTTATAAATAAGTATTACTTTCATTTAAAAATGCACCGAATTAATTCGCACACCTAATATTTCCATCGATATAATATTTCTAAAAACAGAGAAAGAAAAGGAAAGTGAAGAATATTATTGCCTGTAGCTAACGTAGCAGTAGAAAACGTAAACGAAAAAAGTGGACAATTCGAGGTGGAATTTTCATTCTTTCGTTTCAGGTCAGAGGAAACTGAGGGAGCTTGAAAGGTATTCTTGAAAGGCAGACGAACTTCCAGACACGTATGACCCAAAAAGAGAAAGTTCGTCCACCTAAAGGCAGTTATCGCAGCAACAGATGACCCGAACTTTCTCGAGAAACGACCCCAGTTCTTTCTCACGATGGAAATTTGAATACGGACGAGAAAGGAAAACTTGAAATATATGCAAAATACGTGATAGTAACACTAGAAACTTTCAAAATATGAGCAGCAACATACTAACTCATAGATAAATGTATCAATAAATAAAATTATAATGTTACTTTCATACGTATCACTCAGAATAATACTGGTGTACCTCATGTTACTCATTTTTCAAGACAAACCAGAGTTGCGAAAAGTTCGTGGATCAACTAAACACGTTAATAGTTGTTATTTTATATGGAGAATATAATTCTTTGAAAAAGCTTGACAATGAAATTGTAATTTTATTAGAGTTACTATTTATTGGGACTCACTGTATATAGAAACCGATAACGATTATTTCACAAAATAAAACGAACATTCTTCACAAATAACCGAACAAATTTATGAGAAAAGGGCTGCCAATTAATTCACACACCTCGTTAAATGAACGAACAAATAAAACGAATCTGATCACCGAATTTATTGGATTTACTATTTATTAGGACTCACGGTATGTAGAAACCGATAGTGATTATTTCTCAAAATAAAACGAACTTCGTCTCTTCACAAATAACCGAGAAATTTATGAGAAAAGGGCTACCAATCAATTTACACACGCCGTTAAATGAACGAACAAATATAATTCTTTCTATTTCTTCGTTTTGATATCGTTTTGATATAATTTTTTTATCGACGAATTCTAAACAAAATAAAAAAAAATTACAACCAGAAACAAAATATCCAACGAACGACACAACAAAGTGTCCACTACGAAACACCGTTAAACACGAGAATCGCCCGGAGCAGCAAGTAAATGTGACAAAAACGCTCTCAGAGACCTATCCAACGATCACAAACACCTAGTACACTGACCTCTCCTTGGTGTTTCGGCCGTCCTCATCGTCCTCCTCCTCGATATCGTGCAGCCTGGGGCTCAAACGATGCTGAGTACCACCCTCCTTCGAGTAATCCTCCTCCTCGGCCGTTTGCTCGGCCCCTTTCTCGTCCTCAAGGTCGTCCAGTTCCTCGTCGAGGTTGCTCAGAGGCGCCAGCTCGTTCGTTTGAACCAGAAACACCTTTTTCTCCGTTTGTTGTTGCTGTTGTTCCTTCTGCACTTTCTCCTGTTGCTTGTGTTGCAACTGCTGCTGCTGCTGCTGCTGCTGTTGCTTCTGCTGTTGCTGGCTAGTCTGCTGTTGCTGCTGGCACTTGTGGCCGGTGGTGGCCTTCTTGGCCTCGGGGGTGGCCCCCGAGACAGTTGCACCACCCCCACCCCCGCCGCCACTGGCGCACGGCAGGCAGCAAGACCACGCGCCCCCCACCTCGGCACCCTAGCGCCACTCAATGTCAAAACATCCAGGGCCGGCTTCACCAGGCTCTCACGGGATCCCTCTGGACCGGCTCGAATGATTCACCGCGTTTTTAAATCACTTTTTCGCCAATTTCCTACATCGTCCTTTCTGTCACCTGTTGTAATTTGATTGTACCAGGTTTATGTGACTTCAGGTTGAATACTTTTGATGCTTCAGAGTCTGGGAAGATGAATCCAGGTGATCCTAGGTTTACTAAATACTTAAAAGCTGGGGCATTTCAATTGACGACGATTAAGATGGTCTGAATTAGCTCTGCCTCTTGGAAATAGCGTAGAAATTATTTGTGGCTTTCCTAGGGTCTGTGCAGATCTAGTTCTAGGTCCTTTTGAATTTCGAAGATAGAGCACAGAGAGAGATATTCGTCGATTGTTGTTGGTTAGGGTAGCCTGGGATAGATCTGTCACTTGGTAACTTGTAATTAGACTTGGAACTGGAGTACCAATGTTCTGTGACTCTTGAGAGATCTAAGAAAATGGACCTAGGTCCACTCGGAGTCTATTAGAATCCTGATACAGGAAAATCTCTGAATTACTGATGACGAGAGTGAAATGCATCAATTTTATCCTCTGGAAACTTGACGTTTCACCTGGTTCAGGTTTCTGATACACGATTCTTCGACTCTTCTAAGCTCTCTAAGATCCCCTTTGCCTCCTCCACATATCTCACACAGAGAATCTTCTTGTGTAATAGTAATCGAAGTGGTCTTCTTCAACTTGAACCTCCCGATCAATTTGGATCCTCCTTTCTTTTTTTCTTCTTTAACTCAATGTAGATCGACGGTTTAGGCTCTTCCAGATAGTTCTACGCATAGATTCGGGGCGATAAACTTGGCAAGTTTCCGCAACGCCAGATTAGAGCAGATAGAGGGCGTAATAGCCTCTGCAGGTGGCTGAAAGTAACTTGAAGGGATGCTTCAGCTTCGCCTCAAGCTTCCACGAAGGTTCTAATCACATCGATTCCCTTAATGATCCTCTGGAAAGCTCTCAAAGTACCTAGTTCTTTTACCAAACGAGTTAAGGCTAGAAGTATCGAAGTATGTAGATGAAGTTCTGAATTGTAGGCCCTCTTTAGCTAGTCACGTACAAAATTACGATGATTCTGATGAAAATATCGACACCTGAGACACGTCACACCTTCCTTTTCGCTTTTCTTCGCGGATATCAATGTTCTTAATTATCCAACACCCTGAAGTACTCGAAATCTTCCTCAGTGTCGTTTTTATCGAACTTTAAACACCCGATAGAAAGATTTTTCAAAGATTCTACGTAGAAACACTTGATATTCCCCTACTTGTCTCTCACAAATAGAGATTCAGGTATCTCACACGTCAACTAGGACACCGATTACACACCTAATTCTTTGTTAAACTACGTGAACGTGTTTAAGGATACTTTTTACGAACGCACATCACAAACTGAAGGCTAATCTAGCTTTCATTCTGTTCTTGGAACGCACAAACACTGTTAGAACTCGAGGAAAATCCATTTGTCCCTCGAACACATCGAATCCACACATTCACACGTTCAGCTGGCCTCTTTTGTCCACGGGAATACACGGGATATCAGCCGCTGGAGCGATTAGGCTCACCATACTTCGATGATATCGATCCCTAGGCTCATCCTCTTCGCTCCAGTCCAACGTTGATCGTTGTTCTTCCCCTTTCTCGCGTTTCTCGACTAATCAAACGGCTTAGCTTTCAGGCCCGGCCACTGCAGGCTTCTTTTTCTTCGATCTCCCCATTCAACTGGACAGCTTTTAGAAATTGATCGGAGCCTGGTTGGACGTTTCTATCGGCGAAAATGGTGCAGCAAAAGTTGTTCGGCTAGGTGTGTGCAATGATAGTGTTCACGAAGGTAAATGCCTCTGTTTCGATTAGTTTTTGGCACAAAGTTGTGTAGAAAAACGTGCGGACGACGATGACCTGAATTTTGGAGTCTTGAACGGTTTGCCCGTGTTCTCGAACACTGAGCTGATTGTCGACGATTGGAAGGACCTGCAGCCCTCGTAGCTAACGACGCGAAAGCATCTGCTTTCTGTAAGAGGCGTCTTTGGTCAGCTGGTGAATTTGTGTCGAAGAAGAGAAAGAAAGAGAGAGAGTGTGACTGTTCTTTTTTTTTCTATGAATAATTATTTGTACAAAACATTTGTTCAAACTTCAGAGATGGACAAGTTGTTTAGAAATTAACCCTCTACAATCCGATTTTTCTGTATTTCCCAGAAGAAAAATTACAAGTGATTGCAATCTCATATTTTGACAAATGTTGGAGAGCAAGAATTTATAATCAACTTAAGGAATTTTTTTTGGTAACAGTGTAACAATCCAGTGATGTCATAACATAGCAATAAACGAAGGAAACGAGATGTATGAAATATAGATAAATGGATATGTAACGTTTAAGTTAGGTGGTTCTATAGAGGGTTAAGAATGAAAATTGATCTTTTTTAATTTTTAGTTTTTTTTTTAATGCTTTCTAAGAGTTTTCGTCCACTATGATTTTTTTCACTCACTGTAACCTAAATTAGCTTTAATGGTCTATTTTGTAGATCACTTTGTAGACTAAGATTAATGATGTATTAAGGTTTTTCTCGATACCGATCTACGATTGATTCCCCCACAAATTTTCTTCAGAATTAGCTCGAATGTAGATCACTATCGGAAGAAGATGGAGATGAAACGTGACTACAGGTTGTCACAGAACTATTCGTATCCTCCTTAAAACAGAATAACTTTTTCAAAATTGGACAAAACTAGCCGAGTTGTTTTTTGAGGATTTAAAAGAATTAGTTCGCTAAGTGATGTATACAAATTTTTTGAAGAAAATTGCAATTGGTTGCAATTTTTGAATATTTTTCATCCGAGTCTATAATGAAAATAAAAAAAAATACGTTTTGCAAATTTATTTTTGTTATATCAAAATTCAAGAGTCGCCGTAAATTTGGATTTTCTTCACTTTTAACCGTTTGTAGCTCATAAAAAGGTTAACCGATTTGGATGAAATTTCCAGCAAATATATAACTGATATAAATTTACAAAACATATATCTTTTTTAATATTTCACTAATTTCTTCGCGATTCGGAGCAGCCACAATATTTTCCAGAATATTTTACACACAATTTAGTAAACTAATATCTTTAACTTCCCAAAAAAGAAACTCGAGTTGCTTGAATTTAAAAAAAAGTTATTCTGCGTTAAATACTTTTAGTGTATGTTAGACTTTTATATTTAACTTTCCTAAAATCGATTATGCATTTCCAATAAAATACACCTAATATGAAATATAGAAGTACATCTAAAATGCGAACTTTTGAATGAAAAATACGAATGTTTCACATTCGAATTGAGCTAAAAGCTGGCCATTTCCTACAATCTCTCTTTGTTACAGGAGATATTCAGCTGTTCAGAGTTGTTCTTTTTATCTTGGAGGATCCTACACACAAGTATCATGTATCTGGTGATACGTTCTTCTTTTACTCCTTCTCTTTTTCTTTTTAATTCTACATCTGAGTGGATAAAATCGATGTCAGATTATCGAATGGAATTTCATTCGACGAGATTTGCCTCTGTTATCCGATTTTCGATATCCCTCTTCGGAGTTCTACTTAAAATATCGAGAACTTTCCCGAGCGCGGTTATGCTTTATTGTGTTATACGTTCACGACAATCCCATTCGGCCTAGAAAATTGTCAATTTTGCGCCACGTGGCTCTTGTAACGTTTTGAGCCACGCCTACCAGAGATTTCCAATTTCCTGGGAAACTTCTTAGAGAAAATCCGCTCGAAATCGCTGTAAGTGGTTTCTCGAATATCGATTTCTCGCTGGTTAATATCGAATTCGCGAACGGAACGGTTCGATTTCCTGCACGAAAGGGCACATCGTATATTGGATCACCGATCTCGATTGAAAATATTTTTATTTCGTAAAAGTTTCGTTCAGTTTCTCATTAAATTCTAGCGAATTCTATCGCTTTCCATTGTTTTCGTATCATGTTTTCGTAATTGATTTATGAGATGAAATATCGTTCGAAAACGTCAGCCTGACGAACATCAAATGAGAATTGCATTACACGAAATGCTTGGGGATAATTTTGAGAATTATTTTATGTAACCCAGGCTTGTATCCTATCGCGCTTATGTGACGTCACGTGTTTAAATGGGATTCCTCGCGTTTCATATGCAGAAATAATTTTGAAAATGGATTCATGTAACGCGTACACCTTTTGTCCAGCCGATGATGATTTAGCGAAGCAGGACGCTATTGTTTCGATACGCGAAATAATAATCAAAATGAGCCTGTGATATCGCATTCTGTTTCAGGATGTCATCGATGACATTATGCGAGCGGAATCGCATTGTCTCGTTCGCAACATTGGAAATTAACGATTGTTAATTTTTAACTGAAGAATTAACTTCGAAAATTAAGACACTTTTGAAAATTACGGAATGATATTATTCTTAATTATTTATTTTTCAAAATTGTTTAATTAATAAACAGCAAAGTTGCCAAATTTACGAAAACATTGCAATATTTATAACAAATGTCCTCAATTTTATGATATATAATTTTTTAACTTTCTATTTTATAATATATAATTTTTAAATTCAAATTCAAATTTGTTAATTTTATACTTAAAGATTACGACTTTTTTTGTTAAAAGTTTATGAAATTAACGAATTAACGAAAACGTTGCAAAATTTATAAAAAGAAATTCTTAATTTGAAAATATATAATTTAAACATTTTTATTTTTATTTGGAAATTATGTATTTTAGAATTAAGAATTTTTTCCTATAAATTTTGCGATATTACTATTACAATTTTTTAATTATATATTTTACAATTAAGACTTTTACAATTAGTTCTTATAAATATATAACGTTTCCGTAAAGTTGTAACTCTGCTGTTTATTAATTTCTGCTACTTTTTTCCGTTAAAACTCTACGATTTCTAATTTCATTAGTTTACGAGGAGGTATCAAATGAATGATTGTAAAAATAAAAATACTCAAAATACTGTGTTTTTGATAGATTTCGGAATATCTCGTATAAATATTCTTCTAATCACTATAGTAAAGATAAAAGTACTCAATATACTGTGTCTTTGACAGATTTCGAAATATTTCATAAAAACACTCCTCTAATCACTATAGCAAAAATCAAAATACTGAAAATACTCTGTCTTTGACAGATTTCGGAATATCTCGTATAAATATTTCTCTAATCACTATAGTAAAGATAAAAGTACTCAAAATACTGTGTCTTTGACAGATTTCGAAATATTTCATAAAAATACTCCTCTAATCACTATAGCAAAAATAAAAATACTCAAAATACTCTGTCTTTGACAGATTTCGGAATATCTCGTATAAATATTTTTCTAATCACTATAGTAAAGATAAAAGTACTCAAAATACTGTGTCTTTGACAGATTTCGGAATATCTCGTATAAATATTTCTCTAATCACTATAGTAAAGATAAAAGTACTCAAAATACTGTGTCTTTGACAGATTTCGAAATATTTCATAAAAATACTCCTCTAATCACTACAGCAAAAATAAAAATACTCAAAATACTGTGTCTTTAATAGATTTCGAAACATTTCGTAAGAATATCTCTCTAATCACTATAGTAAAGATAAAAATTCTCGAAATTCTGTTTTTGATAGATTTCGAAACATGTCGTAAGAATATTTATCCGATGGCTGTTTAAATTTCTCCCCAAGGTAAAATGGAAGAGAAAAGCTTCATTATTTTGTCACGCTTCTGTCGTTATCCTATTTCATCAGTTTTCTGTTTGAACATCGAACGAACCTCCGAGATAAGTGGAGGATCGATTTTTCAATTTTCATCGGAAATCCCCACGGAAGACAGGTCGAAGTGCGTTCACGTTGAATAACCACCGTTGAAAAAAAAAAAAAAGGGAAAATCGCATAAACGTGTGACGAGCCAGGCCACCGAGCAATCAACATGGAATTTTTAATTTTCCCGCAATCTACGCCGGTTTTTATTAACCATTAGCCAGAAAATTGCGCTGCGAACCTTTTTTTCTGAATCGTGATTCGCCCTAGTTTTCCCTCCCGAACTCCCCTCGTTTCGAAACCGTGAAAATTCTTCAATTTTGTTGGCCGAGAGAGACAGCATCGAGAGTTGCCAGGAAATTGGATCCGCAAAGGGCAAAGAACCATCGAGGTTCAAGAAATTTCACGAAGCAGAGACAGAAAAAAAAGAAACAGAATACCGTGCCTCATTGTACATTACACATGTAAACAACATGATTTGAAATTAAATTTCCATATTAATTAAATATTTAATGAATATACTAATTCGTATTCTTATAGAATATTTCAATAATATACGAAAAAAGTATTTAATAAAATCTGTTATTTACATTTATTGTTTATTATTTAAATATTATATAAACATTGCAATATTATTTATAGTTTTGTAGCTCGATATTGACAATGACGCAATTCAAGAAATTGTTTTTATAGGAAAGTAATTAAAATGTATAATATGCCCTGAAGTGATGTTTATATATTGTTATAATAAAATATTTAATTAGAATACTAATTTATATATTAATAAAATATTTCATTAATGTATGAAAAAAGTATTTTGTAAAATTTATAATTCGTATTTACTATTTATTATTTGAATAATATATAAATATTGCAATATTATTTATGGTTTCGCTGTTGGATATTGACGATGACGTAATTCAGGAAATTATTTTTATGGGAAAGCTATTAAAAGATGCAATATGCGTTAAAATAAAATTTATACATTAATATAATATTCAATTAGGATACTAGTTTGTATACTAATAAAATATTTAATTAGAATACTAATTTGTATACTAAAAGAAAATGTTTTATTAGTATACAATAAAAGTATTTAATAAAATCTATTACTTATACTTATTTATTGTTTAAATATTGATATTTATAATAAAACTTATTATTTAAATATTACAACATTATTTATAGTTTGGCTGCTCGATACTAACAATGACATAATTCAAGGAATTATTTGTATGAGAATGCAATTAGAAATTGACAACTCACTAATAGTTTGATACTGATTATGTAATCTGATCGGTTTCAGGATGTGAAATTAATGAAATTAGAAGTGTACTGTTTTTTCCATGATAAAAATAATGTACCCATGGTGTCTATTTACGCAGAAATATTAAAACAAGTCATTTTTTGAGTTATATCAATATTAATGCAGCGATTTATATAAATATTATTTTTTAATTAAATTTATTCATTTTGTCATTTAGTTAATTAAATTTACTTCAAAACATTACTTTTACGTGATTAAAATAATGTACCTTCCGTGTCTGTTTGCACGAAAGAATTGAAGTTAACATTTTCTGAAGTATGAAAGTTAATTTTCATAAATATTACTTTTTATTGAATTTAATTATTTTATTTTATTTATCATATTTACTATTTATATATTGCTTTTGCACAATTGAAATAATGTATCTACCAGACTCTGCTTTAAAAAGATAAAAATTGACATTTTTTTGATTTATGAATGTTAAGCAGCAATTCTTAGAAATATTACTTTTTATTGAATTTAGCTATTTTATTTTATTTATTAAATTTACTTTAAAATATTTCTTTCGTACGATTAAAATAATCTACCTATCATCTAGTCAATTTGATAAAATACAAAAATTAGCATTTTTTTGGGTTTATGTCACTATCAGTACCGACTAGCTGTTTATATTTTATTCAATTTATTTACTTTGCTATTTAATTGATTAAATTTACTTTAGAATATTTCATTTACGGGATTAAAATAATGTATCTTCCGTGTCTGTTTGCACAAACAAATTAAAATCGGCATTTTCTGAGTTGTAAATGTTAAACAGCGATTTATATAAATGTTATTTCGTTTATTAAATTTATTAAATTTGGTAATTCAGTTTACTACATTTACTTTAAAAATTTCGATAAAACTGTATTCCTATATCTGCACATATTTTTAACTGTTTTAAAAATTCATCCAAATTTTACGAAAACAATTCTCCAGACCTGAATTGTCAAATTATCAACAGGTCAACAAATATTTCGAGAATATCGTCGAACATTTTTTACGAATTTTCTACGGTTCCAGAAGAGCACTTTTATTATCTCAGGCGAAGCCTCGACGAAATGATATTAAGAAACGAGAAAGTACTTCCGAATACTCGAAATACGCTTAAAGGACATGAAAACGTACCTTTAACTCCAATAACACGGCACGTGTGCTCCCAAGTGGTTCTAAGTGTCCCATAAATTCCCCCAAATTCATCGAAAAATTTCTGTACACCCTCGTTCAACAAGTTTGACATGGTTTTCTTTCTCTTTCTTTTTCACCGTCGGAAAATTTTTCGCACCACAGAAAACAAAATATGTTTCCGAAAATTATTCGAAAATTTTGAACAAACATATATTTCAATTAAATCGAGTTCCGGCGGAACTGATTTCTCGTTTTATTTACTCGGTTTCAGCGGCTGGTATTTTGCAGTTATTGAAACTCCTCTTTTGCATCATAAAGATCACGCGATATCGAGATCGAAATTAAACACGGTTTTATCAATGAGACGAACGAAAGGATTTCGACAAAAGCGCAAAATTCTAAAGTTTATTGTGAAAGGGAAGAAAATATTTTCGCGACTGAAATGAAAAGTGAAAAATCCGGGTTGCTTATTGAAAGAAGGAATTTATGCAGAAATAGGTAAATTTTTTAAATTGTAACATCTATCGACCTGATAAGCGATGAGATTTAATTGGAAAGTCAGCATTAAGAATTCTGTCAAAATTATTTAAAAATTTCGTTTGGTAAAATCTTCTTGTTACTTTTCAGAATAATTTAACTGTGAAGAGGTAGAGAAATAATAGGAATCTCTATTCACCAATCATTTGTGCATTGTATTCTAAAGTGGAGAATTCGTGGAAGACGAGATTTAATATTAAAATTCGAAATTAAGATTTTATAGGGATTTGAAAATGTTGCAAAATAGAAAAAACATGAGAAATACCGAAATTGTAAAATTTAAGGATAGTGAGAATATTGAAAAACAAAAATTTGTAGATAGACACGCAAAATTTGAAGTTTATCAAGGAGAAATAGAGATTCTTAAATTGCACAATTATTGATCAGCGGTGAGTGAAAAAATTTGAAAATACTGGAGATTTACGAATAAGAATAAGTAAGGACCTTGCAAGTTGAAAATTTAGAAGCACGAAAATTTCAGTATTCTAAATCAGTGGCAAATTAAAGATCAAAAATAGTGAGAAGAAATGAAGAAATAAGGATTCAGAAATTTTTTAATTTTTTAATTTTTTAATTTAGAAATCTCACCTTTTAAATCAATGTTGACTAAAAAAATTTTAAAGTATTAAGATTCATTGATAAGGAAAAGTTAAGAGCCTAGAGTTTGCAAATTTAGAAACACCAAAATTTCAAAACACTCTAATTGCAAAATTCAAGCACAGGGACCAATTCAAAATTCAAAAACGTGAAAATTCTGAAATAAGAAGAGTAGAACGAAAGGTATAAAATAGTTTTACAAATATCAACGATACACAATTCTCAAATTGTAAAATTCGAGCTCAGTGACCACTTCAAAATTTAAAAACGTGTAAATTCGTAAATAAAAAGAATCGTACGAAAAATATAAAATAGTTTTATAAATATCAAGGATACAAAATTCTCAAATTGTAAAATTCGAGCTTAGTGTTCAATTGAAAATTCAAAAACGCGGAAATTCGCAAATAAAAAGAAATTGAAACGCGCAGAATTCGTAGTTGTACAAATATCAACAGCACACAATTTTCAAATTGCAAAATTCAAGCTCAGTGACCACTTCAAAATTCAAAAACGTGTAAATTCGTAAATAAAAAGAGATTAAAACGCATAACAGTCGTATATTTATAAATATCAGCTACGCTGCATTCTCCAACTGCAAAATTCCAGACCAACAATATTAGCAAATTAACTTCCTCAGCATAAAGCAAACAAAACGGAACTTCCCATTTACAACTCTCACAGCGATAGAGTTCGCAGAGTAAAATACTTCCGAGAAGCTTAAATAATTTGTACGCATCAAAAAGAATAAAAACCTTTTAAAATACCTCGTCTGAAAATTGGAAAAACATCTCTCTCGAGTTTCTAGCAACTGCTTTCGTTTTCCAACATTTTCCGCCAGAACTATCAGCGGAGCAACAGAAAGGAAGAAAAAAAGAACGAAAGCGAGATAGAGAAAAGAGAAGAAAAAAAAAAAAGAAGAAAATAACGAAGAAATAAAGTTCACCGGTGTATCTGATTTTCCACGAAGGGAAAACTGATTCTTGGTAAAATCCACAAGGGAGGGAAACCTACTTTTCCACGAGGCTTGGAGAAGCATTTCATTTTCTTGGTGAATCGATTAAAGGCTTCCGCGTATCGAATAAACAGGAAATTAGGTTACGTCATCAGGTGACACTTTCTTCAGCCCTCTTTTCACAGCCAATAATCTGCCAGCAATGCCGGCTGCTGATTAATTTCTCTTTAAACGAAAGCTCACGCCATCACTCGACCAACGAACCATCGATCGATCTATCCCGTCATCCTTTTCCCCTCAATGTTAATAACCCTGTTACCCGTTGATAAGAGTAAATAAGATCAGAAGGTATCGAAGACACTTCTCTCGCCTGGGGTTCCTTTTGGGAAATTTTCAGCGTGTTTGAAACTATCACCCCTAGTTCAACTTTGTTACTTTAATTTCCGCAAATTTTCCTCTAGCTTATCGGCGCTTCTATTTTCATTTAAGCGTGCATGTGAATTTTCTGATCTTATTTTTCGGAATACTAATTTATGTACAATTTATTTACAATTATTGCAATCATGAAGATATTCCATGGTAAAACAACAGATAAAAAATAAAAAATGATTCTCGTATTCCAAAAAATTGTTTAAAATATTTAAAAATTATTCGAAATTTTGCTCGTACTAAAGAAAATTATTTAAAATATTTAAAAAGTTATTTAAAATGTTTGTCGTATTGGAGAAAATGATTTAAAATATTTAAAAAATTATTTGCAATGTTTGTTGTATTGGAAGAAATTATTTAAAATATTTAATAAATGGTTTAATTTGTTTCTTGTATTAGAGAAAATTATTTAAAATGTTTCTTGTATCGAAGAAAGTTATTAAAAATATTTAAAAAGTGATTTAAAATGTTTCTCGTATTAGGGAACATTTCTTAAAATTACTAATATTATTTAAAGTACCTAAAACAATTAGATTATAGCAATATAATTATAAAAATATTGGTATAATTTGTTTTGCTTACGCTTTATGGCATGGGATAATTAATACACCTTTGAGAATAATTATTCGTATGGAATTAAGAAGACCTGAGATATGAACTAATAATGATCAATTATATAATTCTGTTGTAACTGCTCACACTTTTTTAATCATCTTTTTTTATGGTAATACCATTTATAATTGAAGGGTTTGGTAATAGACTAATTCTTTTAATTAAGATCTCCAGATATAGCTTTTCTTCGTATAAATAATATTAGATTTTGATTATTACCTCCTTCGTTGATTTTATTACTTTTTACAAATTCAACGTTTATGAAATTGGAAGTGTTATGTAAAGCAATTTAGACACGTATTTTCGAGTATGTTGGAATTTAAACAATATTCTCTGCGACTGTATAATTAAACAGTATAACGAAAAATTGAAATTCAAGATTTATCCATAAAATATTAAAATATATAAATACAAAAAAGTATTAAATATCTGTCTTTAATGAAAGTTGAACTTTTGTTTATCTCTTTTAATATGCCTCCATGTTTTCACCAAACTTATAACATTTTTATATAATTTCTAATAAAACATTATGTAATAATATTAGTATAATAAAATATATATCTTCAAACTAAATTTGCGTACGTTCTTTAGTGGAAAAATGGAAATTTGTAATATAAAATACGTGACCTAAAATTTTTACACAGTTTACTATCCTTAAGTTTTATTCTGTTGTTGTTTCATAATATCGTAATATTATAATTATCCTTTATATACAATTAAAAAGAATTACATACAAACCGATCTAAAATCTACGCGTAATTATATAAGGTTTTCCAATTAAAAGTTACAAAGGTTTGCAGAATTTTTCCCAACAGTAAATACTTTATCAACCAGCTGAAATACCAAACGATTTTTCGAAAGAAGCTTCCAAGCAAAGGGAGACAGGGCAATTAAGTTGCGGAGCAAATAGTGGCTGCAAATTGCACCGAATTAGCTTTATTTGCTTATTCCAGAGGTGAGGTCAGAGTTCACGATTGAAGCAAAATACATCGCTGGCTGATTGGTCAGTGTCAAGGTTCGAATTAACGAGACTAATTGTCGTCTTCTAAACCAACTAACTACGCTTCATGTTGTTAATTAATCTGTATACTTTCTAGCTTGTAATCTATTTATCTTAACCAGTCACGTAGGAAATATTAAACCCACGCTCGCGAATCCAGAAAGCAAAGATTTCCACGAGTTAATCGTTCGATACAGGCACGAACTCAATTATTAAGGACTTCGCAAAACCTAAATATCTTAAAGAGATATTCTACTCGCTTAATATTTGTTAGTATGGACAATTTGTGTAATAAAGTTTCTAAGGTGCTATAGGTATGAAAAAGTTGCGTGAAACATGTGGAAATTTGAGGGGAAATTGAAATTCAAGAATTTAAGTAGACACAGTCCGTATGTGGTCGGACATAGAGTCTATAACTGTACGTTTAAATACTGCTATATTTAAGACACTCGAATTTTTTAAATTTTTAAAAATGTATTCTAAGCTAAAAGAACTTGCAACTTTTATAATATTTAATTATTTACTTTCAAAAAAATGTATTCTCAGCTGAAAGAAAATTGTCACTTCTATGATACTTAACTTTTTATTTAAATATGTGTTTTTACAGTTGAAAAGAAGTTGCTATTTTTATGATACTTAATTTTTTATTTAAAGAAATGTATTCTCAGCTAAAGGAAAATTGCCACTTTTATAATACCTACATTTTTATTTAAGAAAATGTATTTTCAACTACAAGTAAAATGCTATTCTTATGATACTTAATTTTTCCTTTATATATTCAAACATGTATTCACAGCTGAAACAAATTACTACTTTTATGATACTTAATCACACTAAAAAAGGAAACTGCTGTTCTTATGATATTAAATTTCTTTATATTTACAAAACGTATTCTCAACTGAAAAAGAAGTTGCTATTTCTTATACTTAAATTTTTTACATATTGAAAGATGTATTCTCAGCTGAAAGAAAATTGTCACTTTTATGATACTTAATTACACTATAAAAGGCAATTGCTGTTCTTATGATATTCAATTTTTTTTACATTTAAATAAATGTATTCTCAGCTGGAAAAAAGTTGCTATTCTTATGATACTTAATTTTTTTATATATTCAGGAATATACTCTCAGCCGAAAATAAAAATTCTGTATTACTATGAATCTGTACTAATCATTGAAATTTATGATGATTTTAAAGGTACAGTAATTTATGAGTCACTTCATTCGCCTACATTTCGAATCTATTTAATTCCTTCAATAAATATCTCGAAAGAAAGTTCAAACTCTTTCAACAATTCTCTCAAAGAGAAATAGCACTCAACAATTCCAGGTCACAATTAATATAAAAGAACATCCTATAAAAGCACCTCGATCGACCGTAGAAAGAAATCTAGAATTCCCCTTAGAATAAGGACTGTCTTATCACTTCTAATCTACTGTGGAAGTGGTTTAATTCGCGTGATGTTCGTGTCCACCCTCGAGGGGACTCGTCGGTGGTGGAATCGTCGTTGTTAGTTTCTTTTTTCCTCCCCGTTGCGTTACATTTGGATGGAAGAGACTGATAAAAGAGGTGATTCCTATTCACGGTTGCTTAATTAAGGCTCGGTTGCTGCTCGGTTCGCAATAAAAGAGCCACTCGCAATTAAGCTTGCAATGCGCGATGTTTTCTTGTCCGCTGCGCTAAGTGTTGTTGATAAATTGAACGAGAAACGAAAGTTTCTGTACAATTTTCTGGAACACTTTATTGGATAGTTCCTTTGCAATATTGCATAATTTTTTCATTCTCCGTTTATACGAAATATTTACCTTGAATGTCAAAGTTTCGTACAATTCTTCAATTGTCGTACATTTTCTATTATATATTACACATCTACATAAAGTCTCTCAAAATAAAATTATTAAATCTTCCTCCTTTTTTTTTTTTAATTAAAATTTCGTACAATCTTGAATTTATTTCATTTAATCCAAATTTTTATAAACAAACGTTTTTTTTTTTTTTTAAGGGAAAGTAAATTTGAAAAAGTTATGTGATAAATTTTGTCCCATTTTTTTTTTTTTTTGTAAATTCATACTTCGTTTTGTACAATTTCTACTTGAGTGGACATATTTTTCTCATCAACTAATATTTCTCATTTCTTCTTGCCAACGGTAATTCTTCATTTACTGTAAAATAAATTGAAACAACGAGTGACGGTTACGTAATTGCGGGAATAAAGAGTAAATAAGGTTCCTCTAGTGACCCCTTTGAGGGCGTGGATAATTTTATTTTACAACGCGTTATTAACCATCCGGTGCAATTAATTGACGTACGCCAGGGTCCGCGTTGACAATCGATGACTGCCCATGGGCACAATCATCGAACCCCTTGTAATTGATGACAGAACCTACACTCGACAATGAAGTCACGTAGCTGGCGAAACAGTGACGAAAGCATGCTTATCCTTCTACAACGTTGAACATTTCGTTTATCATCGAACGTGTGCGCAAAATAAATTCTCATTTTATTCTCGTAATATTTCTCTATCTAAATTAAAATCACCAATATAATACGAAAGTTCTGGAATACAAAAATCTGCGTTCCACGAGTAACGTTTCAAATAGAAAATATCCGAACACATAAATCTACATTTTACGAGTAAAATTTAAAAATTAATAATATTTTTAATGGTAGTCGATTCTACACAAAAAACTAGACTGAAAATGTAGTACAAAGTTTCCTCGTATGTTGCATCGTTCTCGAAAAAATCGAGATGGAAAAAACGGTGGGGCACACAAGTGACGTGCTCCATAAAAATTTCAGAATCAATATTCTCGGAAACGAAGCGCTCTACGAAAAAATTCTGTTCCACAGTTTCGATGTGTTTTTTCACAAAGAATCGTCCTGCGACTGATTAATGGCCGAAATTTTGGTAATTCAATAGATATCGTTCAATTTATCGTATTTCTTGTTACTGAAGCATCCTGTCGCCTTCTACTATCTGCAGTTCGATAAATTTGAAACGAAAAGGGAAGGCTGAATACGAAGCTTTGAAGCCCACGGAAACACTCAGCTTCCGGTTCGAGTTTTTTCATCGAGGTACACGGGCTTTTCGTCTGTTCGACCATAAACGCAATTTATTGCCACGGGCACGATGAATTCCTATCATATTTTTTTTTTCTCTCTAGTTTCCTCTTCCCTTCTGTTCTGTATTCTCTCGTTTATACTTTCTAAACAATCGAATAAGTACGCATCTTCTTTTTTTGGTGAAAACGTGAAAAAGCTTAACTTGTGGAAAAAAGTAGAATTTTTTGATAGCAACATGAAAAAATTTGTATTTGAAAGAATGTACTAGTAACAAAGCAATTAAAATAAATATTCGTAATTGCATTATTTTCATCTATGCTGAAGGATAACTTTTATATTTGTTGGTAGGTCTGAATATACACTTTGTTGCCTTTTATCTCTATAAAATCTCCCAATAATAAATTCTTTATTTGGAATACTCTTTGTTGCATTAGTTTCTCCTATTGCAAGCAGGATTTTTATAAATATCTTCATGTATGATTATATACGATCACGTACTACTTATCTGAGCTCACTTGTAAAAAATCTTTAATAATGGATTTGTTATTTGGAATATTAGAATTTAGAATTTAGACAACATTTTTATTAGTATGAAGGAAGAATTTTAAAAGTGCTTTTGTATCTAGTCACATATGATTCTGTTATATTTATCTCCCTTCTAACAATTTTTAAAACTACCTTATGTCTGACTATACGCAATGTTGTTCTACTTACTCCATTTCATCTCCAAAAATTTTCTAATATAAAAATACTCTCAGTTTTCGAAGTGCTTTGGTATCTAATAATACAAGATACTGTTACACTTATCCCTTTCTAACAATTTTTAAAAGTACTTTTATGTCTGACTATATACAATACTTCTCCACTTGCTCCCATTCATCTCCAAAAATCTGCCAATAAATTTACCATTTCAAATAATCTCTTAAACAATTTTTCCTCTATAAAAAGATCTACAAATACGACCATTGAAGCTTCGAAAAGCCCATCACGTGTCCTTCAAACCTCGATAAAGCAAGAAAGCGTGATCATGTAGTCAATTAAAGCAACTTGTCTCTCTCTCTCTCTCTCTCTCTCTCTCTTTCCCGCTCTTTCTCTCCTTATTTTCAGATCGCCTGGTGCGTGACGCGATCCGAGCGAATCCAACTTTCCGACGTGATTGTCTTCAATAATGCCAGCTCAAACGCGAAGAATCAAGAGCGTTTTTGCACACGAAAGGAGCATTGTCGAGCTTCTGGCATTGTGCCGCCCCGTTTTCCAACGTTTGGCTGAAAGAATGCCTCGACAATATTACCGTGACGCTGTGCGCATTATTTAATTCGTTTATCGACAGCTTTTCCATCCCCGTGGGTGATTCTGACTATCTATTTCGAGAAACGTATCTTTCAATGAAAATTAATTTGCTCCTCGAGTTAATTTAGGAATTGACATCTTATTGCATGTTTCAGTAACACAATAACACTCTGTAGGATTCATTTACAATACAAAGGAACTTCTGCGTTAATTTCCATTTCCTTGGAAATATCAACGGGTGCAAAAATTATTTCACAATGGAAAATAGCTTGTCATGTGAAATAATTGAAAAATCATTATTGCATTGCACGTTTCAGCAGTATAAATATGTATAGGGTGATGGTATCAAAATATGACTAATAATTCACAAAGATCAAGAAATGTTCAGTTTAATTATTTTACCAAATTAACAAATTTATTTATCTAATTTTAAAACAGTTATTCTAGTTTAAAGAGACTTCGAAGATTAATGGGTATCGCTGTATACAGGGTGTTCCATAACTAGTGGTACAAGTGAGCAAGAATTCATTCCAGGTGAAAAATGGAATGAAAAATGTAGAATAAAATGTTTTCATTCGAGACTTAATTTTTGAGAAAAATTAGTTCAAAAATTTGTCAAATACACGAGTTTTTGGCCGAAATAAAACACTTTTTGAATGAAAATTATTGACGATGTATCGGTTATGATGGCAGAATACGTTAGCCGCCATATCCGGTCGTATCATCGCTAGATTTTCACTTGTAAAGTCGCATTAAATGTGTCGTGTACAATGACCACATAACGAGTATTGAATAATCCCGAAAAACAAAATGATTTCACCATTTGATCAATCAAAATTTCCGTAATGATACGTTGGAAGACGTTCAGAGAAAAATAAGGAGAGCACAGTTGTGTGTCTGCGAGAACATGGACGTAATTTTCAGTAATTTATGAATTAAACAAATATTCCAACAAACAATTACTTTCTCAAAAACGAAGCATCAAATGAAAAAATTTTATTCCTCACTTTTGACTCAGTTTTCTACATAAAATCAACCTAACACTGCTCGCTTGTACTAGCAGTTACATGACACGTTGTATATACAGTAAAAAGAAAAGATATAATTCTTTTGTCAAGAATACTGAAAGGTTGAAATAGAATTTTTAACGTTACTTCAAAATTTATTATTCCACTGTATTTCTCAAGAATGTAGAAACACCTTGTGTAATAGAATTTGTGATACAGAGGGAATTGTAATTTTCTTGTTTCTTTTCTTCCTTTTTGAAAGTGTGAATTCGTACGAAGTCAATTTTCGTCTGTCAAGCAGTGATTAAATTTTACAAAGCGATACCGGATCCCGTCGAAAGTTTCGCGGCACAGTTTCCATGACTTTCAGCTGAGCAACAAACTCTCCCCTCCCCTCATCCTTCCCTGGGATTTGGCTGACTAGGCACGCTTTTATTTCACTGCATCAGCGAACCAATTTCGCGCGAACTTTAAGTCGCTGCACCAAAGCTCGAGGCATCGACTTCGACTTCCCTTTCTCGCTCTTTTCTTGAATTATTCCTGACGTTTCCCCGCTTCCTGCCTTTCAAAAACAATTTTTCCGAAAATTTATCACCTTAATGTGTGTAATATTATTTACACCTTTAGACTTTCCTATGAACGTTTATTTGAACGATTGTTCACGGAACGTGTGAAAGAAACATTTCCTCCGTGAAACTTCACTTCCAAGGAAATCACTTTCAAAATCTATACTCTTTAAAATAGAACAATGTATACAAATTTCTACGATTTTTCGATCATCCACAATATTAAATTTCATAGAAAAATTAACACTGCCGATTGATTGAGGACATCTCTTAGTATCACGGAAAAAATTGGATATGCAACATATAATTGGGAATTTTGCGACGTGGAATTGCGTAATTTTGACTGTTTCGAACGTGTGACAAAAACATTTCCTCCGTGAAACTTCACTTTCAAGGAAATCACACTTTCAAAATTTATACTCTTCAAAATAAAACAATATATAAAAGTTTCTACGATTTTGGATTATCCACAATATTTACTTTCATATAAAAATTAATACTTCGTCGACCGAGAAAGGAGATCTCTCAATATCACGAAAAAAATGGATATGCTTCATATATTTGGGAATTCTGCGTAATTTTGTCTGTTTCAAGCGCGTCAATGAAACATTTCCTCCATGGAGCTTCACTTCCAAGGAAATCACACTTTCAAAACCCATACTCTTTAAAATAGTACACTATATGGAAATTCCTAGGATTTCTCGATTGTCCAAAAATTGTTCGCAATTTTAAATTTATATAAAAATTAACACTTCGTCGACCGATTAAGGAGATCTCTCAATATCACAAAAAAAAGAAAAAATGGATATGCTTCGTATAATTGGGAACTTTGCGACGTAGAATTGTGTAATTTTGACTGTTTCAAACGTGTGAAAGAAACATTTCCTCTGCGAAACTTCACTTCCAAAATCTACACTCTTCTATTTTTTAAACAAATGTTGTTCGTGCAATAGACACGTTTGTTCCATTCACGAAAACTACTACAGAAAGTAAGAATATTAAACGCAGAAGTTATTCAGCGTTGGCGAGAGATTTCAAAATTCATGGCAATATTTTTCTCCTTGAGACAGAATGGAAAATTTAATTACTTTGTGTCTTACTTTATCATCCTTTCTCTATCGATTTTCTGTTCGAACGAATTTCGAACAAATTGCTGAAGAATCAGCTTGCATCCATTCCAACGTGAAATATCTTTCCGTAGGATCCAGATGGATCGTTGAATTTGTAAAATTGTTGAGTCAATGCAAAAGTTCGTGCCCGATTTCGCATTAAAATACAAAACAAATTTGACATGCGAAATTTGTTTATCGGATAATTTGATTGTTATGAGACAATTTGTTCGTTAGAGCAAGGGTTGAGGATTCTACGTGAAAAACCGAGTTGAAAATGTAGAATGAAATTTTTTCATTTGAGGCTTTGCTTTTGAGAAAAATTAATTTGAATACTCGTATTAAATTCATAAATTCCTGGAAATTATCTCCACGTTTTCGCATACGTAACTCTGCTCTCTTTATTAAATCCCTTCAAACGTTTTCCAACGTATCGTTACGCAATTTTAATTGATTAAATGCTACAATAATTTTTTGTCGCAATTGTTCAATGCTCGTTATACATTCACAATACACGACACATTTAACGCGACTCCACAAATAAAAATCTAACGGCGACCAAAATATTCCGCCATCGTCGCAGATCCATTATTGATCATTTTCACTCGAAAAGTGTCTTATTTTAGCCGATACTTGATCAAATGTACGCACATTGGACAAATCTTCAATCTAATTTTTTTTTTGGAAAAAGAACCTCAAATGGAAAAATTTTATTCTATATTCTTGATTCTGTTTTTCACGTAGAATCAACCTTTGCTCATTTGTACCATAAGTTACGGGACACCCTGTATAATCTCCTTAACTTTGTAGGATTTTCTTATGATCAATGCGTCCAAGTTAAATTTCTTTACAACTCCTTCAGTTAAAATTAGTGAATCATTTTACGATAAATTAAGCACAACGTCGTCGTTTATCGAAGAATCTCGGTCAGAGCGTGGTTCGTCGCTTAATTGCAAATCGCTATGTCTAAATTTTGCAAACTATTTTTTTTTTAAGCGTACGAAAAGCAGATGCACAACCTTAGTAAACGTTCTGAACACTTTTTACAGCAATTCCTATCGTTACATCTTTCCGAAATTCATAAAGTATGACACGACGCGAATGAATCGTTTCTTCGCTCATTTTCGAAATCTTTTTCTACCACGTAAGAGCTGTCGGAACACAAAAGTCTGCTAACGAGATAACAATTGGATATCGCTCTTTTTATCCGCTATGGAATTAGCACGTACAAGTGTCACTTGCAAACGAATAATTTAGTTTCACCTATTGGAACCAGGCACGAACTTCTGCACTAACTTGCTACTTGTTACTGAAACACTCGATAGAATTCCAGTTGTCTAGGAAGTTCAACGAAGAAAGAACAACTTCTGTGAAACCATGGTAGTATCAACATCAACAAGTACCGGCACGTTGCATGCCTGAATGCGAATATTCGACCAAGCGCAGCTCGTCGAAGCTGAAATCAGCGCCAAGATCGCGAGATGGCTCGCGTCACGCACAGGCAGGGTCGCGTGGAAAAGTTGGCGGCCGTGAAGTGAGCAGACAACAGGTAGCAGGTCATACGGCCACACAACCCTTCTTCAATCTTTTTTTTTTCCCCTCTTCTGGCTTACTGGCTGCTTTCTCGCTTCCTCTTCGCTTCCAAATGTGTATCACCACGATTCGAGATCATTTAGTCCTACTGATAGCGGGCCTGGCCACTGCATCTACTCACAAAAATTGCACACTGAAATGCACCACGACGCTGCCGACGACACATCTGCCAAGATTCACGCACTTCGAGGCTGAGAGAAGTCGAGGATAGAAGCTTGTAGATCGAGGGATTTCGAAGGGATGTGGTTTTAGCGTGGTTTCGCCTCTGGTCTCAGTGTTTGTGTGTCGTACGAAGCATATGTCCTACTATTATTAAGTTAAATGGAGAATATTGATGGAATGGTAGAATTTGATGGTCGATGACTGATTGTTGATGAACAGTTTGAAACGCAGGTAGTAATTTCACTCGAAACTTGTAGACTTTCCTTTTCTTTGTCAATAATAATGCGGTTACATAAAGAAGGTTGATGGAAGAAATATAAATAGAGGATCCAACTTTCAACAGTGAATGCAACTGTTGAATGAGTGGATTTTTGTGAGAGTGTGACGATTTTTGGAAGAAACACGTGTATAATGTATCAACAATGTTTGTTTAAAAAATAGACTACCGGAAATTTTCAACTTCAAGTAAGAAAATCCTCTTTGCACGGAAATTCGCTATTCAACAGAAGGTAGAAATATAAACGGAGGATTTAAATTTTAACAGTAGATGTAACTGTTGAACGACTAGATTCTTGTGAGGATGCAGCGACTTTTGGAAGAAATATGTGTCCACTGTACGAACAACGTTTGTTTAAAACATAGACTACCAGAAATTTTCAACTTCAAGTAGGAAAAACCTCTTTACACGGAAATTCGTAATTCAACGCAAGGAACAAATGGAGCCGGCGTCACGTGCACGAAGAAGCACACGGTTCCTACGTTCCTGACACCAGAGCACAGTTTCCAGCAGCAGTTCGTGCGCAAAAACAATCAAGAATTATCGAAAACAAACACCTAAACCCAAATTCCTTCACGAAGACCTTCGTATGTTGAACAAATTGCTACAAAGCACCGGAAACATGGAGGAAGCACAGGAATATCGACTATTAAAAACAGTTTACCGAGAATAATCGCTATTAGACTCTTCGAAATCAACGGGAAAATCGTCCGAAACGCCATCCACTATGAAAACACGTTAGGCTAACACAGATCACCGCTGTACCCGCATTCCCTCGCGGTTGCATCGATGCAGGAGGCTACCTGTGCAGCTATCGAACCGCCAGTCGCGTCCTTTCAGGCCGCCTTGCAGGCAGAAGGCTTGCAATAGCACCGAGACGCAATGATTCCTATGCTAGGCACCTGGTCTGACCAGACACTTGTTCGAAAAATCCACGTAGACACTCAGACACTCATCTAAATCCTGTGAAAGATACTCATACTATCAGGACACACTATATCTAAGTTCTGATTGAATAGTCACTTCGAAAATCGACATAGGCACTCAGATACTGATCTGAAGGCTGCAGAAGGTACTCAAATTAACAGAACATGTTGAATACTGACTCCAAAAATCCATGTGTACACTCAGAAACTGATCCAAAGCCTGTAGAAGATACTCAAACTACCAGAACGTGCTGGAGCTAAGCTCTGATTAAATATTGGCTTTCAAAGTCCACGTAGACACTCAGACACTGATCCAAAGCCTATAAAAGGTACTCAGACCATCAAAGCAGGCTACAACTAAGATTTGATTGAATACTGGCTATGAAAATCCACGTAGACCCTCGGATACCGACCCAAACCCTGTAGAAGGTACTCAGACTACCAGGACATACTGAATACCGGCTTCGAAAATTTACATAGACACTCAAACACTGATGCAAAGCCTATAGAAGGTACTCATACTGTCAAAGCAGGTTGCAGCTAAGGTCTGATTGAATACTAGCTTTGAAAATTCACGTAGACACTCGAACACTACTCCAAAACCAGTAGAAAGTGCTCAGACTATCAGATCATGCTGAATACTGACTTCGAAAGTCCACGTAAACACTCAGGCACTGATTCACAACCTGTAGAAGGTATTCAGACTATCAAGGCAAGCTATAGCTAAGCTTTGATTGAATAGTGGCATAGAAAATCCACATAGACACACAGACACACTGATCCAGAGGCTATGGAAAGCACTTAGGCTATGAGGACATTCTGTAGTTATGGTGTAGCAACGATAAATGTTGATAGAGAGGTGTAAAAGAGGTTTGCAATGAGGATGTTAGGTAGGGAATCGAGGTTTCCGTACCGCGAGGAGGCTCGGTGCTCTCCGAGCCGAGACGATGAGCTCGTGCGCCGTCGTATTGACGTTGACGGCGGCCGAGACCCGACTGACGGAACGATTCTCTGTGTGGCGTTGCCGTGGCACAGTAACGTACCATACGAGGGGCACCGCGACGCCGCTATGGTTTTTCTTGTTTTAGAATGCCTGTTGATGAACTCTGACAAAAGATGATTGATCGAGTGTGTCAATCAACTTTGGAGTCATTGATGTTTGTACGATGTTGTGATTCGAGTTCTATTGGATTGTGTGGTTGTTTCGCTGGTGGAAAGTGTTTTTAGAGATTTTTGGTGGAGATTTTTTTGGAACTTGTTTCACTTGTATTGCACAATTCATGGATGAGCAACGATGCTAATTTCTCAGAGAAACCAAAGTTAGAAGCATTGTTGTAGATAGTTTTTTAGACGAAGTTGAATTATTTAAATTTAACCTCTTATTATACGATTTTTTCGTCTCTGCGTATATTGCCTTGGTTATATACTATTCTAGTACAGAGTTAAGTAAAAGAAAGTCAGAATATTTAAATTGAAGCTAAGTTTCAGCGAAAGTACAGGTGTAATAGACATTTAATTTTTCTTTAGTCACATCTTCACCATAATTTACAACACGAGTGTATCTCGTTATTGTAATTAGTTAATTATAATTAGTTAAATGAAAAATTGATGTCTAGGTGAATTTTTGATGGAGATTTTCTCAATACTATAATGTTACCTGATCTTTTAGAGCTGTTAAAATTGGTAGATCGAAAATCTCAAATATTACAGTTAACAGCTTTTTTTATACTCTTTCGAATGAAGTGAATTAAATTTTGAAAAAGAAGGAGAATAGTAGAAATACATGAATGCAAAGCTGTCAGAAAGAATTCCTCGAATAAAGCCATTAGAAAGGAACCTGCGACTAAGTTACAAACACCAGAGTGAATTTCTGAGTTCTACAATGAGGTTGAAACAAAGAAACATCCGAAAGAACAAAAACCTAATGGCGTCACAGTGAATACTATAATTCGTAGATATCACGATGAACTATAAAATTAAATATATTACAAAAGTGTTCCAAAATTGAAGTATCTCTGCAGAATACTGCTACAATCATTTCCCTGAATTTCAAAGGAAAACACGACTAATTTTCACAGAGGCAATGTGAATTTTAAAATCGAAATTTATGTCTAGTAGTTAACATTTTCGAATGGAAAATTACTCCTGATACTTTTCTCGTTAATTAATTAAATTGAATACCATTGGACCTATTCTTCTGGAGCGTCAAAAATGATTCCTTCATAGAGTTTAAATTAATAAATTTTTAGAAACACAATTCTCACAATTTGCGACAATCACGCTAAATATTAAGAATAAAATTTTCCAATGCAAGGATCTGAAAAAAAAAACTTTCAAAAATACAATTGTAATAATCAATTTTAACCTGACCTAAATCGCAACGAATTCATCATTAAATTATTATTTTCTAATTCAGAGAAATCACGACAAATCTCGAAAAGAGAAATCGTCATCACAATAAATTATCGAATTCAACTTAAAATTGTCTGCAACTGCATATTTTATTACAGGGAATAAATAAATGCAAAATTTGGCCAGAAATGTGTTTTATCGTTAAATAATTCTGGAAATGTGTTTTTCATTGTGCATAATTTGCATAGAACATGTATTTTGTACAATGCATATTTTGTGTTGCATATATTTTACATATTTCACACATACTGACAATTAAAATATAATTTTTCAGTATTCTATTCAATATTATTTTGCTAAAGAATGTCGAATCCGTCAAGGTAGTTATCGATATGAATAAAAGTTTCGAATTTACTTGCGGTGCTCGTGGAGAAATTAAATGTAAATATGTGCTCCAAAAAAATTCAAGGTTTAAAAATTCAAGATTTGATGAATTTTGTAAAAATTAACAATGCTTCAAACGGTACAGTTGTTGAAGAACGAAACAAAATTGTGCCACGATATTGGAAAAAAATACAAATATGTGCCTTACCACGACCTGTGACGTTGAACAAACATTTTCGGAGTGTAAATTAATTTTTTCAAATAAAAGGCAATAACTTACCGATGAAAAGGTGAAAAAAATTATAATTAAGTATTGTAAAACAAGTAATGATAAATAATAAATATAGTACACTTAAATGTAACAAAAACAATATACAATCAATGAATTATAGTGAAATTTCCCTTTCAGAAAATCAACACAAAAACTTCCTGTTTCATTCTAACTGAAAACAAGAGATATTTGTTATATCTATAATTTAATATATTAATATACTTTATTAATGAATTACTATATTAATATATTCTATGAAAAGTATTAACAAATAATATGTTAATGTTGAATATCTTATAAGACTATTAAGATACTGTAATAAGGATATTAATGTTAATTATTAATAATATTAGAGAATTATGTTAAAAAGTATTAAAAAATAATACGCTATTATAAAAATATTCGAAAAATTAAGTAAATGTTACTATAAAGGTATTTTGAACATCTTATAAGAAAATATTGCAATAAAGATATTAATATTAATTATTGATAATATTAGGGAATTTATTTTAGATAATATTAAATATTTTAGAAAATATTAAAAAATAGTATGTTAATGTTAACATATCAGAAAAGTTAAGTAAATGTTACTATAAAGGTATTTTGAATACCTTATAAGACTATTAAAATATTGTGATAAAGATATTAATGTTAATTATTAATAATATTCAGGAGCAGTTTTAAAAAGCACTAAAAAATAATATGCTAATATAAAAATATCCGAAAAATTAAGTAAATGTTACTATAAAAATATTTTGTTCCATGTTATAAGACTATTAAAATTTTGCAACAATGATATTAATACTAATTATTGATAATATGTGGGAGTAATTTCAAAAAGTATTAAAAGATAATATGTTAATGTTAACATATCAGAAAAATTAAGAAAATGTTACTATAAAGATATTTTGAATACCTTACAAGACTATTAAAATATTGCAATAAAGATATTAATGTTAATTATTGATAATATTAGAGAATAATGTTAAAGAGTATTAAAAAATAATAATATATCCGAAAAATTAAGTAAATGTTACTATAAAGATATTTTAAATATCTCATAAAACTGTTAAAATATTGCAATAAAAATATTAGTGTTAATTATTAATAGTGTTAGGGAGTTCTTTTAAAAATAATATGCAAATATAAAAATATCAGAGGAATTAAGTAAATTTACACATATATAACTATATTTTTCTAATAATGTTTAGAACCTTCTTTGTTTTCTGACTTCCACCATCCTTTTAGATGAATATTATCAAGTATTCTTATAATTAGTCTTTTCAATATATTTGACATATTTTGATATTTGTATACACATCCGCTGCCTAGTTATCACTATTATCCAGCATCATAACGACGTCAGATAGGTGGCCAATGCTCTACCAGTGCCTTGCAACGACCGTTTCGCAAAAATTAGGTCACTGGTGCTTCTACGCCAGGCACACACACGCACTAACACGCAATGTGGCTGTCCCTGTTGCACTTTTCAGCGGTGTTTGTTTAAAGAATGGTGGCGTGCAGATTCTTGTGTTTAATTTAGAAGAGTCTGGCCTCGCGAGTACCGTAACGTTGCACTACGTCGACGAGCTTCCTGTTAACCGAGACTACCGTGCGCCACTTCCGGTTTACGCGAGGCAAACGTCTCCTGCTGGCAGGATCGCGCGTTCATTGTGCTCCTATCGCTGAAAAATTCGGGAGAGACTCGAAATGACAGAGAGAATGATAATTTGAAAATTTCTGCTTTTTATTTTGTAAAAACAAAAATTATTCGATATGTTATTTCCAAGAAAATAATGAAACAATGTTGAATTTCGTTCGGTAGTTTATTCGGTGAATGCATAATTTATTACATTGAATTGGAGAGACATTGTGTGACGAAATTTTATTTCTTGGTTAGAATTGATTTTTACTCTACAATAGAATACCAGTGGCACAATATCGCGAAATAATTTGATGAATTACAAATAGAATAGAAATAAAAATATGACAAGATGATAACAATATTCCGATAAAGGTATGAATATTAATTATTGATAATATTGGGGAGTAATTTCAAAAAGTATTAAAGAATAATATGTTAATGTTACAATATCCGAGAAATTAAGTAAATATTACAACAAAGATATTTTGAATATTTATAATATCATTAATTATAATAATATAATGTTTATAATATCGAAGAATTTTAAATCGAAATTTGCGAGAGAACTTTGCCATATCGTCCACTTTCTCTTATTATAGGATAATTAAGACATGGGTCAAAAGTGACCAGGAATTAGCTGGGCGAGGGTTAATTAATTTGTTGCGTTGGTAGTACAAAGCTGATTAATAGGCTTCCGGTCGGTAAAGTGTTAATGTTAATTATCGAGAATATTATGGAATAATCTGATAACGTATTAAAAATTAATAGGCAAATATAAAAATATCAGAGAAATTAAGTAAATGTTACTTTAAAGATATTTTTAATACCTTATAAGACTATTAAAATGTTGCAATAAGAATATTAACGTTAATTATTGTTAATATTAGAGAATAATGTTAAAAAATAATATACTGTAAAAATATCAGAGAAATTAAGTAAATGCTACAAAATCAAAATTAACGAATTACAAATTAAGTGTTACGAAACATTTCACGAAAAAATAAATAAATAAATGTGTAAATATTGGCGAGCAGTATATTAACATCGAAATACGATAAAAACATAACAAGTCAAATTGGCTGGAAGTAATTAAAAACCGTAAGAAACATTTAAATTATATAAAGTAGGAGGAAGTTCGTGAAAATTGTTACTTCGAATACAATGAGAATATCAAGAGGTTTTTACACCTTTTGTGAACCAAGCATGAACCGTCATGGAGATCAGATTATGCTCGTCGCGTTACAACGATTCGAAAGCATTGTCGAGGACGCTAAAGAGGCGAGCAGTACGCAGGCCGGAAATATCTGAACGAGGGCGATAAACTGTGTTATACGAGAAGAAAAGGAAACGAATGGCGTTGGTTAACTATTCTGGCGTCTGGTAGCAACTGTCATAGCCCCAGAACCAGTTGATAGGGCAGTGAGCAACGTGACGGGGGTGGATAACGAGGGATGAACAGGAAAAGTGACGGAAACGTTGACAACGTAAAGAAATAAAAGCAGTCGTAAATGAAGATCCCAGAAGTGGTTGTGAAGATGAAATGAAAGGAGGCGAATAAAGAACGTACCTACAATTCACAAGTAGTGCACAACAGAATTCATCAGTTCATTTGGTATTCTAGTACTTGATTTATACTTTTTCATACAATTCAAAATAGTTGGTGTGTGGAATGTTTAAAACGCTTTGAATGTTGAATATTTAGAATGTTGAATATTTTGAACTTGGATTATATAAAATGTAAAATGTTTAGAATGCTGAGTACTTGAAATTTCGAATTCAGAGAATTTGAAATACTTGGAAAGTTGAATGTGTAGAATGTTGAATACTGGGAATACGAAACGTTTAGAATATTGTATACTTGAAGTAATAAATATACAGCACTTGGAATACCTGAAATGTTGAATATTTAGGATGCTGCATGCTTGGAATGTAGAATATTTAAAATTTTAAATTAGGAGAATCGGAATAATTGAAATCTTGAATGTTTAGAATGTTGAATAATTAGAATGTGGAATGTTTGAAACTTAGACTATATGACATGTAGAATGACTGAAATGTTAAGTACTTGAAATTTCAATTTCAGAGAACGTGAAAAATTTTGAATGTTGAATGTTTAGGATGTTGCACACTGGGAATACGGAATGTTTAAAATGTTGAATAGTTGAAATAATGAATACAAAATACAAAAAACTTGGAATACTCGAAATGTTGAATGCTTGGAACATAGAATATTTGAAATTTGGAATTAAGAGAACTTGAAATATTTGGAATGTTGAATAATTGTAATGTGAAATACTAAAAATGTTGAAAATTTACAATTTCGAATGCAGAGAGCATAGAACATTAGGAACCTTGAATGTTTGGAAAATTGAATAATTAGATGTGAAATGTTGAAAAGGATGAAAACTTGAAATTTCGAATACAGAGTTTGGAATATTGGGAATGTTGAATGGTTAGAATGTCGAATACCAAAAATGTGAAATATTTAAAATATTGAATACTTAAAATTTCGAATGCTAAGAACTTGAAATATTTAGAATGCACGTTAATGCTTGGAATGTTGAATACTGAAAATATGGAATGTTTAGAATAGTGAATACTTGAAACAATGTATATAAAGAACTTGGGATATCCCAAACATTGAATGATTCGGTTGTTGAATATACAATGTTTAGGATTCTGAATATTTGAAATTTGAAATGAAGAGCATTTGGATTATTTGAAACCTTGAATGTGGAATAATTGAAATATTAAAAATATTGAAAACTTGAAATTTTGAATGTAGAAAATTTGGAATATCAGGAATCTTGAATACATATAAAGTTGAATAATTGGAATGTGAAATGGTTAGAAAATTGAAAAGTTGAAATTTCGATTGTAGAGAACTTGAAATATTTGCAATGTTGAATACTTAAAAATGTGAAATGTTTAGAATATTGAATACATAAAATATTAAATGCAGAAAACTTGAAATATCGGGAATGCTGAATGCTGGAATGCGGAATATTCAAAATATCGAGGATTTAAAATTTTAAATGCAGATAACATAGGATATTTATTTATATACATTAACTATTTAGGATCCTGAATATTTGGAATGTGGAATGATTGGAATTCAAAACGCTGGGAATTTAAAATACATGAAGCCTAAAATATTTGGAATTTTGAACATTTAGAAATGTGCAAAATGTAGAATTTAGAGTTACATGAAATATGACCAGAAGGCAAAATATATTTTCCACAGAACTCGCAATTCGTAAAAGCTCGAACCACTACCTTTTATTCAGTGTAAAAATGTTCCGGTGCAAACTGTGCAAAAAAATGTCTCCCTTTTTACGACTCTCCTCCTCAGTTTCTCTCTCTACAACTGAATTTTTCAGCTGAAATTCTAAAAAAGGGGAGACATCGGTATCGTTTATCGTCGGATTTTTATCTAAATAAACGAACGACAGCCAGAAACGATAGCAAATGTTGTGTCACAGATCAGTTTCGACGGAGGTTTACGATTTACCAGACACGACAGTTCAGTCAATTTCTCAATGACGTCACCGTATTTGCACTGCAGATTTCCACGAGTAATTCCACGTGGATTTTTCACCGAAATTGCCGGAAATTCGCGAACTGTGTACGTCTCTATCACATCAGGGCTCTGCTCTGATAAAATTTCCCAAGAAACAAGATTATTCATTGCACCACTTTTTTACGACTTTGGCGAAGGAAACTTCGAAATTCGACAACTTGCAGGAGAGCTCGACTTTCCTAAAATTTGAAATTTTTATAGATAATCTGAAAAGTAAACTTTGACAAGTTCAATTATTCAGTTCAACTTTTATTTCATTCTTTAAATTTAAACTCTGAAAAGAGTCTAAACGTTCGATAATTTTAACAGCTTTTCAGTTGATCACTTTATGATATGGAAGTTTCAGAAAATATCTAGATTCCTTGTGTTTTACATTTTGCATTTTGTTATTCTAATAAGTAAAAAGTTTTTTCTCTCGTTCGATTTGGAGTATTGAAATGTTCGACATTTCGTTGACTGTCCAAGGGAATATTCTGAGAACTTCCCGAAACGGTAGAAGGGAAAAATGTATGCGTCCGGTTTTCGTAAACAACTCTAATTTTCACATGAGCTACCAACGAAGCCATGCAAAATTCACCATTTAATTCCCCTCTTGACGCGGTTCGTTTAATAATTACCAAGGTCGAAAATCGATAGTGGGTCGAGTTAATTAATCCGTTTTGCCCGATCTAATTAACTGGCTAACTTTATGCCGGATTCGTTTAACGAAACGATGTTTCCATGTATAAACGATAAGGAAGTTAGGAAAGGAAATGCCATTTCAAGAGACAAATTAGAAGTAGCATATTTATCTTGACAAATATTAAATAACATCCGAAATTTTCGAATGATTTTTCTTTAAACAGTTCACGTAGTGACTAATTCTAATAAACGAGAGAATAATTACTAATAAACGAGTATTAGTAATGGTATCAAATTAAATTGAAAAATTCAGCTTCCGAAATATCTTTGCAAATAATTTAAAAGGTTTCAAAAGCTTCGGAGTTTATTAAATGCCATTTAATAATAATAATAATAATGACAATAGTAATAATAATAATATTAATAATGATGACGATGACGATGACGATGACGACGATGACGATAATTATCATGACGATGACGACGATGACGATAATTATCATGACGATGATGACGATGACGATGACGATGACGATGACGATGACGATGACGATGATGATGACGATGACGACGATGACGATAATTATCATGACGATGATGACGATGACGATGACGATAATTATCATGACGGTGATGACGATGACGATGATGATGACGATGACGACGATGACGATAATTATCATGACGATGATGACGATGACGATGACGATGACGATGACGATGACGATGACGATGATGATGACGATGATGATGACGATGACGATGATGACAATGACGACGCTAACGATGACGACGATAACGATAGTGACCATGACGACGACGATGATGATAATAATGATGACGATGGCAATGATGACCATGACGATGATGATGACAATGACGACGATGACGACAATGACGACGATGACGACAATGACGACGATGACAACAATAATAACAATAAATTCTATAATTCTTCAAATTTGTGCCAAATTTCTGTGACTACTCATATTCAAAATTCAAAGTATAAAATAAAAGAAATGTTCGCTTCAAATATCTCATTCAGCCCCTAGCTAAATATCTGTTTAAAAACTATTAAACATCGCGCAATAATGATAACAATAATAATAAACATAGCTCTACAAGTTTAAATCTCTTAAATTTTAACAGATTTTTGTAACCACCATGTGCAGTCAAATTAAAAATTTGAAATCCAAAATGCCGAAAATTCCCTCTTCAAATATCTTAACTCTCCGAAGTGTCATGTAACTTAAGAGCCACGTATCCATTTATTTATATTTTATACATCATATTTTGTTTGTTTATTGCTATACTATGGCATCGTTATATCATTACTTTATCACCAGTCAATTTCTTCATATAATATAACATTTACTTATTCAACCTCACAACCAGGAATTGGATTTGGTTAGGTTTTCTGGTAAAACTATTCATCCACGCATTCGACTCATTCACTCTCCCTCTTTACCATTCACACTTCCTCGTAGTCGGCTAACTTATTATCCTATTTGTTACTTATAGCACTTCCTTTATTAATACTCTCTTTGGTGTTACTAGCTTCCCTCTAGTTTTTCTTTTATTCTCTTTTTCAACTTTTCTAGCCACTCTACGATCTTTCCGTCCTGTATCCCACTCACTAAATTTCCCAGTCAATATCCGCATATTAATTATTAATTCTTGCTTCTCAACATTTGTCAAAATATAAAATTATAACCAACAGTAATTTTTTTCTCAAAAAAAAAAACAGAGAAATTGAATTATAGAGGATTAAAGCAATTTTTACAATTCTCAAAAATACCTTCTTTTGTCTCAACTACCAATTTTAAATCCTTAAAAATTCGTCCCCATACACGTTGTACAGCTTCGAATTATCCAATCAAATACGCAATTCAATATCGAAAATATAAAAAATTCTCTCTTCGTTATACTTGAAAACCTACTTCCTCCTTACTCCCTAGCCATCAATTTTAAATCGAAAGCTCGCTGAAATCCCTGCACAACCTCACATTTATCATCTCCTCGACAGACAGTTACTCACAAATGTATACAAACACTGTAAAATCCTGTCTCTCTAGTGATATACTTCAATTAAATATAAAAGGATGTTAATTATTCTTCGTTATGAACTGGAATTTATTGCCCTCTAGGATTACGTATTGTTAGTTTAATTCCTATAGAAATTAAACAAACTAACATATATTAATATAGTTTACATAAATTTGCAACATTTTATACATTAAACGATACGGTTGAAAATAAAGCATCAAATGAATAAAAGAAAGAACAGATGGAATAAATCTGTTCTTTACCATTTTCGATTTTTAAATTTGCATTTTTTTTTTACTCGTTATTCACGTAAAAATCGGAAAGTCGATTTAGTCAGTTGGTTGTGTGAATGAAGTCACAAATCCATACGCGATGTCGACCGAAGAAGCACTAGCTGAACGAAATAACGCTTTCGTGACAGCAGTCATCAAAGAGTTAATCGAAATTATTTCCAATCACTGTATTACAACAAATATACGAATATTCACGAAAATAGAATATTTCAAATATTTATAGTATTTAAAGTATCATAAATATTTTTACCTACACCATGTTCAATAGTTTGTTTTGTTAATAAACTGCGAATTTTTATGTATTTATGGAAAAATGTAAATGTAACAAATTACACAGAATGCATGTAACATGAAAAAGTACATCAAGTCGTTCAGAAAATTCTGGGGATCACTCATAGAAGGTTCTGGTTTACGTTGTGTTCATATTCTACGGCTGTTATTTTTTATTTTTCACAGCTTAAATATTCTAGATGAAACATTCTGTAGTGTTCAGATAATAACGATACTAAGACCGTCTCGTTTGTGTTTCGTACAAACGACTGTCCAAGACTATTCAAGCTCGACTGCGTTGAACAACTCTTACTGAACGACTTTTTCCAACTCGTAAAGAACGACAGTGTCGGTAAACTGGTAGAGAACGACTGTTCCTCATCAACGGTTTGCCTAATCGCTGCTAAAGAGGGTGACACGTTGATTGGTGACAATAGAAATGCTAATTACCAATCAGTATGTCTGATAGATATCGCGAACACCCTTCCATTGCGCCCTTAGCGCTCTTTTCTCTGGAAAAGTGAGGCAATACCTCGAACGTGCGATGTGTCGAGAGTTTGACAACGGTCTGGAATTTCCGCCAGATCCGATACAACGGTTCTTTATATGTTTAGAATCCGATGTCGAAGTGACCGTTAAGAAACCTTCCGTTTTATTACACGTCTCCGGCTAATGGAAACGAAAATTAAGACTTTACGCGATCGTTTTGTAAAGAAAACTAATTTCTCTCGGCGAGAAATACACGAAATTCGAATAATACGTAAACCTTGTTGTCTCAAAAAATAGCCTTTCTTCACAAGTGTGTCACAAATCGTGCCCAAACAAAAGATCGGCTTTCTGTTCTTTCGGACGGAACAATGAGTGTTAAAATATGAAACTCTGCCTCATCCACCATATTCATTTAAGCTGTCGCCTAATGATTGTCATTTCTTTAAACATCCTAACCCATTTCCTCGTCGAGAATGCGTTTGCTGAATCGAGAAATTGTCGAAAATACCTTTAAACAATTGATTGTCACCAGAACTCGTGACATTTTTCGTTCCAATTTTCATAAAAATGGAATTAAGAAACTTCTATCCAATTGGAGAAAATGTGTGGATTCTAATGGTTCTTATTTTGATTAATAAAATTTAATATTAAAAAAGTTGTGGTCAGTTAAAGTTACCGCTAAAAATTGGACATTTCATATGTTACAAGCTAATAATATGACTAACTTTTTGGCTTGCTCGGTATTTGCACGTGGTGTGCCGACTAAAGGTTCTCGAAAATCCATCCAAGTACTTTGAGACTAGAATTTAAAGGTTCTAACTGCTTTGTAATACTCTAACTCGTGCTGTGACTCTCCTGTAACTTGATGTTCGCTCTATCCTAATTCCACCCAATCTCGTTGCTCGAACTTTCGTCTGGAACTCTGTTAAGCTATTTTAATGTTCTACGTTTCAACTAATCCTACGCAATTATGCAACGTCTTTTGTTTGTCGCGTTCAGTTTCTTTGCCATTATAACTTACTAAAAACACGTGTCTGTTAACACATTGCGTACGGGAGACGAGATATCTCGTCTATAGCAAACCGAACGTTGTGGCCGGGCGACGAGATATCTCATTTTCATGTTTTTTCGACTCAATCGATGACTTAAGGAATTAAAAATAGATCTTCTTGTTACGTTACCAGGGTAACGAAGTCTCGCGTATTCTCGTAATAAATGATTAGCGAATAAATGAATTTCGACATTCCGAGAGTGTAAAAATCAGTCGGTCAGTATAGTCATTGCATCGGTAGATCTATGTCGATCGTGTATCATACCTTATAAAGCATTTTATTGTTGTACAGTATTTTGTTATTTCAAAGTTCACGTTTTAATTCGTAAGGAAACAGCTTTTTAAAAATCTTCTATATTTTCAATCTTTTAATGATAATTTATAATAAGAATTATTTTATGAAATAGTACATAATAAATAGATGCATAAAAAATATATAGTAATATTTCAGAATACCTTATGTGAATATAAAACCAAATGAATATAATATGTGAATATAAAATCATTAAAAAAGTGCATATATGCATCGTATAAAGTGTTTCTGGAGCGCCCAAAAATGTGCGGGCCCTGGAAATGTGTTGAGCGAGCAGAGTGCCGTACGCAATGTGTTAATATATCACTACAAAAGAATAAATGTCGAAAATGCCTTTAAACAATTTATCGTCACCGGAACTCCAAATTTTCACAAAAATGAAATTAAAAAACTTCTATCTAATTAGAAAAACGTGTGGATTCTAATGGTTCTTATTATGATTAATAAAATTTAATATTAAAAGCGTTATGTTCATTTAAAGTTACCACTAAAAATTGAACATTTCGTATGTTGCAACCTAATATTATATTGGCAAACCCGTTACTTTTTAAGACAGAGTGTGTACAACTTACTGGAGCAAAACAACGCTCGATTATCTTTGACGAATCAGACGAAACCGAACAATCGCGTCGGATGACGACTTTGTAAGACAAGACATTTCAATGGACCTGTGTGTTACATAAGGAAAACAGCGTCCTTCGGCTGGATTGAGGAAATGCACGCGTGTGGACCGGCAAATTGTGCCAATCTTTGCGGCAGATAGCCGTGTTATCATTTCGTACGTCACACAAGTGGGTAATGGACGAGCCGTTGGCCATTAAGTCTGTCAGTTCTACTTAAGGCGACACGCCGGTCACGTGACGTGAATTATGGGAGACGAGGGTGGCGTGCACGCCACTCGTTCGCGCCGTTCGCCGCATCGTCGATGGGAGAACGCGTGATTGAGACAAACGACGCCCTTGCTGAGGACGCCTGGCGTCTATCTCTACCTCGATGTTTCTTCTTACCTTAATAGAAACCTGGACAATATTTTCATGTCTCTCATTTTTCCCTTTTTTCTCCTTTTTTTTTGCATAACTTTCCATCTTGAGGCTGAAACGAACTTTTTTTCTCTCTCTCTCTGTTCGCGCAGCTATTTATGACACGCTTGTAAAGGAAGCTGTTTTTGAGATTGAGACTTTATCTCGTTATTAGCATGTTTAATCATTAAAGTATGTCCCGGTGAGAGAACACTAGCTTTACAATTCGTAGCTTGTAAGGCAATTTCTTTCGTTCTCAATAGCTGAAAACTTGTCATAAACGTACCTTACGAAGGGTAACTCACTAATTAGTTGACACGGTTGTCATCTGGAGGAAATACCTCACCACTATCGAATTCCCACCAAACCTACGATCATCCTTTCTTCAAGGTAGAACGCTAAGGGTGTAAGAGAGAATGATCGCGATCTTTAGGCACGTTGATTGGCGACTTCCTAGCTGTTTTAAATAACCAATCAACGTACTTCTAGAAAAACATCGCTACGAAAACTTGTGTAAATAGGACACGTACTCTACTCAGGAATAGTTCATAATAGCTCATTCAAGACGAACAACGCAACTAAACGCATCCATAGTAGCAGTCGCGATTAGCAATCTTTGCTAATACAGTTCGCATCTAAAATGTCAGTGTCTTTCGAGAGGCTTGAACGATTATCGCCGAAACAGTTGGAACGCATTGAGATCGATTAGTGTTGAACAGTGGAGGGCTTGCCTGCCTATTGGGAGGACCTAGCCTTGCAGCATAGTGTAAATGCAGCTGCAACGGCTAGCATTTTTATGAATTACGACCTGGATAAGTCAAGGATCAAGCAGTGATCGGCCAACACACATTAAGTTAGAAGCTTAGTAACTGTTGGCTCCCACACTAAATCATGACAGTCGATTATATAGCAAATAATTAAAAACTTATTTGCAAACACAATTTTTATTATTAAAAATAATAACAAGCGTCTCGAATTAATTACTAACAATAACATACGTTATTATCTAGTCCATGTAGATTTACAATGTATTCAAATGTTCGTATCAGATATAAAGTCCATTAAATGTATTAAAGTCCCTGTAGATTTATATAATGTGAGTCAAAAGTTCAAAGTAATAGTCCTAGTATATAGCTCGGTGCCAAAATGGCGAAAGTCCAAAAAAAACTCGTGTCGAAGGAAACCGAAAGCAAAAAGCCCCGGTCCCTCATTGTCCAGTCCCTTTATACACGTCTGTCTGTTCGGAGGAGTGTCTTATGAAAAATTAAAGAAAAGTGGGGAAATTATTCGGTCCAATGAAAATAAATAAGGAAGGTCGGGGGTAACGAAGTTCCTTCGTCACCGCCCTATGATGCCGTCGGTACGTCAAGTACAAGTCGATTCGGGTGTCCGTAGATGGTCGTTTGGTATTTCCAGGTCATCCTATTGTCCACACTTTAGTCAGTCCTTATTCACAAAAAATACGATTACGATACATCAATTTCTATTGAACAGAAATGACCAAATACTTAAAAAGCGATTAAGCGTTTGACCATTTTCCTTGATTATAAACTAAAATATTAATCTGTTCAGGAATAGAAACTAGTCGACCGTATCGTAAACGTAGAACAATCTGTTGCCCCAACAGTAACCAATATTCTCTTTTCCCTCAAACGTGAGGGTGGTCCTTCGACAACGAATATTAGACGGCATACCATCGTGCAAACACCGACCAAGCTTGAACGATCACCAGATCGACCACAGATCGAAACATTCCCTTTCCTTTTAAATTGGTTATTTGTTGCATCGACCACTTTTTTGGAGTTTTTAGTGACATCGAGAAGAAAGGAGAGACTTCAACTCTTTTAATGCCGAGGCAAACTGATGCAGTTTGATAAAGATTAAGAAACAAATTCAGTTTTTGAAACGATAGTTAACGTCGAGATGTTTATGTTCCAAAATCGCTGACGACGTGTTACACGCGTCGATATCCGATCAATTATCTTTGGAATAAGAAAGACGTGTATCACGTCGACTGAGATTGTTTTTCGAAACTGTGCAGACTACACCACGTCTTGAAGAGTCACTGATACAGAGTCTCATACGGATACGTACATTTTAAAACGCAGATATACCGAATATTAAATTTACCTGATTTCTAGTAAATTCAAACTATATTTCAAAATGACAAGCGATAGTGATCTTGGTGACATTTCTTTCGATAAGTACAAAAAGAAAATGACAAGTCAAAACAGATAGCGAAGAAAGTGATAAAAAGGGAGCTAAAATCCTCAAAGAAGATGCAAAATGCGTGCAAACCATGAAAAATGTAGTGGAACTACCTGGGAATGCAAGCAATGTTGCATTACGTATTCCAAATGTCAATTTTGACACAGATTTTCAACGTCAAAACTTGTTTGTCATACTTCTTTTCATATTTTTACCTTATTCTGCAACATCTTACTCTTAAACTCGAGAAAGATTCATTCTCCCAGCTTACTTTTATGAAAAGTTCTGCAATTTTCACACAAAAATGAAAAGTTCGTTTCAGTGTACAGTCTTTGAGGACCAACAGCATAAAATTTAGAAAATAATACATCAGTATCATTCATTAACAGGTTTTATCAAAATTGCTTAAACGAAAATACAGCTTCCTCTTGCAAGAATTATAAAAAGTTACAATTTTCTCCGTTAAATTGTTTGCTACTTTTCAACCTAATGCTTTGAAATTGGTATTATAACAATCTTTGCGCAAGTTTTGCAAAACAATCGACCAAATGAATGAAAAATCAATTAAAATCTTCATTTTTTTTCATTGACAAGCAGTTCTTTATTCTTTTCATTGATTCTTCTGGTAGAAAATGTTACAAAGTAACAAGAGTTTGCTAAATGCGCGAATGGAAAGTTTTACTTCAACGTGAATTGTCAATTGAAGGCATTTGACAAAGAGGGAAGAGAAGGAAATAAAGATAAAGAGTAGAAAAGAAAGAAAAGAATCGAGTGTCGTTATTACAAAGGAAATAATTGCAGGAAGAATCGACGAGACTGAACAAGTACACAGGTACTCTATGAAAAATCATCGTTTCCGCTGGAAGGTGTGCTTCCGGATACACTTTGAAGTCCAGACAAGCGGAGGGACGAGGGAAAAGCACGAAAGCTCGGTAAATAGCAATTAAAAAGCTGGCTGCGACGATTCATTACGCATTCCTCACAGAAATACCTTTTCTGTATCGCACAATCAACGATTCATTCCTTTTTTTCTACAATTTTTATTAGTTTCAAAATTCTTTCGGTTAACTTAGTGATTCTGAATTAAGAGATGACAATCCATTGTTCGGCAAAGTGAAATTTTGTAATTTCGGAACGATTTACAGTTGACTAATTAGAAAGTTCTTGAGAAATTGAAATTCAACTATACATGGTTCATTTTCCACTCTAAAAGCATTAATTTTTAAAGAAAAATGTTCCATCAATACAAATAAAGATAATTGTAGAATTTACAATTGTCTCACCTTTGTGCATTTTCAATTGGGAATAATTGTCAAATTTACAATTGCCACACTTCCGAAAATTTAGAATTGAAAGTAATTGTCAAATTTACAATTGTCACAGATTCGTAAATTTATAATTTGGAATAGTAGTCATTTATAATTGCTACACTTTTGCAAATTTACGATGGACAATAATTGTCAAATTTACAATTGTTATAATTTTGCAAAATTAATATTTGGAATAATTGTCAAAGTATCGTAACAATGGGGACAGTTTTATATATAAATAATAATAATTGTTAAATTATTCTGACACAGTTTTCTAAATTTACATTTGAAAATAATTGTCAAAATTGCAATTTTCCACATTTTTACAAATTTACTGTTGGGAATAATAGACAAATTTAAAATTGACACACTTTCATAAATTTACAACAGGAGAATAATTGTCAAATTTATCTTTGCTACACTTTGACAAATATGCAATTGAAAATAATTGTCAAATTTGGAATTGCCACGCTTCTGCAAATTTAGAATTCAGAATAATAGTCAAATTTACAATTGTCACACCTCTGCAAATTTACAATTGGGAATAATTAATTGTCAAATTTATAATTGCTATAATTTTGTAAAATTAAAATTTGAAATAATTGTCAAATTTACAGTTGCCACACTTTTGCAAATTTACAGTTGAAAATAATTCTCAAATATTTCATCACTTCTCGTAATATATTTGCAAGTATTAAATGAAAGTACAATTAAATAAACGATTCTATAACATCATTTACGTAATTTGAAAAGTTAATATTCAACTGCCAGTCTCTCAGATCCCATCGGTCTAATGGAAATGAAAAATTCATCGGAATTTACCATAAATACCCAGGTTAGGGTAGATTCGCAAAAACTACCCTCGTAATGCTACGTCATGGTACTTCTTGAAATTCGTCGTTCGACGAAAGACCAAGTGTTTGACACGTCACGACTTTCCCTTTGCACAAAAATACTAGGGGGAACTCGATTCGTTTATGTATGCACAGTGACTCTGATTAATATTCCAATACCCTTTAAAACCAAATAAATTGTAGCGGAGCATGGTTTATGATCATTGCTAGAAAAATAAACTTGTAGATATCGAAGATTTCGCCTTCGACACTTTATGACTACTGCAAGTCAAGAACCATAATTATCGGAATTAGTTTATAACGCATGATGGGCTCATGGTCATGACAGCGCCCCACGAATATACCACCACCATAAACCATAGCCTGCTACCAAACCTTTTTAAGGTAAAAATAAGCACGTGGTGACTAATTCGCGTGCTTGAGGAAAACCCAAGTTTTCCACCATTCTGCCAGAAAAAGTAGCGAAGGTGGAGCTTCCAAGAGCTTCTCAAAAACCAATGAAAATAGTTTTGATGAAGACAAGCTCCACCTAAAGAATGCTACGCCCAGAGAAAAAAGGATATAAGAAGAAACTCAAAGCTCACAAAAAAAAAAAAAGGAAAAGTTCTCTGGCGTAGACACTAACGTACAGCACGCGCTCGCGAATATAGACTATATTAAATAAAGACACTGCGTATATTGTAACCCTATCGTTACAAAATTTTCTAAACTTCAACCAAACAACGTGTCTTTTCTTCTAGAAATTAGAAAGATTAGTTTATCAGATGATGTATAACAGTTTTTGAGAAAATCGCGAAGAAAATAGTGAAAATTACTTTTTACAATATTTTTATCCGAGTCTGCAGTATAAATTTAAACACGATATTCTTTTAATTCATTTCTATGAGATACAATCGGCTCATATTTAAAAAAAAAAATAGTAAAATCTGTGTGTTTTTTTTTAAACTGTTACCTAAAAAATAATGAAAATCGAAGTTTTTCACGACTTTCCTACAACAGCCATAATTCTAAAGATTCTTACATTTCTCAATGCCTGTCAAATCTACGAAATATATTTTACAAGTTTTGCATTACTGGCTCAGACAAAAAATTTATAAAAAGCGATCTTTACTATTTTCTTTCGACCAACAGTATTTTTCTCAAATACTTTTTTACACTTCATCTAGTAAGCAAGTGTTTTAGTCCAATTAAAAAAAAAAAGTTGTTCTGTTTTAAGGGCTCTTAAACATTAGTGAGAGTCACTGTACGTAAATTTACAGTTCGCCCGTCGAATAACACAGATCACTATACCGTGGAATTTTTATCCTTCCTACAAGTGTTATTGGAAATTCAATAGTATACTTCATCGTGTTTACTCTGTCACTTTATTTTCGCATTTGTGTGAGCCGAATTGTTCGTTGGACTTCTTTCAACACGTGAACGTGATCTGCGAAGGGATAGAACAAGAGGAAAAGACAAACAGGAAGCGAAGGATAACTGGTCGAGGGGAGAATACTTTACTGTGTACAATACTAATCGTAACTTATATTATCACAATTTTTAACCCTTTTAGCGCCGATCGAAAGAATTGTACCTAAGTGAAAAATACCGAATCAATTTGATGTAATTTAGTAAGATTTGAGAAAAAAATTATAAAGAAAGAAGTAAAAATGATATTTACAAAATTCAGAAAGGAACATATTACGAAATAAAAGGAGAATGAATTAATTCGAATTGCATTTCAATATCTGTTGAAAATCATCCTAATAATATTTATTCAAAATCATTAACAAACACGGAAAAATCAGTTTTCTTTTATAAACAGTATTTGCAAATAAGAAGAATCATCATTTGGTCATAGTTCGATGTACAGTATGTAGTATAAAGCATAAATGCTGCATTTTCAATTATTTGTAACAAAATTACTAATATCAAAACACAAAACTAGATGATGATCCCATGATGCGCAGCGAGTATCAGGAGAATTATCTGCTACAAAGCAAATAATTCGTGTAGCTAATATAGCACCACTGAAATAACATTGTGAGATTATTAAAAACATTTAGGGTTATTCGACTATTGAGAATGTGTAATATTTACTTATTATTATTCAAATAAATACACTTAGCATTGATGCAGATATAATAGTAAGGCGCCATCAAATACACTACGATATATCATTGTTCGTCATTAAAAGAGTTAATAGAATACACTATTTTAATTACTCCAAAGCTCTAAAATTATTATAATTTTTAATACAGTATATTATGCAATTTTTAATTAATTATAGATAAATATTTTATAGGCAAAACACGATCAAATATTTTTAATTATTAGGTAATTGATAATAAATGGGTAGTAGTAGTTAATAATAAACTTTAATCATCAGGCAATTAATAAAAGATAATTAGATCAATCTCGCTCAAATATTTTCAATTATTAAATAATCGATAATAAATAGTTAATAGTAATTAATAATAAATTTTAATTGTTAGACAATTAATGGAAGATTATTATGTATAAAGCTTGCTCAAATATTTTTAATTATTAGATAATTGATAATAAGTAGTTAATAGTAATTAATAATAAATTTTAATCGTTAGACAATTAATGGAAGATTATTATGTATAAAGCTTGCTCAAATATTTTTAATTATTAGATAATTGATAATAAGTAGTTAATAGTAATTAATAATAAATTTTAATCGTTAGACAATTAATGGAAGATTATTATGTATAAAGCTTGCTCAAATATTTTTAATTATTAGATAATTGATAATAAGTAGTTAATAGTAATTAATAATAAATTTTAATCGTTAGACAATTGATGAAAAATAATTACAGATCAATCTCGCTCAAATATTTTCAATTATTAGACAATTGATAATAAGTAGTTAATAGTAATTAATAATAAATTGTAATCATTAGACAATTAATGAAAAGTAATTATAGATAAAGCTCGCTCAAATATTTTTAATTATCAGATAATTAATATGATAGATGCACGAATAGCGTATGTTAGCAGGAAATAAATTATCGTCCCGAAATGTCACAAAATTCATGAATATGTATTCAAGGAGTTAATTAATGGACGAATAAATTTGCGAAGGTGTCGGTGATGAAGTACAACGCACGATAGAATATCTACTCCGATAAATTTATTAACATAAATTTGTAACCGTATTACGAAATCTGGTTTGATATTATGAAAACACTGTGTTAGACATCCACGTGTCTAGAAGAGTATACAGAAATGACATTTTCATGGAGTTCAATCTTGTTATTACAGTCAGGACAAGTTGACGTATGATGTATGTACGTGGTATCATAATTATCATACTCGCGAACAGCTGCAATAAAAATAAAAAACGGACAGCCTGACACGGATATAATCGTAAACATTCGGAACGTTTGTGTGAAAATTTGATTAAAATTTTCGATTTAATGGAAATTACATTCGATTAGAAATTTTAGTCAATGTTAAAATTCCTGAGGATAGAATTTCTTTCGTGTGTGATGGTTACGTCACTGCCAATTCGCCAGATAACACTTGTCCTCCGCTATTCCTTTCCCTATTCACGCACAAACTTTCTCTTCTCCAACTTTTACGAATCTTCAGTTTTCTCTCCTTTATTTTTCCATCTTTGAAAATCTCGCCTACGCCCTCGAATAGCCTAGGGTGGTCACATGTGGCACCCAGGTTTGCACCAAAGCGAAAAGCTCTATTTCAACCAAAAATTTCTCTTTATCCACCACTTTCTCCACTTTTATCCTCATCTATCTCTACCTTTGTCCTTCTCTCCTATCCCTATGAAAACCCTGTCCTCTCAGTCTCTTGCTCAAAACACCTACAAATTCGAGCACAGTAACTCACTCTAATAAGCAACATAGGAAATTATTGTAGTATCGGGACCTTTCCGTAGTAGTTTTTAAGTAGGTTTAACGAAGCTTCAATCAACATTTTGGTAAAGGAAAAAGTTGTTCAGAGTCACACCAGCAACTACCCATTTCCGGGAGTTACACTAGTTATGGGACACCCTCTTTGTGCGTGCGTGTGTGTGTGTTTTATTAAATGTCCACTTATTTTTGTCTATTAAGGAATAGCTGTCATTTTGGTTA